>OZ024906.1:98839458-99286958 GCA_964017125.1 Flabesymbios commensalis | reverse complement strand
AAAGAACGATAGAATGGATGAATGGATGAATGAATGAATGAATGAATGCATGAATGAATGAATAATTGAAAGAATGGATAGATGAATGAATGAATGAATGAATGAATGAATGGATAGATGAATGAATGAATGAATGAATGAATGAATGAATGAATGAATGAATGAATGAATGGATGGATGCATGAATGAATGAATGAATTGATGGATGAATGAATGAATGAATGAATGAATGAATGAATGAATGAATGAATGAATGAATGAATGAATGAATGAATGAATGAACGAATGAATGCATGAATGAAGGAATGAATGAATGAATGTATGGATGAATAAATGAATGTATGGATAAATAAATGAATGAATAGATGAATAAATGGATGCATCAATGTATGATTAAATGAATGAATGAATGAATGAATGAATGAATGAATGAATGAATGAATGAATGAATGAATGAATGAATGAATGAATGAATGGTCAAATAGATAGATGAGTTGATGAATGAATGGATGGATGAATGAATGGATGTATGGATGAATGAATGAATGAATGAATGAATGAATGAATGAATGAATGAATGAATGAATGAATGAATGTGATTTATTAAATGAATGGATGGATGGATGCATGATTGAATTATTGGATGAATGTGAATGAATGAATGAATGAATGAATGAATGGCTAAATGTGAATGAATGAATGAATAATTGAATGAATGAATGAATGAATGAATGAATGAATGAATGAATGAATGAATGAATGAATGAATGAATGAATGAATGAATGAATGAATGGCTAAATGTGAATGAATGAATGAATAATTGAATGAATGAATGAATAATTGAATGAATGAATGAATAATTCGATGAATGAACGGATCAATAAATGAATGTATGGATGAATAAATGAATGAAAGGATGAATAAATGGATGTATGAAAGGATGAATAAATGAAAGAATGGATGAATGAATGAATAAACAAATGGATAGATCAATGAATGAATGAATGAATGGATAGATGAATGAATGCATGAATGAATGAATGAATGAATGAATGAATGAATGAATGAATGAATGAATGAATGAGTGATTGAATGAATGAATGAATGAATGAATGAATAAATGAATGAATGAATGAATGAATGAATGAATGAATGTATGAATGAATGAAAGGATGGATGAATGAATGAATGAATTAATGGATGAATAAATGATTGTATGGATGAATAAATGAATGAATGAATGAATGAATGAATCGATGAATGAATAGATGTATAAAAGAATGAATGAATGAATGAATGGACGAAAAGATAGATGAATTGATGAATGAATGAATGGATGGATGAATGAATGAATGAAAGAATGAATGAATGAATGAATGAATGGATGGATGGATGGATGGATGGATGGATGGATGGATGGATGGATGAATGAATGAATTAATGCATGAATGTGAATGAATGAATGAATGAATGAATGAATGAATGTGAATGAATGAATGAATGAATAAATGAATGAATGAATGAATGAATAAATGAATGAATGAATGAATAAATGAATAAATGAATGAATTAATGAATGAATGAATAAAAAAATGAATGAATGAATAAATGAATGAAAAAATGAATGAATGAATCGATGAATGAATGAATGTATGGATGAATAAATGAATGAATGGATGAATGAATGGATGTATGAAAGGATGAATAAATGAAAGAATGGATGAATGAATGAATGAATGAATGAACGAATGAATAGATCAATGACTAAATGAATGGATAGATGAATGAATGAATGAATGAATGAATAATTGAATGAATGAATGAATGAATGAATGAATGAATGTGAATTAATTAATGAATGAATGGATGGATGCATGAATGAATTAATGAATTAATGGATGAATGTGAATGAATGAATAAATGAGTGAATGGATGAATAAGTGAATGAATAATGAATGAATGGATGAATGAACGAATGAATTCATGAATGAAGGAATGAGTGAATGAATGAATGTATGGATGAATAAATGAATGTATGGATAAATAAATGAATGAATGGATGAATGAATCGATGCATCAATGGATGAATAAATGAATGAATGAATAGATAAATGAATGAATGAATGAATGAATGAATGAATGAATGAATGAATGAATGGTCAAATAGATATATGAGTTGATGAATGAATGGATGGTTGAATGAATAAAAGAATGAATGAATGAATGAATGAATGAATGAATGAATGAATGAATGAATGAATGAATGAATGAATGAATGCATGAATACATGAATGAATGAATAAATGTCTGAATGAATGAATGGATGAATGAATGGATGTATGAAAGGATGAATAAATGAAAGAATGGATGAATGAATGAATGAATGAACGAATGGATAGATCAATGACTAAATGAATGGATAGATGAATGAATGAATGAATGAATGAATGTGAATAATGAATGAATGGATGGATGCATGAATGAATTAATGACTTAATGGATGAATGTGACTGAATGAATGAGTGAATGGATGAATGAGTGAATGAATAATGAATGAATGGATGAATGAACGAATGAATTCATGAATGAAGGAATGAGTGAATGAATGAATGTATGGATTAATAAATGAATGTATGGATAAATAAATGAATGAATGGATGAATGAATCGATGCATCAATGGATGAATAAATGAATGAATGAATAGATAAATGAATGAATGAATGAATGAATGAATGGTCAAATAGATATATGAGTTGATGAATGAATGGATGGTTGAATGAATAAAAGAATGAATGAATGAATGAATGAATGAATGAATGAATGAATGCATGAATGCATGAATGAATGAACAAATGTCTAAATGTGATTGAATGAATGAATGAATGAATGAATGAATGAATGAATGAATGAATTAATATTTCGATGAATGAATGGATGGATAAATGAATGTATGGATGAATAAATAAATGAATGGATGAATAAATAGATGTATGAAAGGATGAATAAATGAAAGAATGGATGAATAAATGAATGAACGAATGGATAGATAAATGAATGAATGAATGGATATATGAATGAGTTCATGAATGAATGAATGTATGCATGAATAAATGAATGAATAGATGAATGAATGGATGCATGAAAGGATGAATAAATGAAAGAATAAACGAATGAATAAATGAATAAATGAATGAATGAATGAATGAATGAATGAATGAATGAATGAATGAATGAATGAATGAATGAATGAATGAATGAATGAATGGACGAATAGATAGATGAATTGATGAATGAATGGATGGATGAATGAATAAAAGAATGAATGAATGAATGGATGGATGAATGAATGAGTTAATGGATGAATGTAAATGAATGAATGAATAATTGAATGAATGAATGAATGAATGAATGAATGAATGAAAAAATGGCTGAATGTGAATGAATGAATGAATGAATAAATGAATGAATGAATGGATGCATGAAAGGATGAATAAATGAAAGAATAAATGAATAAATGAATGAATAAATGAATGAATGAATGAATGAATGGATGAATGAATGATTGAATGAATGAATGAATGAATGAATGAATGAATGAATGAATGAATGAATGAATGAATGAATGAATGAATGAATGAATGAATGAACGAATGGATAGATCAATCGATGAATGAATGGATAGATGAATGGATGAATGAATGAATGAATGCATCGATGAATAAATGAATTCATGGATGAATGAATGGATGCATCAATGGATGAATAAATGAATGAATGGATGAATGAATGAATGAATGAATGAATGAATAAATGAATGAATAAATGAATGAATGAATGAATGAATGAATGAATGAATGGATAGATAGACGAATTGATGAATGAATGGATGGATGCATGAATGAAAGAATGAATGAATGAATGAATGAATAAATGAATGAATGAATGAATGAATGAATGAATGAATGAATGAATGAATGAATGAATGAATGAATGAATGAATAGATGGATGGATGGATGGATGGATGGATAAATGAATGAGTCGATGAATGAATGAATGAACGAACGAAGAACGAATGGATGGATGGATGAATAAATGAATGGATGAATACATGAATAGATTAATAGATGTATGGATGAATGAGTGAATGAATAAACGAAAGAATGAATGAATGAAATAATGAATGAATGAATGAATGAATGAATGAATGAATGAATGAATGAATGAATGAATCGATGAATAAATGAATGAATGGATGAATGAATGGATTTATAAATGAATGGATAAATGAATAACTGAGCGAATAAATGCATGCATGAATGAATAAATGAATGGATGGATGAATGGATGAATGAATGAATGAATGAATGAATAAATGGATGCATGAATGGTTGAATTAATGAATGAATGACAGAATGAATGAATGGATGAATAATTGAATGAATAAATGGATGAATAAAAGGATGAAAGAGTGAATGAATAAATGAATGAATGAATGAATGAATGAATAAATGAATGGATAAATGAATGAATGAATAAATGAATGAATGAATGAATAAATGAATGAATGAATGAATGTGAATGAATGAATGAATGGATGAATAAATGAATGAATGAATGAATGAATGAATGAATGTGAATGAATAAGTAAATGGATGAATGACTTATTGAATGAATAAATGAATGAATGAATGGATGGATGGATGAATAATTGAATGAATGAATGAATGAATGAATAAATGAATGAATGAATGAATGAATGAATGAATGAATCAATGAATGAATGAATGAATGAATGAATAAATGAATGAATGAATGAATGAATGAATGAATGAATGAATGAATGAATGAATGAATGAATGAATGAATGAATGAATAAATGAATGAATGAATGAATGAATGAATCGATGAATGAATCGATGAATAAATGAATGAATGGATGAATGAATGGATGTGAGAAAGAATGAATAAATGAAAGAATGGATGAATGAATGAATGAATGAATGAATGAATGAATGAATGAAGAAATGGATAGATCAATGAATGAATGAATGGATAGATGAATGAATGAATGAATGAATGAATGAGAATTAATGAATGAATGGATGGATGGATGGATGGATGCATGAATGAATGAATGAATTAATGGATGAATGTGAATGAATGAATGAATGATTGAATAAATGAATATTAATTCACATTCAGCCATTCATTCATTCATTCATTCATTCATTCATTCATTCATTCATTTATTTAATTATTCATTGATGAATAAATAAATAAATAAATAAATAAATGAATGAATGAATGAATGAATGAATGAATAAATGAATGAATGAATGAATGAACGAATGAATGTGTATTAATTAATGAATGAATGGATGGATGCATGAATGAATTAATGAATTAATGGATGAATGTGAATGAATGAATGAGTGAATGGATGAATGAGTGAATGAATTATGAATGAATGGATGAATGAACGAATGAATTCATGAATGAAGGAATGAGTGAATGAATGAATGTATGGATGAATAAATGAATGTATGGATAAATAAATGAATGAATGGATAAATAAATCGATGCATCAATGGATGAATAAATGAATGAATGAATAGATAAATGAATGAATGAATGAATGAATGAATGAATGAATGAATGAATGGTCAAATAGATATATGAGTTGATAAATGAATGGATGGTTGAATGAATAAAAGAATGAATGAATGAATGAATGAATGAATGAATGAATGAATGAATGAATGAATGAATGAATGAATGAATGAATGAATAAATGAATGAATGCATGAATGCATGAATGAATGAATAAATGTCTAAATGAATGAATGGATGAATGAATGGATGTATGAAAGGATGAATAAATGAAAGAATGGATGAATGAATGAATGAATGAACGAATGGATAGATCAATGACTAAATGAATAGATAGATGCATGAATGAATGAATGAATGAATGAATAATTGAATGAATGAATGTGAATAATGAATGAATGGATGGATGCATGAATGAATTAATGAATTAATGGATGAATGTGACTGAATGAATGAGTGAATGGATGAATGAATGAATGAATAATGAATGAATGGATGAATGAACGAATGAATTCATGAATGAAGGAATGAGTGAATGAATGAATGTATGGATGAATAAATGAATGTATGGATAAATAAATGAATGAATGGATGAATGAATCGATGCATCAATGGATGAATAAATGAATGAATGAATAGATAAATGAATGAATGAATGAATGAATGAATGGTCAAATAGATATATGAGTTGATGAATGAATGGATGGTTGAATGAATAAAAGAATGAATGAATGAATGAATGAATGAATGAATGAATGAATGAATGAATGAATGAATGAATGAATGAATGAATGAATGAATGAATGAATGAATGAACAAATGTCTAAATGTGATTGAATGAATGAATGAATGAATGAATGAATGAATGAATATTTCGATGAATGAATGGATGGATAAATGAATGTATGGATGAATAAATAAATGAATGGATGAATAATTAGATGTATGAATGGATGAATAAATGAAAGAATGGATGAATGCATGAATGAACGAATGGATAGATAAATGAATGAATGAATGGATATATAAATGAATTCATGAATGAATGAATGTATGCATGAATAAATGAATGAATAGATGAATGAATGGATGCATGAAAGGATGAATAAATGAAAGAATAAACGAATGAATAAATGAATAAATGAATGTATGAATGAATAAATGAATGAATGAATGAATGAATGAATGAATGAATGAATGAATGAATGAATGAATGAATGAATAGATAGATGAATTGATGAATGAATGGATGGATGAATGAATAAAAGAATGAATGAATGAATGGATGGATGAATGAATGAGTTAATGGATGAATGTGAATGAATGAATGAATAATTGAATGAATGAATGAATGAATGAATGAATGAATGAATGAATGAATAAATGGCTGAATGTGAATGAATGAATGAATGAATAAATGAATGAATGAATGGATGCATGAAAGGATGAATAAATGAAAGAATAAATGAATAAATGAATGAATGAATGAATGAATGAATGGATGGATGAATGAATGAATGAATGAATGAATGAATGAATGAATGAATGAATGAATGAATGAATGAATGAATGGATAGATCAATCGATGAATGAATGGATAGATGAATGGATGAATGAATGAATGAATGAATCGATGAATAAATGAATTCGTGGATGAATGAATGGATGCATCAATGGATGAATAAATGAATGAATGGATCAATGAATGAATGAATGAATGAATGAATGAATGAATGAATGAATGAATGAATGAATGAATGAATGAATGAATGAATGAATGAATGGATAGATAGACGAATTGATGAATGAATGGATGGATGCATGAATGAAAGAATGAATGAATGAATGAATGAATAAATGAATGAATGAATGAATGAATGAATGAATGAATGAATGAATGAATGAATGAATGAATGAATGAATGAATGAATGAATGAATGAATGAATGAATAGATGGATGGATGGATGGATGGATAAATGAATGAGTGGATGAATGAATGAATGAACGAACGAAGAACGAATGGATGGATGGATGAATAAATGAATGGATGAATACATGAATAGATTAATAGATGTATGGATGAATGAGTGAATGAATAAACGAAGGAATGAAATAATGAAATAATGAATGAATGAATGAAAGAATGAATGAATGAATGAATGAATGAATGAATGAATGAATGAATGGATGAATGAATGGATGAATAAATGAATGAATAAATGAATAACTGAGCGAATGAATGCATGCATGAATGAATAAATGAATGGATGGATGAATGGATGAATGAATGAATGAATGAATGAATGAATAAATGGATGCATGAATGGTTGAATAAATGAATGAATGACAGAATGAATGAATGGATAATTAATTGAATGAATAAATGGATGAATAAATGGATGAATGAGTGAATGAATAAATGAATGAATGAATGAATAAATAAATGAATAAATGAATGAATGAATAAATGAATGAATGAATGAATAAATGAATGAATGAATGAATGTGAATGAATGAATGAAATGAAATGAATCGGGCTTTAGGCCACCTTTGTGCACATATAGGCTAAACTGGGCCAGGAGAACCTCCTGAGGATGGTGAGATGATTGGGATGACACTGTCCTCCAGACACAGGATTCGAAATTCGAGCCCTGGCGGTCTGAGGCCAAGCACGCTACCTCTCGGTCACGGAGGCTCCCCACAATATTGACTTTCACACGTGGATGGGGAAGAAACATTTTTGTTTCTTTCAAACCGCCGAGACCGGGAACCGAACCCCGAACTCTGGCGTGAAAGGCAGCGGTGCTAACCACTACCCTAGGGCCCCCGCCCGAATGAATGAATGAATGAATGGATGAATAAATGAATGAATGAATGAATGAATGAATGAATGAATGAATGAATGAATGAATGAATGAATGTGAATGAATAAATAAATGGATGAATGACTTATTGAATGAATAAATGAATGAATGAATGGATGGATGGATGAATAATTGAATGAATGAATGAATGAATGAATGAATAAATGAATGAATGAATGAATGAATGAATGAATGAATGAATGAATGAATAAATGAATGAATGAATGAATGAATGAATGAATGAATGAATGAATCGATGAATGAATCGATGAATAAATGAATGAATGGATGAATGAATGGATGTGAGAAAGAATAAATAAATGAAAGAATGGATGAATGAATGAATGAATGAATGAATTAATGAATGAATGAATGAACAAATGAATAGATCTATGAATGAATGAATGGATAGATGAATGAATGAATGAATGAATGAATGAATGAATGAATGAATGAATGAATGAATGAATGAATGAATGAATGAATGAATGTGAATTAATGAATGAATGGATGGATGGATGGATGCATGAATGAATGAATGAATTAATGGATGAATGTGAATGAATAAATGAATGATTGAATAAATGAATATTAATTCACATTCAGCCATTCATTCATTCATTCATTCATTCATTCATTCATTCATTCATTCATTCATTCATTCATTCATTTATTTATTTATTTATTCATTGATGAATGAATAAATAAATAAATAAATAAATAAATGAATGAATGAATGAATGAATGAATGAATGAATGAATGAATGAATGAATGAATGAATGAATTGATGAATAAATGAATGAATGAATGAATGAATGTATGAATGTATGAATGCATGAATGAATAAATGAATGAATGAATGTGAATGAATGAATGAATGAATGAATGGATGAATAAATGAATGGATGAATGAATGAATGAATGAATGAATGAATGAATGAATGAATGTGAATGAATAAATGAATGAATGAACGACTAAATGATTGAATGAATGAATGAATGAATGAATGGATGGATGGATGGATGAATAATTGAATGAATGAATGAATGAATGAATGAATGAATGAATGAATGAATGAATGAATGAATGAATAAATAAATGAATGAATGAATGAATGAATGAATGAATGAATGAATGAATTAATTAATAAATGAATGAATGAATGAATGAATGAATGAATGAATGAATGAATGAATGAATTAATGAATGAATGAATGAATGAATGAATGAAAGAATGAATGAATGAATGAATCGATGAATGAATAGATGAATAATTGAATGAATGGATGAATGAATGGATGTATGAAAGAATGAATAAATGAAAGAATGGATGAATGAATGAATGAATGAATGAATGAATGAATGAATGAATGAATGAATGAATGAACAAATGGATAGATCAATGAATGAATGAATGGATAGATGAATGAATGAATGAATGAATAAATGAATGAATGAATGAATGAATGAATGAATGAATGAATGAATGAATGAATGAATGAATGTGAATTAATGAATGAATGGATGGATGGATGCATGAATGAATGAATGAATTAATGGTAAGTAAGTAAGTAAAATATTTGCTTTACTTCACTTTTCGGCCAGTATGGCCATTTAAGTGAAAATTCCAGGTATTACAATATCCCATATTGTATAGTTAAAGTAGTAAAGGAAAGACAAAGCTAATAAAAGCATGTTCGTACTAAAATATTCAATCTAAAGTGTTTGATATGATAAGATGACGATGCTCCTGGCACCTATATGTAACGAGTCTGATGACATGTTGAAGGGCCTGCACTACAACACAGTTTAATGGGTATAAAAATATCAGTATAAATAATGTAAAATATGAAATGAATTTAAAATTAACGAATTTTCAAGTGACTATATCTCCATGAAATTGGAGTGATTGTGTAAAAACTACAAGTCTAAGTCAAAACAGTGTCTTGTCAAGACAAATATATAATATATACTATAATACTATATACTATAATCAAAAAGGTGAACCCATTTAGACATAAATATGAATGACATTAACAATGAACAGAGAAACCATTAAGTAAGTAAGTAAATGTCTTCTTTACTTCACTTTTCGGCCAGTACGGCCGGAGACATCATGAAACCACAAAAAAATCTCAAAAATTAAAGACTTACAGTGCCCCCACAGTTGGTAATAAGGTCTGTGATATTGGAGGACATCACAGAGCGATCACAAACCGTGAGGACACCATAAGTCACCACAGGCTAATTGTACGGCAATGGCTTCTCTATGACATGCTGCATTATCCGCCAGGATGCCACAGAGAAACCTTTAAAACAATAAAGTGAAAAAATAATTATATGGTACTGGTTTCTTTCGGACATTCCGTCCATCGCCAGGATGCCAAAGAGAAACCACTGCAAACACACAAAAAAACAAATCATAGAGGAACTATGAGTAGACCTACAATGCCCCCACAGCTGGGGATCGGGTCTGTCATCGAGAACTAGCACGACAGAGCGATCACAATCCGTGAGAGCACTGTAAGGTACCCCAAGTACAATGAAAAAATATATAAAATATATAAATATGAATATATAAAGAATATATGAAGAATTTAAACTGGAAACTATTCGAAAATAAACATAACAACCTCAGTGAAAAACCACCGGAAAGCAAACACAAAAAACTTCACGTCAAAAAAATAACAAAACCTGGTTCGATGAAGGTTTGGGTGTGCTTGGCCTTCTAAGAAGTTGCCCAGGGGAGACCACGCGGAGGTGACACCCTCCCCCCCCCCCATGAATTAATGGATGAATGTGAATGAATGAATGAATGAATAAATGAATGAATGAATGAATGAATGAATGAATGAATGAATGAATGAATGGATGAATAAATGAATGGGTAGATGAACGAATGAATACATGAATGAATGAATGAATGAATGAATGAATGAATGAATGAATGAATGAATGAATGAATGAATGAATGGTCAAATAGATAGATGAGTTGATGAATGGATGAATGGATGGATGAATGAATAAATGAATGAATGAATGAATGAATGAATGAATGAATGAATGAATGAATAAATGAATGAATTAATGGATGAATGTGAATGAATGAATGGATGAATGAATGAATGAATAAATGAATGAATGAATGAATGAATGAATGAATAAATGAATGAATGAATGAATGAATAAATGAATGGGTGAATGAACGAATGAATACATGAATGAATGAATGAATGAATGAATGAATGAATGCATGAATGAATGAATGAATGAATGAATGAATGAATGAATGAATAAATAAATGAATGAATGAATGAATGAATGGTCAAATAGATAGATGAGTTGATGAATGAATGGATGGATGAATGGATGGATGAATGAATAAATGAATGAATGAATGAATGAATGAATGAATGAATGAATGAATGAATGAATGAATGGCTGAATGTGAATTAATAAATGAATGGATGGATGGATGAATGAATGAATTAATGGATGAATGTGAATGAATGAATGAATGAATGAATGAATAAATGAATGAATGAATGAATGAATGAATGAATGAATGAATGAATGAATAAATAAATGAATGAATGAACGAATGAATGAATTGATGAATGAATGGATGAATAAATGAATGTATGGATAAATGAATGCATGAATAAATGAATGTATGGATGAATAAATGAATGAATGGATGAAAAAATAAACGAATAAATGAATGAATGAGAATGAATGAATGAATGAATGAATCAATGAATGAATGTATGTATAAATGAATGTATGGATGAATGAATGAATGAATGAATGAATGAATGAATGAATGAATGAATGAATGAATGAATGAATGAATGAATAAATGGACGAATGGATAGATCAATGGATGAATGAATCTATGGATGAATGATAAATGAATGAATGAATGAATCGATGAATAAATGGATGAATAAATGAATGTATGAATGAATAAATGAATTCATGGATGAATGAATGGATGCATCAATGGATGAATAAATGAATGAATAGATCTATGAATGAATGAATGAATGATTGGACGAATAGATAGATGAATTGATGAATGAATGAATGAATGAATGAATGAATGAATGGATGGATGAATGAAAGAAAGAATGAATGAATGAATGAATGAATGGATGGATGGATGGATGGATGGATGGATGGATGGATGGATGAATGGATGGACGGATGGATTGACGGATGGATGGATGGATGGATGGATGGATGGATGGATGGATAAATGAATGAGTAGATGAATGAATGAATGAATAAATGAATGAATGAATGAATGAATAAATGAATGAATGAATGAATGAATGAATGAATGAATGAATGAATGAATGAATCAATGAATGAATCAATGAATCAATGAATGTATGGATGAATGAATAAAAGAATGAATGAATGAATGAATGAATGAATGAATGAATGAATGAATGAATGAATGAATGAATGAATGAATGAATGAATGAATGAATGAATGAATGAATGAAAGGATAGATCAATGGATGAATGAATCTATAGATGAATGAATGAATGAATGAATGAATGAATGAATGAATGAATGAATGAATGAATGAATCGATGAATAAATGGATGAATAAATGAATGTAAGTAAGTAAGTAAAATATTTGCTTTCCTTCACTTTTCGGCCAGTATGGCCATTTAAGTGAAAATTCCAGGTATTACAATATCCCATATTGTATAGTTAAAGTAGTAAAGAAAAGACAAAGCCAATAAAAGCATGATCGTACTAAAATATTCAGTTTAAAATGTTTGATATGATAAGATGCCGATGCTCCTGGCACCTATATGTAACGAGTCTGATGACATGTTGTAGCGCCTGCACTATAACACAGTTTAATGAGTATAAAAATATCAGTATAAATAATGTTAAATATGTAGTGATTATAAAATGAACGACTTATCAAGTCACTATATCTCCATGAAATTGGAGTGATTGTGTAAAAACTACAAGTCTGAGTCTAATAATTAAAACATATAATATAGGTTGCATTCCCGAAGGAACTGAATAATAAAACCAGCAGGGGTGTCCCTGAATAGCTCAAATAAGGAATTAAATGCAAAATACTTCCTTCTGATGTGCGCATATTTCGCACAACTGAGAAGGACATGTCTTACAGTGAGACGAGTATTGCAGCACATAGGTCGCAATTCTCCTCTCAATAAATAGCCGTTTGTGAAATAGGCATGGCCAATTCTGGCCCTGCATAAGACAATGTCATCTCTTCGGCGTTCCATTGGTGTAAAAGATCGCTTAATGATTGGTTGTACCTCGAACAATTTGCTGGTGACATTGATGTTCCATTCACCTTGCAAAATGTCATCAAGGTAGACAGAGATGTTATACTTGAAATCAGTATATGGTATATAATAAAACTGTTTTGTCTTATCCAGGGCAGCCTTGGCCAAAACATCAGCCCGTTCATTACCCTGTATTCCAATATGGCTGGGTACCCAGCAGAAAACAATGTCCTTGTGCCCAGACAAGTAGTGACACATATGCAAAATATTGGATACAATTGGGTTGTTGAGTTTTTGACTCTTAAGAGCCTGCAATGAAGATAGCGAGTCTGTGATGATCATGAACTCCTCGTCATTACTATTCCAGATATATTCGATGGCAGCTGAAGGTTTGGGTGTGCTTGGTCATTACTATTCCAGATATATTCGATGGCAGATGAAGGTTTGGGTGTGCTTGGCCTTCTAAGAAGTTGCCCAGGGGAGACCACGCGGAGGTGACACCCTCCCCCCCCCCCCATGAATTAATGGATGAATGTGAATGAATGAATGAATGAATAAATGAATGAATGAATGAATGAATGAATGAATGAATGAATGAATGAATGAATGAATGAATGAATGGATGAATAAATGAATGGGTAGATGAACGAATGAATACATGAATGAATGAATGAATGAATGAATGAATGAATGAATGAATGAATGAATGAATGAATGGTCAAATAGATAGATGAGTTGATGAATGGATGAATGGATGGATGAATGAATAAATGAATGAATGAATGAATGAATGAATGAATGAATGAATGAATAAATGAATGAATTAATGGATGAATGTGAATGAATGAATGGATGAATGAATGAATGAATAAATGAATGAATGAATGAATGAATGAATGAATGAATAAATGAATGAATGAATGAATGAATAAATGAATGGGTGAATGAACGAATGAATACATGAATGAATGAATGAATGAATGAATGAATGAATGCATGAATGAATGAATGAATGAATGAATGAATGAATGAATGAATGAATAAATAAATGAATGAATGAATGAATGAATGGTCAAATAGATAGATGAGTTGATGAATGAATGGATGGATGAATGGATGGATGAATGAATAAATGAATGAATGAATGAATGAATGAATGAATGAATGAATGAATGAATGAATGGCTGAATGTGAATTAATAAATGAATGGATGGATGGATGAATGAATGAATTAATGGATGAATGTGAATGAATGAATGAATGAATGAATGAATAAATGAATGAATGAATGAATGAATGAATGAATGAATGAATGAATGAATAAATAAATGAATGAATGAACGAATGAATGAATTGATGAATGAATGGATGAATAAATGAATGTATGGATAAATGAATGCATGAATAAATGAATGTATGGATGAATAAATGAATGAATGGATGAAAAAATAAACGAATAAATGAATGAATGAGAATGAATGAATGAATGAATCAATCAATGAATGAATGTATGTATAAATGAATGTATGGATGAATGAATGAATGAATGAATGAATGAATGAATGAATGAATGAATGAATGAATGAATGAATGAATGAATGAATGAATGAATGAATGAATGAATAAATGGACGAATGGATAGATCAATGGATGAATGAATCTATGGATGAATGATAAATGAATGAATGAATGAATCGATGAATAAATGGATGAATAAATGAATGTATGAATGAATAAATGAATTCATGGATGAATGAATGGATGCATCAATGGATGAATAAATGAATGAATAGATCTATGAATGAATGAATGAATGATTGGACGAATAGATAGATGAATTGATGAATGAATGAATGAATGAATGAATGAATGAATGAATGGATGGATGAATGAAAGAAAGAATGAATGAATGAATGAATGAATGGATGGATGGATGGATGGATGGATGGATGGATGGATGAATGGATGGACGGATGGATTGACGGATGGATGGATGGATGGATGGATGGATGGATGGATAAATGAATGAGTAGATGAATGAATGAATGAATAAATGAATGAATGAATGAATGAATAAATGAATGAATGAATGAATGAATGAATGAATGAATGAATGAATCAATGAATGAATCAATGAATCAATGAATGTATGGATGAATGAATAAAAGAATGAATGAATGAATGAATGAATGAATGAATGAATGAATGAATGAATGAATGAATGAATGAATGAATGAATGAATGAATGAATGAATGAATGAATGAATGAATGAATGAAAGGATAGATCAATGGATGAATGAATCTATAGATGAATGAATGAATGAATGAATGAATGAATGAATGAATGAATGAATGAATGAATCGATGAATAAATGGATGAATAAATGAATGTAAGTAAGTAAGTAAAATATTTGCTTTCCTTCACTTTTCGGCCAGTATGGCCATTTAAGTGAAAATTCCAGGTATTACAATATCCCATATTGTATAGTTAAAGTAGTAAAGAAAAGACAAAGCCAATAAAAGCATGATCGTACTAAAATATTCAGTTTAAAATGTTTGATATGATAAGATGCCGATGCTCCTGGCACCTATATGTAACGAGTCTGATGACATGTTGTAGCGCCTGCACTATAACACAGTTTAATGAGTATAAAAATATCAGTATAAATAATGTTAAATATGTAGTGATTATAAAATGAACGACTTATCAAGTCACTATATCTCCATGAAATTGGAGTGATTGTGTAAAAACTACAAGTCTGAGTCTAATAATTAAAACATATAATATAGGTTGCATTCCCGAAGGAACTGAATAATAAAACCAGCAGGGGTGTCCCTGAATAGCTCAAATAAGGAATTAAATGCAAAATACTTCCTTCTGATGTGCGCATATTTCGCACAACTGAGAAGGACATGTCTTACAGTGAGACGAGTATTGCAGCACATAGGTCGCAATTCTCCTCTCAATAAATAGCCGTTTGTGAAATAGGCATGGCCAATTCTGGCCCTGCATAAGACAATGTCATCTCTTCGGCGTTCCATTGGTGTAAAAGATCGCTTAATGATTGGTTGTACCTCGAACAATTTGCTGGTGACATTGATGTTCCATTCACCTTGCAAAATGTCATCAAGGTAGACAGAGATGTTATACTTGAAATCAGTATATGGTATATAATAAAACTGTTTTGTCTTATCCAGGGCAGCCTTGGCCAAAACATCAGCCCGTTCATTACCCTGTATTCCAATATGGCTGGGTACCCAGCAGAAAACAATGTCCTTGTGCCCAGACAAGTAGTGACACATATGCAAAATATTGGATACAATTGGGTTGTTGAGTTTTTGACTCTTAAGAGCCTGCAATGAAGATAGCGAGTCTGTGATGATCATGAACTCCTCGTCATTACTATTCCAGATATATTCGATGGCAGCTTCAATAGGAAGCTGTTGTCCATATAGTTTGAGATCGGGCTCAGGCTGTAAGCCATTTTTTTTACAAAAATGTACACATAAAGTTTTTGTGGGAGAAAATTTAAAGCCGTTCTCATCCGCACAAGTCACCAACTTATCGAGGCAACCTTGCAGGCGCCGCTCAATTATTGCCATATTGCTTGACTGGCAGTAAACAGCCAGATCATCAACATATAATGATTTTTCAATATCGTCTGGTAAAGCATCAATTATACTGTTTATTTTAACGGTAAATAGAGTTGGTGAAAGGATACTACCTTGCGGGACACCCTCCTCCTGTGAATTTAGTGAAGAGTGGGTGTTGTCTAAGGGAACTTTAAATTTTCTCCCCTTTAAAAAATTATCAATGAATAAGGGTAACTAACCCTTCAGGCCCATTTCATGGAGATCTTTCATGATACCACCCTTCCATGTGGTATCATAGGCCTTTTCTAAATCAAAAAATACTCCAACTGTATGTTGATTTTTAACAAAACCTTGACGGATATAAGTCTCTAGTCTGACCAAATGGTCTGTGGTGCTCTTTCCTTTTTGAAAACCACATTGATATTTAGTTATTATGTTATTGTCTTGTAAAAACCATGTGAGACGATGATTGATCATGCGCTCCATGATTTTGCAAAGACAACTTGTCAATGCTATTGGCCTATAATTATTAGGATCTGTTCGATCTTTTCCAGGTTTAGGGATCGGGATCACTGTTGCTTCTCTCCATCCATCTGGGAAATCCTGAGATTGCCACAGATCATTCAAGAGTAGAAGCAACAGATCAAGTGATACATCAGGCAAATGTTTCAGAAACTGGTAGTGAATTTCATCAGGGCCAGTTGCCGAATCAGTTGCCTGAGCGATAGATTTAATTAGTTCTCGTTTAGAGAAATTAACATTGTACTTTTCGTCATTATCTGACTCAAAGTCCAATGTGTTCTCCTTCTCCTTGTCCCGAATCTTTCGAAATTTTTCCTGATAATGATCTGGTGACGATTTAGCAGCGAAGGATGTCGCCAGCGTTTCTGCAATATCCGTTTTATTGGTTATTGTGTCAGAATCAGTGACAAGGTACTTGATGGTTTTATCTTTCCTCTTGCCACTGATTCTGCGCAGCATTTGCCAAGTAGGTTTTGCCGATGTATTATTATTTAGTGTGGAGACATATGCTCTCCAAGATTGCCGCTTGGCTTCACTGATTGTGCGGCGAGCTTTAGCGTAATCTTTCTTATATCCGTCAAGGTTTTGTCTAGTTGGATGTTTTTTAAATTTTTGCAAGGATTTTTTCCTTTTGTCTATTGCCTTTCGGCAACCTTGATCAAACCAGGGTTTGTCGAGTTTTTTGGGAACTGTCGAGGTTTTGGGTATGCTTTTATCTGCTATATTGTGTAACTTGTCTGTAAAAAGGGCTATAGGGTCATCAACCCCCTCTTCATTCTCAAATTGAGAGATTGTGAGGCTCTCCCCACAAGACTGTTGGAAGGCCTCCCAATCTGCTCTGTGCAGCCTCCAATGCTGCACTCTTTCTTCAACAATAGAGTTGTTGCTCTCTATAAATATAGGATAATGATCACTGCTACAGAGATCCTCGTTGACCCTCCAAGTGTAATCCAAATATAAATCGGGATCACACAAGGATAGGTCAATGGCTGTTGCAGATCCTGAAGCAGGGTGCAAATAGGTGGTAGTATCATCATTAAAAATGCAGAGATTTTCCTCTGAGAGGAAGTCTTCTAATATTCTGCCCCGTGGGTTGATGTCCCTACAGCCCCACATTGTGTGGTGCCCGTTAAAATCTCCCAGTAGCATGAAGGGTTTGGGCAATTGTTTTACCAGCTGCCTCAATTCCACAACATCTACTGAGCGGCTCGGCGGTAAATAAACAGAGCATATCGTCATTGGCCTGTGACAGTTTATGGTAACCGCCTCAGCCTGTAAAGTTGTATTCAACGTGATCTGTTGATGTGGTGTTCCATCCTTTACAAGGATGGAAACCCCCCAGCAGGCCCTTTCATTATTGGCAGGGCCAAAACAATTGATTATTGAATAGTTTTTAAAACTTATGTTAGTGTTAGGTTTTAAGTTAGTCTCCTGCAGGCACACAGCCGATGGGCTGTATTCCTGCGGAAGAATAGCCAGGTCATTGTAATTAGATCTTAAACCTCGACAATTCCATTGTATAATTTTGTAGGCCATTATGAATTTTTATGCCTCCCTGGTTTTGTCTGTACTTGGAGTGCAGCGACGGTGTCGGGAGATACAAATACCTCGCTATCGCTGCTTTCATCACCATCTGCACACTCCATGGATTCGTATCTGGTATACGTAGCGATCGGGTCATCAGTGCCCTTGGGCATTCGACCACTGCCTTTATTTGTGCTTTTCTTGTTAATTTGTTTTGTTTGTTCAGCTACTGGTGGTTTATTTACCGTTTCTTTGTTCTTATCTTTATTATTTGTTTTGCCATTTTTTGTTTGTTTTGAATCCCTATTTGCCAGTGGCTTTGGGGCAGTAGGGGTAGCTGCTGTTGTTGTATTTTTATTGATCATAGTTTTTTGGCAGTGGAGGTATCTTTGCTTGTATTAGGTTTTGATGAAGAGGATGCAGGTGTTGCGGAAACATTTGTTGCACCAGTTGCAGATCTGATCTCTACTGCATCAGTCTGGCAACCAACCGACACAACCTGCTTCGCGACAACACTGGCAAATGATGTTTGTTTGTTAACCCCTTCAACAATTTTCCGAGCTTCAGGGAAGGAAATCTTTCGCTCTGTGCGAACACGTTGGATTTCCTTCTCTGTAATCCATCGGGGACAATTTTTGGAATAGGCCGTATGTTCACCATTACAGTTGACACATTTCATTGCAGATGTGCAGGCGGTGTCTTGATGGTCAGGTTGTGCACACTTCGCGCACACCTTCGCTTTACTGCAGTTATCTTGGTGGTGTCCAAACTGTTGGCATTTGAAACACCTCAAAGGGCTGGGCACGTATGGCTGGACGGTACATCTCTCAAATCCAACCTTTAAGGTGGCCGGTGGAGTTGGCCGATTGAAAGTGAGAATAGCAGTGTTTACTCTAATCATTTCTCCGTTTTTTTAATGGTAACCATACGTGCGTCAGATAAATGAATGTATGAATGAATAAATGAATTCATGGATGAATGAATGGATGCATCAATGGATGAATAAATGAATGAATGGATCAATGAATGAATGAATGAATAAATGGACGAATAGATAGATGAATTGATGAATGAATGGATGGATGGATGGATGAATGAATGAAAGAATGAATGAATGAATGGATGGATGGATGGATGGATGGATGGATGGATGGATGGATGGATGGATGGATGGATGAATGGATGGATGTATGGGTGGATGGATGGATGGATGTATGGATAGATGGATGGATGGATGGATGGATGGATGGATAAATGAATGAGTGGATGAATGAATGAATGAACGAGCGAAGAACGAAAGGATGGATGGATGAATAAATGAATGGATGAATACATGAATAGATGAATAGATGTATGGATGAATGAGTGAATGAATAAACGAAAGAATGAATGAATGAATGAATGAATGAATGAATGGATGAATAAATGAATGAATGAATGGATGAATGAATAGATGGATGAATGAATGAATGAATGAATAAATGAACGAATGAATGCATGCATGAATGGATAAATGAATGGATGGATGAATGGATGAAGAATGAATGGATGAATAAATGAATGGATGCATGAATGGTTGAATAAATGAATGAAAGACAGAATGAATGAATGGATGGATGAATAATTGAATGAATGAATGGATGAATAAATGTATGAATGAATGAATGAATGAATGAATGAATGAATGAATGAATGAACGAATGAATGAATGAATGAATGAATGTGATTAAATGAATGAATGGATGAATAAATGAATGAATAAATGAATGAATGATTACATAAATAAATGGCTGAATGTGAATGAATGAATGAATGAATGAATGAATGAATGAATGAATGAATGAATGAATGAATGGATGAATTAATGAGTAAGTAAAATAGTAAATAAAATATTTGCTTTACTCCACTTTTCGGCCAGTATGGCCATTTAAGTGAAAATTCCAGGTATTACAATATCCCATATTGTATAGTTAAAGTAGTAAAGGAAAGACAAAGCTAATAAAAGCATGTTCGTACTAAAATATTCAGTTAGTGTTTGATATGATAAGATGACGATGCTCCTGGCACCTATATGTAACGAGTCTGATGACATGAATGAATGAATGAATAAATGAATGAATGAATGAATGAATGAATGAATGAATGAATTGATTAATTAATTAATTAATTAATTAATTAATTAATTAATTAATTAATTAATTAATTAATTAATTAAATAACTAATTAATTAATTAATTAATTAATTAATTAATTAATTAATTAATTAATTAATTAATTAATTAATTAATTAATTAATTAATTAATTAATTAATTAATTAATTAATTAATTAATTAATTAATTAATTAATTAATTAATTATTGATCGGGATGAATGAATGAATAGATGGATGAATACAAAAATGATTGATTGATTGATTGAATGAATGAATGAATGAATGAATGAATGAATGAATGAATGAATGAATGAATGAATGAATGAATGAATGTGATGACACATTCAAGCAAGCCTTTAATGATGATACACTTAACAACACCAGAATGGTTCAACCTACAACCTGCAAGGTTGCCTCGATAAGTTGGTGACTTGTGCGGATGAGAACGGCTCTAAATTTTCTCCCACAAAAACTTTATGTGTACATTTTTGCAAAAAAAATGGCTTACAGCCTGAGCCTAATCTCAAACTATATGGACAACAGCTTCCTGTTGAAGAGCAGGTCAAATTTCTTGGTCTGTTTTTCGACAAGAAGCTCAGTTTTATTCCACACATCAAATATATGAAAGATAAGTGTAGGAAAGCATTACAATTACTACGAGTTATATCCAGCAAGGATTGGGGTGGTGACCGGACAACCTTACTGAGGATTTACCGGTCTCACATCAGATCCAAACTGGATTATGGTTGTATTGTTTATGGTTCAGCGAGACGATTGTACTTAGCAGTACTTGATCCAATCGCGAACCAAGGTTTGAGATTATGCTCAGGGGCATTTCGAACATCACCAATCGAAAGTCTTCAGGTGGAGACCGGTGAGCCCTCTTTAGAGACTTGCCGGTTGAAGCTGAGCCTGCAATACTATATGAAGATGAAAGCAAATCCTGAGAACCCGGCATACTCGTGTGTTGTCAACCCAGAGTACAAGAGACTGTTTAATAACAAGCCAGGGACTATACCTACTTTGGGTATAAGGCTTCAACCCCATCTGGAGGACATGGAGGTGGAGCTCGACGCAACCCACCAGAATGTCCACCCTGGCTTCTCCAGCAGCCTAATATACTTTTTAACCTCTCAGATCACAGGAAAGGAGACACCTGTCCCCTTGTCTTCCAGAGCATGTTGCTTGAGTTATTTTGTAGATTTCCGAGGCACCGGAAGGTGTATACTGACGGATCAAAGGAAGACAAGAGGACAGCTATGTCCTTTGTCTGTGATGATCATGAATTTAGCTGCCGCATTAACGATGAGGCTTCAATTTGCACAGCAGAGCTGTTAGCTATTGAAGCTGCCATCGAATACATCTGGGATAGTAGTGACGAGGAGTTCATGATCATCACAGACTCGCTATCTTCATTGCAGGCTCTTAAGAGTCAAAAACTCAACAACCCAATTGTTTCCAATATTTTGCATATGTGTCACTACTTGTCTGGGCACAAGGACATTGTTTTCTGCTGGGTACCCAGCCATATTGGAATACAGGGTAATGAACGGGCTGATGTTTTGGCCAAGGCTGCCCTGGATAAGACAAAACAGTTTTATTATATACCATATATTGATTTCAAGTATAACATCTCTGTCTACCTTGATGACATTTTGCAAGGTGAATGGAACATCAATGTCACCAGCAAATTGTTCGAGGTACAACCAATCATTAAGCGATCTTTTACACCAATGGAACGCCGAAGAGATGACGTTGTCTTATGCAGGGCCAGAATTGGCCATGCCTATTTCACAAACGGCTATTTATTGAGAGGAGAATTGAAACCTATGTGCTGCAATACTCGTCTCACTGTAAGACATGTCCTTCTCAGTTGTGCGAAATATGCGCTCATCAGAAGGAAGTATTTTGCATTTAATTCATTATTTGAGCTATTCAGGGACACCCCTGCAGGTTTTATTATTCAGTTCCTTCGGGAATGTAACCTATATTACATGTTTTAATTATGAGACATAGACTTTTTACACAATCACTCCAATTTCATAGAGATATAGTGACTTGATAAGTCGTTCATTTTATAATCACTTCATATTTTACATTATTTATACTGATATTTTTATACTCATTAAACTATGTTATAGTGCAGGCGCTACAACATGTCATCAGACTCGTTACATATAGGTGCCAGGAGCATCGTCATCTTATCATATCAAACATTTTAAACTGAATATTTTAGTACGATCATGCTTTTATTGGCTTTGTCTTTTCTTTACTACTTTAACTATACAATATGGGATATTGAAATACTCGGAATTTTCACTTAAATGGCCATACTGGCCGAAAAGTGAAGTAAAGCATTTTACTTACTATTACTATTACTATCAACCTACAACAATCGAATATTAGAATTGTTCATATTACTAGTTGAGTGTAACACATGAATCATGATTTATAGGACTAAAATAGAATGTTTAAAAATAATAGTACATTATAGGCTCTCTTGGTAGCCTAGTCTATTACATTTTTGCCGCATATTGTTTTTTTATCTCTTCGTGTTGCCTTCTTTTAGGTCGGGGAAATGGCTGAACGAACTTGTATGAGTTTATTCCAACTTCAAGAAATCAAGTCTACTTTTAAGTACTTAATATTTTTCTCATTGATTGTTGGTATTACCCTAGCATTCCGGATATTATCCAGTGATGAAATGGCAAATATGTCAATCAGACTAAACCAAACATCAAATGGCAAACTGGAAAATATCCCGATGAGACAGAATCCAAAAAGTAGAAGTAATGTGAACATGTCTGAAATGGCAAATATGTCAATCAGACTAAACCAAACATCAAATGGCAAACTGGAAAATATCCCGATAAGACAGAATCCAAAAAGTAGAAGTAATGTGAACATGGCATCAAAGTCTTACATACCTGTTCCACACGCAGAAGAAGTTAAGTCAACACACGTGATTGATTCTGAGACTCTCAGGATTCTGTTTTGGTCTGAATGGTTCTCTGATATATGGTGGTTTTTGCCCAAAACGTCAATTGTGAATTGTGGTGGATTTAAATGCCAGTACACACATGACAAGAGTTTGGCTGACGTCAGTGACGCACTGCTGTTCTATGTTCGAAAATGGAACTATGCTAAAAGAAATCTTACTATCGAATCTGCTCACCCGGCATTCAGAAACCCCAAACAGTACTGGATTGCACACCGTCAAGGTCCATCTCGATATGGTACTTTTGAGGACTTGATAAAGCTGAATAATATATATAATTTATCTTCATCGTATCACCACAAAGCTGATGTTCGCACACCTTATGGATATTGTCATGAGTCAAATTCTTCTGAAACACTGAAAAAGAATTATGCAAGAGGCAAAAAGGGGCTGGTGAGTTGGTTTGTTAGTCACTGTGATACGCATAATAAGAGAAAGGAGTTTGTGATTGAATTAAAGAAACATATCATAGTTCATGTTTATGGTAAATGTAAAGACAAAAAACTGGGTTCACGAGGAAAACAATGCGAGTCAAATAAAGAAAACTACAGAAACTGTGATGATGCTAGAGATACAATGAATTCACACAAATTCTACCTGGCTTTTGAAAACTCTAACTGCGTAGATTACATCACAGAAAAGGTATATAAGATTCTAGAGCCCCACATGACCACGGTTCCTATTATAATGAATGGGGTTGACAATTTACAAAACATACTACCACCCAAATCTTACATTGACGTTAATGACTTCTCATCTGCTGAAGAACTGGCGGAATATTTACTACGTCTTGACAGAAATGATGATTTGTACAATGAGTATTTTGCCTGGAGATCTACATATAGATGTATACTTAACTGGATTCCCTGTTCCTTCTGTGAAGCCTTTCATGGAGTATACGGTCGTAAGAATACACTCTTGACTGATACCAGGGCTATATTTGGAAATGAAGAGAATTGTGAACAACCTGTATGATATGAAGGGATATTCTATATATTCTATAGTCAGTATATCTCAATCAGATTGATTTCCGATGGCGCTTTGGGTTAGAATCAGTATTAAGTAGTCTGTTATCTGCATTATATGCATCTTTATTGAGTAGTCCAAAATGACGCTTTCTCTGATGGTGTAGCATCAGAACTCGTTCCAGTACCTTACATTGTGTTTTTGTTATTCGCAACGTATCCACTATCATTCTTCACACATAGATGTCGCTCAGGTCAACCCCGCTCTCTATAATCTCTGAGGTCAGAATGATCCACTATAACACACTTACCTATAAGTTCTGTACATTCTACTTGTCCCCTTGATATTACTTGTAGAATTATTGTAATCGATATTCTCTAAGTTATAACATGAAGTGATGTTTTTTCACAATTTGTTAGTTGAATTTAAATCATGGGTCAAGGTTACGTCATTATGTCATAAACAGGAATGAACACGGTGGATGATCAACACAATAAGTTGTTAATTTATAATTTCATGCTTGTTCACATAGCATAAGGCCCTGTCACACCTTGGCGATCACTGTCAACGATCGCGTAACGCACGGGAAAATATTGAAAATTATTGAAAACGTTGGCGACTGACAGACTTTCATGATCCAGAACGATTGTCCAGCGTTCATAAGCGCATGAGTAGCGTTAGAGTAACGTGATTGACGACTGAAGAATGCACATCACATAATCCGTGATTCAATCGCCAGCAATCACCAGCGACTGCCAGCGTGGGAGTAGCGCATACGTAACGCATGTATAACGCACTCGACGACTGCGAAGCGAGCGCCAACGTATGCTCGACGTTCTGCAACGCACAGTTACGACCACATGATTTATCTTGAAAACCACAAATTTTTACTGCAGTATATTGGTTTTAGTAGATATCTAGCGACAAATTTATCTTTTTAAATATGTTAACAAATGAGACAATTTGTTGAATTTTCAAACAAAGTTTTGTCAGACAGTTTAGCAGTGTTTTGGTATAAGTTATATTTAATTGGACAACTTCTCGTGTTAAAGGCCTATATTGCATAGATGTAAATTTTAAACATATCATATTATTATTGATCAGCTGATTACAAACTTTATAAATGCGCTGAACTTTTATAAAGATTGATACATTTGAAGATATGTTTTGTATCATTTCCAATACTTTATTACTTTAAATGATTCACTAGGAAGTTATTTATTATATATTATATGTATACACGACTGAGTAACGCTCACCTAGCGTGTACAGCGACTGAGTAACGCTCCCCTAACGTGTACATCGATCGAGTAGCGACCACCCAACACTCATCTAGCGTCTCCTCTTACACGCTGGTGTGCGTTGAAAGTTTTCACTCTCAACGTTCATCAGCGTTCATCCGCGATCAGCAACGATCGCTAAACGCACACGGCGATAGCATAACGATGGTCCAGCGATGGTCAGCGCTCGGCTGATTTTTTGGTGCGTTACGCGATCGTTGACGCTGATCGCCAAGGTGTGACAGGCCCTTCACCTGCATACACAACAGTGTACACATATAAAATACTCAACACTGAATTTGAATCACTCTCAAACGACGACAAATTTATATAGATTATGTCATCTACACATCGACCATTGGTAATATGCTTAGCAGAATATTCCTATAGCGAGTCGCGTACCTCTGCTTTATAAAACGGTTAAGGCGTAGGGTTCTGTTGTCCGTCGATACTCGATGTGTTGGTAGAAGACGAACCACTCCGTCATACTTGTAGGCCTACTAGTATTGTTCACCACATACACGTATTGGAAACATGTGTAATCAACTGCTGTTTAGCTTTAGCTGTTGTATATGCTTAGTCACTTATGTCGAATGATAGTTTGTATTTTCTGAAGTTATATATATAGGCCTATGTTTATTTTATTTTATTTTTTGCTATTACTGGTTCCGTCATCAGTGATCATTGCACATTGAATTTAGCGTACGTGTTCCTATATTTGAATCTAGCGTACGTGTTCTAACATAATATGTTGGCACAACTGTTAGTAATTAGCGACCACAAATATTAGCGTTAAATTTCCCAATCGCAAAAATATGTTTGTGTCCATACAGTATATACTATATTATAGTATATATAGTCCTACTGTATGGACACAAACATATTTATTTACCTGGCAAAAATTTCAACTGTATTTACTATGCTATATTCCAATCTTGTATAGATTATTGTCTTAGTTTCTGGGGACCGACTTCTGAAAAACATTTGAACCATTTACAAAAGCTGCAAAAACGAGCAGCCCACATTGTAACCTTAAACTTTAACTGGCATGAATCGAGTAGGCATATAAGCATTATCAGGAACTTGGGATGGTGAACAATTGGAGAAGGATATGAACTCCTAACTTGCTGTATCACATATAGTGCACGGAACAACTTGGCGCCAACATATTATGCATTTAAATCTCGGCTGAAGAAATTACAAAAATCAAAACCACATGTTTAAAATATGCAGCTTGGTGGTAAATCTGTATTATTTGTATATTTGTATTTGCTTTTCGCTATGCATTCAAAAAGTCAATATGGAGGTTGCCAGGTGGTTCCTAATAAACGTGTTGGTAGTTGTAGAAACCACTTTAATATATTAGTATGGCGTGTTTTTGGCCATGCGACGGCCTGACGCTGGCCCATGCATTTTAAACAAAGGGTGTAGGCCTACATTATTTTATAGCGATGTATATCATTTTCTGTATGTATATTTTGAAAAACGCTAACAATATGAATATGTATGTACATGTATCTATATATTTTTATTGTTCTTTTAAACACATTCTTTAAAACAAAACGAGGAGAAATCAATAAAAAGGATGATAATATTATTATAAATCTACATGTTTTAGAAAGTGCTCTACCTGTAATAATATTGTAGGCTGCTACGCTTTTCATTTACTATTCAAAATAAATATAGTTTGGGCTCGCACAATGTAATTTTGTAGAAACAACACAAGCAATTACTCTTAAAGGTTCGATTCCAGCAATTGCATGAGTTTCGTTCGTTCTTGCTCTCCATGGTAGTCTATATGTTATTTTTATGGCTCTGTGTTGGACATTTTGTAGTTGTTTTAATTGGTATGGGGATACAGATAATAAGAATATAGCCCCGTATTCTAATACTGGTTTTACAAAGGCTTTGTATAGTCTCATTATCGTTTTAGGAGAGCATCCCCAGTTAGTACCACTCAGTAGTTTTAGGAGGTTAATTTTTTGCATGCTTTTTTGATAGCGATTTCTGCGTGTCTTTTGAACTTCATATTTGGGGTGAGAGTAACTCCGTGTAATTTTGCTTGCTGATCTAATTCTAATTTTTCGCCAAAAAGTGTTAAAGTTACTTCTTTTTCGTGCTTTTTGTTGGTCTCTTGCTATTTTTAAATAGTAAAAGTTGGGATTTCTTGGCATCTGATTTGATTCTCAATTTTGCACACCATTTCTCTAGATTTGCAAGAGTTTTAGATGATCTTAATTCTAGGAAGGGGTTACTGGAGGCAAACATCCACATTCCTAGATCATCTGCAAATTGTGATATGTTGACCTGGTTGTTAGCTGGGTCTATGGGAATGTCGTTTACAAAGATCAAGAAGAGTAGGGGTCTCAAAACAGAGCCTTAGGGTGTTCCTGCATCTGAAATTTCATCCTTTACTTTTATTGATATTGTCTTTTCTGTAATAAATGAGGACATCAGTGTAATCATTTTGGGTGGTAGTAATTTGATATCTTTTAATTTGTGTCTTAGACCATTGTGCCAAACTGAGTCGAAAGCTTTTTCAACGTCTATGAACACTGCTGCACCGACTTGTCCCCGAGCCAGTGCTGTTATTGCATCATCTGCGAGGCGCAGGATGTGTTCCATAGCACACAGCTTATTGTGATATCCTATCTGCCATTGATTGAAAAAATTATTGTTTTTTCTGGTTCACGTCTCATACTCGTTTCCAGGCTTTGAGGAAGTATCCTATTTTTCAGCATTTATTGTATACAATTTCTAAATTTCTAAAAACAATTTCAGGGCATTTCTTGATTACTGGGTATCTTATTCCGTCTGCCCCTGGTGCTGAACGTCCTTTTGTTTTACTTAATTGGAATTTTATTTCAGAAATTATATTATAATCACGTGGGGTAACAGTCATTGGCTTAAGTGTTTTGTGCAGCTTCTTTGGCCCAAAACTGATCGAGTCGTTCAATATGGCTGCAGAATTTCGTGTAGTCTATTAAATATAAATAAATTACAATTTGATATCGGAAGAGATGGATGATGGCGTTTTAATCTGTTGGATACATGCCAAATGTAAACAAGTTGCTCATACATTTATTAACAAAAAATTCCTAGTTTAGACTTGTCAAGGATCATGAGTAAAACACGAGGCGATGTGTAAACTTGACCAGTTAAATATGTGAGCTCAAAAGTATGAACTGTTTTCTCAGCAATGCCCACCCAACAGTCAATGACAATTTGTTATGTTGCAAATTCAAGCTCGAATTGAAATTGAAGCTCAAAATGATTTAATTTTACTCGTAATATAATATAGCTGCATGCATGATGACACAATGCAAGTTGGATTATAATCGTGAATCGACTGGACGCACATTATGATGAAAACAAAAACATACTCGTCGCATGAGTAAAGTAAAAATCATTGCTGTGAATGAACTTTAATGACTAAATTCAAGGTTTTACATTCGATTACATGGGGGAAGGGGGGATTTGGCAAAGTGTAATTATTGTTTTAGTCAATATTGGAAAGATAAGTGAACCCGCAGCAGCTATTTATTTAAAATCACCAGGCATTGAGAACAATCATTTAATTTCATGCGAAATAAAACATTTTGGCTAAATATACTTTTTAGTCCGAAGGGAAATATATAATTATAGGCTAAACTATCTGAAATATATAATTTATTGTTGTGCCTTTAATTATGTATTAAGAACTATAACCCACCTATATGTCTATACAGAACGTACAGGACTGTAAAGATGACCAAAGAAATAGCTAGTAGGCGCTATCAAAAATGCCGCGCAGAGCCTTATGCACCACACGGTACACTGATTCCTAACCAGGATTAGGTCAGGGATATACATTATATTACATCTACAGCATTGTTTTGGTATACCGTGACATACTTTGTTTGTTAGATGAATATTACTAGAAGTAAACAACAATCACTTGTCGGTTCAAATAGTTGTTTTCACGACTAGCTCAAAATTCAAAGACCGCCAAACACGTTGTTTACTAACAGATCCGGTTATCTGTACTAGGAGGTCAGCGAGTGCACCACTTCCTGACTTCAGTGGAACTGTGTCAAGCTCCAAATGCTAATGAGGTCAGGTCACACATCAGGTCACGGTCTAGCAAATCCGCTGAGAGCATCGGTTCTGCAGATTTGCGGTTAATTAAGAAGCTGTGAAAAAAGACATTAAACCACGGGAGGCTACCAATGAGGATCTAGTGGCGTTATCAGCCATGTCCGTGTCTGCTAGCAGGGGGGTTAGTTTTACTATAGGAAGCAGTCTCTCCTCTCTTTTCAACCTCCTTGGTTTTACCAAATGCATTGGCCTTTGTCAGATGGTTTACCATTTTCCAGAATAACTGGATTGTTAGTTATTGTTTGGGCTTTTCCCCCCTGATTCTAATAAACCCTTGCCAAATTTTTTTGGGCTTTCACCTCCCAAGTTGTAATCGGTTTTGAAGAATCCCACTATCATTGGGTCCGTGTGTCTGGTGGTTATGCCACAGAAGACAAAGCCACGCCGGTCATTCTCTAAATAGTTTCGCTGGTCTCTGGGGTGGCGAACTAGACAATGATCTGGCACGGTTTTCCAGATATGATAGTTAACAATGGCCGCAAGCCAGCCATTTTGAATTTGATTGAGTTTGCTCAGGCATATTCGAAAGGTAAAAATAACCTGCGACAGTTTTAAAACTCTCCAGACAATTCCCTATAGACTGAGCCTAGAAGATCAGTTCTCCCCCACTGAACCATATGGATCATTGCTCTCTGAAATCACATATCTCTTTTAGTAATGGTCTAGCTATTCGACATGGTTTGCCAGATATCGGTCAAACTAAAGTTAACTAAGGCCGGCGTCAGTCATTTTGAATTTATTGGCAGAGGTTAACCAGCTACAAAAAATACAGAAAGCAGGTTTTAATGCACGAGAATGAAAGATGAGATTTGTAGGTCATAACCACCAAAAGGCACATCTACACCCCTCAAGGGATGCGTGTATGCATCAAAGAATTCCCAGTGGGTTTCCGAAATGTGCGGCGAAAACGCAAATGTGGACAGGTGGAAGGACATTTGGGGCGATGCCATAAAAATGTCTTGTACACACTATGACCATTCAATAATGTTTAAAATTTAATTATATAAGGTTTTCCAGGGATGATGTTCTGAGAATATGTGAACAGTAACTTAGCACATCTTAACCATTACATTGATTCAGCGACTTAGCAAGACAAAATGGCAACCAAGAAACAATGTGACTGGCAATTCTTGTCAAAATGACAACAAAATTGCTTAAAATCCAAAACTTCAGATAAAATTGCCAAATGCATGACTATTAAAACAAGAGGACTGAAGTCCTATATCATCCCCCCCCCCCCCATAAATTAGGTTAGATTTTTTGCGGTCACAAATATTTAAAAAATCGATTTGTGGTGGCCATTTTTAATTTCAGTAAAATTACATGCACATTTCCAGATGGTAGGTAATGTGATTGTACAATGGGAATAATCACTGATTTCAATTTTTCAGTTTTTGCACCCGCAAAAAATATGAAGTTCATCCATGGCGGCCATTTTGAATTTCAGTAAAACCTTTAAAAAATCACTTGCACATCTCCATATCGTGAAGACTGTTATAGTAAAATTTGCATAATTTCCGAAGTTTTGGGGTTTTTGCGCCCTCAAAAAAATTCAAATTGGATCTGTGGCGGCTATTTTGAATATCAGTAAAACCTTAAAAAAGTCACCTGCACATCTCCATATCGTGTGGAATGTGATGGTAAAATTTGAATAATTTCTGACTTCAGTGAGTTTTTGCGCTCACAAAAAATTTTAGAGTTGACCTCTGCCGGCCATTTTGAATTTCGGTGGCATCTTTGAAAAATCACTTGCACATCCCCATGTTGCTAGGAATCTAATGTTAAAATTTCAAAAAAAATTGACCAGTAGTTTTTGCACCCACAAGAAAACGTGACGCAGGACAGTATCCTGGCGCGACTAAAATCCCCCTTCCCCTACGGGCGAGGGATAAAAAGGAATTTGTTTAAGTTAACGTCAAGTCCACTTCTGTTATCTCTGGTCTCAGATCGGCACGCACATTGATTTTTTGTCTGCACACTACTCCCATTGGGCAGTTTTTAATGTAAGTAAATATTTAGAGAACCCATCAATTTTAACAAGCTCCCACTCCGAATTAGAATTAAGCAATTTTGTGTAGGGTTATTAATGTAGTCCTAGGCTAGGTCAAAAATCAAGACCCAAGACAACTAGGTCTAAGAAACCCGGTCTAAGAGTAAGATAAGAACTAGACAGTCTGTCAGAGATTGCAAACCTCCATTGAAATTAATGATCCTAATCAGTATCCCAGTGATGGACCACCTATCTGGCACGGTTTACCCGATATCAGGCCAATCGAGGTAACTAATAGCTGATTTATGGTCATTTTAAATTCGATATAAACTAGTTAAAAAATTTAAGGGTGCATCCTCCCCCGAAACCTTAAATTTTGTTTTATAGTAATGGACTAGCATCTCACAGTTTTTAAAATATTGGGCATGTGAAAGTAAATAATGGCCGATAGGGGGCCATTTTGAATTTGATCGAGTCAGAATTTTTCAAGATGCATCCTCAGCTGAAATCTCACATTTTATTCTATAGTAATCGTCTAGCCATCTAGCACGGTTTACTAAATAACGGCGATGTGAAAGTGAATAATGGCTTAAAGGCGGCCATTTTGAATTTGATCAAGTCAAAATTTTTCAAGATGCATTCTCTCCTGAAATCTCACATTTTGTTTTATAGTAATGATCTAGCCATCTAGCTCGGTTTACTAAATAACGGCGATGTGAAAGTGAATAATGACTTAAAGTTGGCCACGGTTTACCAGATATCGGCCATGTGAAAGTGAATAATGGCCAATAGGCGGCCATTTTGAATTTGACCGAGTCTAAATTATTCAAGATGCATTCTCTCCCGAAATCTCACATTTTGTTTTATAGTAATGATCTAGCCATCTAGCACGGTTTACTAAATAACGGCGATGTGAAAGCCAAGAAACAATGTGACTGGCAATTCTTGTCAAAATGACAACAAAATTGCTTAAAATCCAAAACTTCAGATAAAATTGCCAAATGCATGACTATTAAAACAAGAGGACTGAAGTCCTATATCATCCCCCCCCCCCCCCATAAATTAGGTTAGATTTTTTGCGGTCACAAATATTTAAAAAATCGATTTGTGGTGGCCATTTTTAATTTCAGTAAAATTACATGCACATTTCCAGATGGTAGGTAATGTGATTGTACAATGGGAATAATCACTGATTTCAATTTTTCAGTTTTTGCACCCGCAAAAAATATGAAGTTCATCCATGGCGGCCATTTTGAATTTCAGTAAAACCTTTAAAAAATCACTTGCACATCTCCATATCGTGAAGACTGTTATAGTAAAATTTGCATAATTTCCGAAGTTTTGGGGTTTTTGCGCCCTCAAAAAAATTAAAATTGGATCTGTGGCGGCTATTTTGAATATCAGTAAAACCTTAAAAAAGTCACCTGCACATCTCCATATCGTGTGGAATGTGATGGTAAAATTTGAATAATTTCTGACTTCAGTGAGTTTTTGCGCTCACAAAAAATTTTAGAGTTGACCTCTGCCGGCCATTTTGAATTTCGGTGGCATCTTTGAAAAATCACTTGCACATCCCCATGTTGCTAGGAATCTAATGTTAAAATTTCAAAAAAAATTGACCAGTAGTTTTTGCACCCACAAGAAAACGTGACGCAGGACAGTATCCTGGCGCGACTAAAATCCCCCTTCCCCTACGGGCGAGGGATAAAAAGGAATTTGTTTAAGTTAACGTCAAGTCCACTTCTGTTATCTCTGGTCTCAGATCGGCACGCACATTGATTTTTTGTCTGCACACTACTCCCATTGGGCAGTTTTTAATGTAAGTAAATATTTAGAGAACCCATCAATTTTAACAAGCTCCCACTCCGAATTAGAATTAAGCAATTTTGTGTAGGGTTATTAATGTAGTCCTAGGCTAGGTCAAAAATCAAGACCCAAGACAACTAGGTCTAAGAAACCCGGTCTAAGAGTAAGATAAGAACTAGACAGTCTGTCAGAGATTGCAAACCTCCATTGAAATTAATGATCCTAATCAGTATCCCAGTGATGGACCACCTATCTGGCACGGTTTACCCGATATCAGGCCAATCGAGGTAACTAATAGCTGATTTATGGTCATTTTAAATTCGATATAAACTAGTTAAAAAATTTAAGGGTGCATCCTCCCCCGAAACCTTAAATTTTGTTTTATAGTAATGGACTAGCATCTCACAGTTTTTAAAATATTGGGCATGTGAAAGTAAATAATGGCCGATAGGGGGCCATTTTGAATTTGATCGAGTCAGAATTTTTCAAGATGCATCCTCAGCTGAAATCTCACATTTTATTCTATAGTAATCGTCTAGCCATCTAGCACGGTTTACTAAATAACGGCGATGTGAAAGTGAATAATGGCTTAAAGGCGGCCATTTTGAATTTGATCAAGTCAAAATTTTTCAAGATGCATTCTCTCCTGAAATCTCACATTTTGTTTTATAGTAATGATCTAGCCATCTAGCTCGGTTTACTAAATAACGGCGATGTGAAAGTGAATAATGACTTAAAGTTGGCCACGGTTTACCAGATATCGGCCATGTGAAAGTGAATAATGGCCAATAGGCGGCCATTTTGAATTTGACCGAGTCTAAATTATTCAAGATGCATTCTCTCCCGAAATCTCACATTTTGTTTTATAGTAATGATCTAGCCATCTAGCACGGTTTACTAAATAACGGCGATGTGAAAGTGAATAATGGCTTAAAGGCGGCCATTTTGAATTTGATCAAGTCAAAATTTTCCAAGATGCATCCTCAGCTGAGATCTCACATTTCGTTCTATAGTAATGGTTTAGCCATCTAGCACGGTTTACCAAATATCGGCCATGTGAAAGTGAATAATGGCCGATAGGAGGCCATTTTGAATTTGATAAAGTCGAAATTTTTCAAGATGCATCCTCTCCTGAAATCTCACATTTTGTTTTATAGTAATGGTCAAGCCATCTAGTACGGTTACCAAATAACGGCCATGTGAAAGTAAATAATGGCCGATAGGTGAACATTTTGAATTTGATAAGAGTCAATTTTTTTCAAGATGCATCCTCTTCTGAAATCTCACATTTTGTTTTATAGTAATGGTCCAGCTATCTAACACGGTTTACCAAATATCAGCAATGTGAAAGTAAATAGTGGCCGATAGGCGGCCATTTTGAATTCGTTGAGTCGAAAGTTTTTTAAAAGGCATCCTCCCTCAAAACGTCACATTTTGTTTTATAGTAATGGTCTAGCTATTTAGCACGGTTTACCTGATATCAGGCCTATCGAGGTAAATAATGCCGATTGTCGGCCATTTTTAATTCGTAAGTTAAAAATTTTCAGGGTGCAACCCCCCCCCCCCCCGAAAACTCACACTTTGTTTTATAGTAATGGTGTAGCCATCTAGCACGGTTTACCAAATATCGGCCATGTGAAAATAAATAATGGTCGAAAAGGCGGCCATTTTGAATCATTCAAGTCAAATTTTGTCAAGATGCATCCTCATCTGAAATCTCACATTTCGTTTTATAGTAATGGTCTAGCCATCTAGCACGGTTTACCAAATATCGGCCATGTGAAAATAAATAATGGTCGAAAAGGCGGCCATTTTGAATCATTCAAGTCAAATTTTGTCAAGATGCATCCTCATCTGAAATCTCACATTTCGTTTTATAGTAATGGTCTAGCCATCTAGCACGGTTTACCAAATATCGGCCATGTGAAAGTGAATAATGGCCGATAAGCAGCCATTTCGAATTTTATCGAGTCAAATTTTTTCAAGATGCATCCTCTCCTGAAATCACACATTTTGTTTATAGTAATGGTCTAGTCATCTAGCACGGTTTACCAAATAATGGCCATGTTAAAGTGAATAATGGCCGATTGGCGGCCATTTTGAACTTGGGTCGAGTTAATTTTTTCAAAATGCATCCTCTCCTGAAACCTCAATTTGTTTTATAGTAATGGTGTAGACATCTTGAGCGGTTTTCATGATATTCCGCAATATCAGGCCTGTCGAGGTGAATAATGGCAGATAGGCGGCCATTTTGAATTTTAGAATTTTTTCAAGATGCATCCTCTCCTGAAACCTTACAATTTGTTTTATAGTAATGGTGTAGCTATCTTGAGCGGTTTTCATGATATTCCACAATATTAGGCCTGCTGAGGTAAATAATGATAAATAATGATATTCCGCAAAATCTTCAGTCGGATTTATCGATGATATAAATTAGGTCAAAGTGCTGGGTCAACTTTCAAGGTCCAAAAACCTGAAAAGGCACAACTAGGGACCTTAGAGAACATGTATGTGCAATATGACTCATCGCCCAGTACTTTTCCTAGATCTGCTCCGGAAACTAAGTGTGCCTCAAAACGTCTAAATAGGTCATAGTTCTGGACCAAATGTAGGTCAAAGTTCATATACCCCAAAAGGCACAACTAGACCCCCTGGGGGTGTTGTGTGTAAAATTTGAAGACAATCGGACAAGCACTATCAGAGATATGCTCCGGAAACGAATTGTTCACGCCGTAACATCATCATTTTCTCCTCTGTGACCTTGCATATTGAATTGAGATTAACTAGATCTAAGAAGCCCAGTCTAAGAGTAAGATAAGAACTAAACAGTCTGTCAGAGATTGCAAACCTCCATTGAAATTAATGATCCTAATCAGTATCCCAGTAATGGTCTACCTATCTGGCACGGTTTACCCGATATCAGGCCAATCGAGGTAACTAATAGCTGATTTACGGTCATTTTGAGTTCGATATAAATTAGTCAAAAACTTAGGGTGCATCCTCCCCCGAAACCTCAAATTTTGTTTTATAGTAATGGACTAACATCTAACACAGTTTGCAAAATATTGTGCATGTGAAAGTAAATAATGGCCGATAGGGGGCCATTTTGAATTTGATCGAGTCAGAATTTTTCAAGATGCATCCTCAGCTGAAATCTCACATTTCATTCTATAGTAATCGTCTAGCTATCTAGCACGGTTTACCAAATATCGGCCATGTGGAAGTGAATAATGGCCTAAAGGCGGCCATTTTGAATTTGATCAAGTCGAAATTTTCCAAGATGCATCCTCAGCTGAAATCTCACATTTCATTCTATAGTAATGGTCTAGCCATCTAGCACGGTTTATCAAAAAACGGCTATGTGAAAGTGAATAATGGCCGATAGGCGGCCATTTTGAATTTGATCTAGTCATTTTTTTCAAGATGCATCCTCTCTTGTAATCTCACATTTTGTTTTATAGTAATAGTCCAGCTATCTAACACAGTTTACCAAATATCAGCAATGTGAAAGTAAATAGTGGCGATAGGCGGCCATTTTGAATTCGATTGAGTCGAAAGTTTTTGAAAGGCATCCTCTCTCGAAACGTCACATTTTGTTTTATAGTAATGGTCTAGCTATCTAGCACGGTTTACCTGATATTAGGCCTATCGAGGTAAATAATGCTGATTGTCGGCCATTTTGAATTCGTAAGTTAAAAATTTTCAGGGTGCATCCTCCCCCGAAAACTCACACTTTGTTTTATAGTAATCAGGTAATGGTCTAGCCATCCAGCACGGTTTACCAAATATCAGCCACGTGAAAATGAATAATGGCCGAAAAGGCGGCCATTTTAAATTAGATCAAGTCAAATTTTTTCAAGATGCATCCTCATCTGAAATCTCACATTTCGATTTATAGTAATGGTCCAGCCATCTAGCACGGTTGACCAAATATCGGCCATGTGATAGTGAATAATGGCCGATAAGCGGCCATTTTGAATTTTATCGAGTCAAATTTTTTCAAGATGCATCCTCTCCTGAAATCACACATTTTGTTTTATAGTAATGGTCTAGCCATCTAGCACCGTTTACCAAATAATGGCCATGTGAAAGTGAATAATGGCCGATTGGCGGCCATTTTGAACTTGGACAAAATGAATTTTTTCAAAATGCATCCTCTCCTGAAACCTTACAATTTGTTTTATAGTAATGGTGTAGATATCTTGAGCAGTTTTCATGATATTCCACAATATCAGGCCTGTCGAGGTGAATAATGGCCGATAGGCGGCCATTTTGAATTTTATCAACTTGAAATTTTTCAAGATGCATCCTCTCCTGAAACCTTACAATTTATTTGTTATTAATGGTGTAGCTATCTTGAGCGGTGTTCATGATATTCCGCAATATCAGGCCTGTCGAGGTGAATAATGGCCGATAGGCGGCCATTTTTGATTTTATCAACTTGAAATTTTTCAAGATGCATCCTCTCCTGGAACCTCACAATTTGTTTTATAGTAATGGTGTAGCTATCTTGAGCGGTTTTCATGATATTCCGCAAAATCTTTCAGTCGGATTTACCGATGTTATAAATTAGGTCAAAGTGCTGGGTCAACTTCCAGGTCAAGGTCCAAAAACCTGAAAAGGCACAACTAGGGACCTTAGAGAACATGTATGTGCAATATGACTGTCATCGGCCCAGTACTTTTCGAGATCTGCTCCGGAAACGAAGTGCGCGTCAAAACGTCTAAATAGGTCATAGTTCTGAACCAGAAGTAGGTCAAAGTTCAAATACCCCAAAAGGCACAACTAGACCCCCTAGAGGTGTTGTGTGTAAAATTTGAAGACAATCGGACAAGTACTTTCAGAGATATGCTCCGGAAACGAATTGTTTACGGACTGCCCAACGACGTCACATCATCATTTTCTCCTCTGCAACCTTGCGTATTGAATTCGGATTAAAAATATTTTAACCCGTCCATTAGCCACCTGGAAGTAACCCACATACCAAAAATTGTTATCCTAGCTTATTTTCTTACAAAGTTATAGGCAAAAGAAGAGGTAAATAAAACGGAGGCGGAATCCATAGCTCCCTCCGTCTCACCTACGGTGACGGCGGGAGCTAATAAATAGGTCTAAAGTTGTTTCTCATTGTCCCCCCCTAATTAGACTTATTTGTGAAGAGTTGATTAATCATAGTGGAAGATATGCGCATTTAAAGGCTACTAGCCTATCAGCCTGATTTTTTTTAAATATCTGAACATGAGACAAGGAAGTGGCCTGTCGTGTTTATTTCTAATAAACAAAAAACTTTTCTCAGTTATTTTTTTATTTGTCATTCATTCAGGAATACACATTAAGCGGTCTCCTCGGGCTTGTTGAAGACGTAGGTCAGACAGCATTTGCCGCAGTAATGCCTGTCAAAGTGAGAGGCCATGAAGACGCCAGCACCACAGTGGTCGTTGGGGCACTCCCTGCGTAGACGGGTGATCTTGCCATTCTCATCAACCTGAAATCAAAAAGTTAATATTTTATAAAACCTCAATTATGCTGCTGCGAGCATAACCCTTAAAACGCCGAAATATTTTTGTAGAAACCATGGAGACCAATGTTTTTTTTTCAATTTGAAATTATAAATGTCTTACCGGTAGTTAGCTTTTCCCGCTTTATTTACATATCAATATTATGGGTCTATAACCATCGTAAATATTTTAATTTTTTCAATATAATTTTTTTCTTCATACATCAGAATGTGACGTCCACAGACCGTATAAAGACGGTCCCCACGCTGTAAGGGATATCTAAGGGATGCTAATGGAGCTCCAGTCCATCTTGGGATAGCCAATTTTCAAATTAACAGGGGTAAGCAGTGAGAAAAGGATCAGAGATGTTTTGCAAAGATTAGGTGAACATTGAGCTCAGCATTCAAGGTGACATCAAACTATTAGATCAGGTCAAATGTCTTTATTTACCATCATTGCTCATGTTCTGAGAAAATGTTGACGATAGGATGAATGTTGGCAACTGTAACAGTAAAAGTGTTTACGTCAGAAAAAAACAATAATAGACAGCATTGAATCTACAAGTCTACATAATATAGTAGATCTTGACATTTTCGAGTGCTTTATAGTTTCTCGCAAATGTCTGCTTTCGAGACTTTTCACGAAGTTTAAAATTCGCGAACTTTCATTTTTCTTTAGTGGCGCTATTATATTAGTAATTTTTGCAGATTTTTGAATTTGTCCCTGCGAGAATTAAAATACCGTGCAAGCACTCGAATACCCCTCGGCTCATGCAGTGACTATATATGCCAGGTTTCAAGGCAATTAATTGAAAATAGAAACAATTTATTAAAATTAATAAAACCAAAATGGCCGCCTCATTTTCAGTCTCACATGAAAACGGACAATACTAATAGACTCGCAGACCCCGAAAACCTATATATATACCAGGTATTGAGGGAATTCTGAAAAAAGTTAAAAATATCAGTCACCAGGTGGCGGCCATTTTGATTATCGGTGGAAAGCTGAAATTCTAATCAGGTCGTCTCCAGACTCATGGATAACTTCACATAAAAAATCAGATAGATCCAATAATTATTTGTCAAGTTATCACATTAACAAGGAATTATTAAATTAAAAAATCAAGATGGCCGCCATAGCCTCGTTTTCAGTTGCACACTAAAACGGACAATGCCAATAGACTCGCAGACCCTGAAAAATCTATATATACCAGATTTCGAGTTATGAAAAAAAAAATTAAGTCGAAAAAATAAAAATTAGTCGTTAGGTGGCGGCCATTTTGATTATCCGTGGAAAGCTGAAAATCTAATCAGCTGATCTCCATACTCATGGGTAACTTCACGTAAAAAATTGGTGAGATCCAGTAATTATTTTTTCAAGTTATCGCGTTAACAAGAATTTTTTTAAATCTTTGACCTTGACCTATGACCTCGGGTAAAAAAGTGCCGGGAGGGGTTGAATGTTTGTATGAATTATAATTGAATCTGTTGCACCGTGTTGGTGTAGTAGCCAAAACAGTGTGCGCGGCGGCGGCGCACGAAGGGGACGACAATACCCCTTCGGGCCCAACGGGCAGAGGGGTAAAAACCTGGTGAATTTTACCATATCTACAGAATAGTATTTATTGGTAATTCAAAAAATGAGGGGGAGTATTGAAACAATGTAGCAGCGTTCACAACTGACGGTGGTCCGAGACCACCAAAAATTATGTTGGACCACCGGAATATTCCTATCCAGTGGTCCTGTGGACCACCGAAATATCTAGCCCTAATCAGAATTGTGACATGCCCCAAAGATATCTAAACAATTGTGGCCACTCGAGGTTGATAATACCAGAAACACTGTACCCTCTCTCACCTTTTTGATGAAACAAAACACGTGTTCGTAATCATGAAGGTCATGAATTATTGACATTGAGATCGCTCATCATGCATGCCTTTTGTGGTTTTACAAAATTAACGATGTGGAAACACATCGCAAGCGTGAAAATAATTACAAGTGTTGTAACGTTAGTTGTAGTCAGGACCACTAAAAAAATTGTAGGGCCACCAGATCCTCTGAGCTGGTGGTCCTGTGGACCACTGCTCATAAAAGTTTGTGTCAAACCCTGAATGTAGGATGGTTATCTACCACGTACAAGACTAGAAACTTATTTATACTTTTTGTTAACCCTTAAACTGTTAACCCTTTAAGTCCTCACGATGCATTAAAGCATCGTTTTTGCATCCCCGACGAATGATTTAATTTCCTGAAATGTATAGGGGTTTAGATCGTAAATTCTTATGAAACTGTTTTAATAATAGCATATCTTTTCCATTTACCACCTACTTCAAGTCATTTTCATCCACTAGAAGTCGAGATTTGCGCCAGCAATTCGTGGCTTGTAGTGGATGAAGATGACAATGGTAAAGTCAGGCTTGAAAGGGTTAAATTGAAGAATTTAAATTTCACCCAATTAAAACATTTACATGGTTCCTACGAACAAAAGCTGATAGAATTCAAGGCTTTTCAAGGCGAAATATCGCCATTTTCAAGGCCCTATCACCAGCATGAAGTAGGGTCTTAAATTATTTTCCCGTATGATATTCATCTACAAAATAGTTAACAATATTTTTTTTATAAATTTTGTAAAGAATGACAAAAAGAAGCCACAATATATATTAACAATGAACAACTCAAACCAAAAAATAACTCTTCAAGGCTTTTCAAGATATTTTTTGAAATTTAAGCCTTTTGAAGGCCTTGAAAACTGATTTTTTAATTCAAGGGTTTTTAAGACCTGTGCGCACCCTAAACACACATTTCATTCCTAATAATATATTGGAATAACAGTGAGATTTGACCAGCCACCAAAACGAATATCGTTGCATGTTTTGCAAAGATTAGATAAACATTGAGCTCAGCATTCAAGGTGACATCAAACTATTAGATCAGGTCAAATGTCTTTATTTACCATCATAGCTCAATACAAACTAATCATTATAAAAAAATATTTCAGCATTGTAAGGCCTTAACACTTGTAATCGGCATTGTTAGCAGCCAGTGTAAGTACCAGAGTTTGTATATTTGACCAAGGCCAAAACAAAATATATGTTTGTTTCCGATTTGTTGTCATTTTAACCAGTGGGTAGGGTAGGAAATTTATTTTTATTTTTTTGTCACTTCAACCAATCGGTAGGTAAGAATTTTATTTTATTTTATTTGGTGCCAAATTCACTTTCATGCATGTCTTATCTGTACATTACGTAACGATTTTTTGTTTTTTTGACACTTTTCGACCCCACTCTCCTTTTCGTAACGTTTTTCAAAGTTATTTTGACTACAGTCGGTAACTCATCCCTGAACTTATTGATTCCTTTTTTATTTGGAAATCCATAAAATAAATTTGGGTCGCACATGTTTTGATAGGGTCGGTCGGAAATCGGAAACAAACAATATTTTTTTTTAGGCCCAATGACAAAATACAAGGACTTTTCAATGACTTTCAAGGTCATCTATGCAGCTAATAGTCTCTTATACCCTTTAACCGCCGGTGCCGTTCATTTTCGTTTTTTACATTTTTTATTAGCACATTACATATCATCTTTTTAACCTGTTAAAGATAAAAAGTGTCATTAATCAGCAAAATTTGAAATTTGTTGACCTCCGTTTTGTCAAATCTGAATAATTTTCACTCACTTGAAGTTGTGGATCGCGTCAGCGAGACAACTTCAAGTGGGTGAAAATTCAGATTAAATAATTTGGCGGTTAAAGGGTTAAATCTGTATTATTACCTGATCAAATCAGGAATTGGGGATGAAAAAGTGTTTAACCCTTAAAGAGCTGAATTTTTTTATGAAAATCATGGAAACCAAAGTGTTTTTTTCAATTTGAAATCATCATAAATGGTTTAGTCAGCTCTTCCCGATTCATTTTTTTCTTCAATTTGAAATCATCATAAATGTTTTAGTCAGCTCTTCCCGATTCATTTGAATACATATGTTATGGGTTTACGACCATTCCAAATATTTTTATTCTTACAGAGTGGGGATCAAATCAGTTAAATTGGGGATGAACAAGACTACATAAGTCCAGGAGCTCCCGCTCCGAATTAGAATTTGATTTAAGCAATTTTGTAAAGGGTTATTAATGTAGTCCTAGTCTAGGTCAAAAATCAAGACGCAAGACAACTAGGTCTAAGAAGCCCAGTCTAAGAGTAAGATAAGAACTAGACAGTCTGTCAGAGATTGCAAACCTTCATTGAAATTAATGATCCTAATCCAGGGTTCCCCACAGAAAAAAAAATCATCCGGTCGTTCTCACAAAAATCTCAACTTAGCGCGTAATAATATGTTTACTGTTGCGCGCGCGTGCGCGATAAAAAAATCAAAGATTTTTTCATTAAGACACACAACAAAGTATAGTAGTTAGTAGGCCTATCACTCACTGACCAACGCGGTGACACTTTGGTGTGTGACAACGTGTCGTGGTGACTGGCAACGCTAAGGAGTGTTGGCCCGTCAACGCTGTTATCACCCTCGAGTACTGCCAGCTCCGCCAGCGTCGCGCCAATGTTAGCGTGGCATAACACTGACATAACACTCACTTGCTGTCAGGTCTGCTTCCTAGCAAACACGAGACATCTACCTAATGTTGGTCCAATGCTGGGCCAGCGTCGTAGACGGTGGAGCAACATTGGGTCGATGTCTCGTGTCTGCTGGGACGTCTATGTTATTTAGCATACAGCACATGACGGGTGGCCAAGAGAGAGGGGGGGTTATGGGTGGGTTATGGGGGGGGGGGGGGGGGGGTAGCACGTGTATGTGTACATTTTGTGTTCACTTTACACCGGCACCCGTCTTACACGGACACACTGATCGCTAAACCAACACAGTATGACACCAGAGGTATGACACTGGCGACAGGAATATTGGCTAATCTACCAGATGGATAACAGCCGGATGTGACCTATTACATGCTGGTCGGCATAAAATTCATCCGGTCGGGTTGCCGGCATTGTGGGGAACCCTGCCTAATCAGTATCCCAGTAATGGTCTACCTATCTGGCATGGTTTACCCGATATCAGGCCAATCGAGTTAACTAATAGCTGATTTACGGTCATTTTGAATTCGATATAAATTAGTTAAAAACTTAGGGTGCATCCTCCCCCGAAACCTCAAATTTTGTTTTATAGTAATGGACTAACATCTAACACAGTTTGCAAAATATTGGGCATGTGAAAGTAAATAATGGCCGATAGGGGGCCATTTTGAATTTGAACGAGTCAGAATTTTTCAAGATGCATCCTCAGCTGAAATCTCACATTTCATTCTATAGTAATCGTCTAGCTATCTAGCACGGTTTACCAAATATCGGCCATGTGAAAGTGAATAATGGCCTAAAGGCGGCCATTTTGAATTTGATCAAGTCAAAATTTTCCAAGATGCATCCTCAGCTGAAATCTCACATATATTCTATAGTAATGGTCTAGCCATCTAGCACGGTTTACCAAATATCGCCCATGTGAAAGTGAATAATGGCCGATAGGAGGCCATTTTGAATTTGATCAAGTCAAAATTTTTCAAGATGCATCCTCTCCTGAAATCTCACATTTTGTTTTATAGTAATGGTCTAGCCATCTAGTACGGTTACTAAAAACCGGCTATGTGAAAGTAAATAATGGCCGATAGGCGGCCATTTTGAATTTAATCAAGTCAATTTTTTTCAAGATGCATCCTCTCTTGTAATCTCACATTTTGTTTTATAGTAATGGCCCAGCTATCTAACACTGTTTACCAAATATCAGCAATGTGCAAGTAAATAGTGGCCGATAGGCGGCCATTTTGAATTTGATTGAGTCGAAAGTTTTTAAAAGGCATCCTCTCTAGAAACGTCACATTTTGTTTTATAGTAATGGTCTAGCTATCTAGCACGGTTTACCTGATATCAGGCCTATCGAGGTAAATAATGCTGATTGTCGGCCATTTTGAATTCGTAAGTTAAAAATTTTCAGGGTGCATCCTTCCCCGAAAACTCACACTTTGTTTTATAGTAATCAGGTAATGGTCTAGCCATCTAGCACGGTTTACCAAATATCAGCCATGTGAAAATGAATAATGGCCGATAAGCGGCCATTTTGAATTTTATCGAGTCAAATTTTTCCAAGATGCATCCTCTCCTGAAATCACACATTTTGTTTTATAGTAATGGTCTAGCCATCTAGCACGGTTTACCAAATAACGGCCATGTGAAAGTGAATAATGGCTGATTGGCGGCCATTTTGAACTTTGACAAAATGATTTTTTTCAAAATACATCCTCTCCTGAAGCCTTACAATTTGTTTTATAGTAATGGTGTAGATATCTTGAGCGGTTTTCATGATATTCCACAATATGAGGCCTGTCGAGGTGAATAATGGCTGATAGGCGGCCATTTTGAATTTTATCAACTTCAATTTTTTCAGGATGCATCCTCTCCTGAAACCTTACAATTTATTTGATATTAATGGTGTAGCTATCTTGAGCGGTTTTCATGATATTCCGCAATATCAGGCCTGTCGAGGTGAATAATGGCCGATAGGCGGCCATTTTTAATTTTATCGACTTGAAATTTCTCAAGATGCATCCTCTCCTGAAACCTCACAATTTGTTTTATAGTAATGGTGTAGCTATCTTGAGCGGTTTTTATGATATTCCGCAAAATCTTTCAGTCGGATTTACCGATTTAAAAATTAGGTCAAAGTGCTGGGTCAACTTCAAGGTCAAGGTCCAAAAACCTGAAAAGGCACAACTAGGGACCTTAGAGAACATGTATGTGCAATATGACTGTCATCGGCCCAGTACTTTTTGAGATTTGCTCCGGAAACGAAGTGCGCGTCAAAACGTCTAAATAGGTCATAGTTCTGAACCAGAAGTAGGTCAAAGTTCAAATACCCCAAAAGGCACAACTAGACCCCCTAGGGGTGTTGTGTGTAAAATTTGAAGACAATCGGACAAGTACTTTCAGAGATATGCTCCGGAAACGAATTGTTTACGGACGGCCCAACGCCGTCACATCATCATTTTCTCCTCTGCAACCTTGCGTATTGAATTCAGATTAAAAATATTTTAACCCGTCCATTAGCCACCTGGAAGTAACCCACATACCAAAAATTGTTATCCTAGCTTATTTTCTCACAAAGTTATAGGCAAAAGAAGAGGCCAAAAAAAACCGGAGGTAGAATCCATAGCTCCCTTCGCTCACCTACGGTGACGGCGGGAGCTAAAAAGACGTTTAAACATCAAGATTGGCAAATGTGTTGTCTCAAATTATACTGTTAACATATGATCATGACAATTCATCAACTAGGAGTTGTGTGTCACGGTAGTGAGACAGCTTCAAGTGGGTGAGAGTTCATTTAGAGCTTTAAGGGTGAATAGGAGTAGTCAGTAAGCGAAGTTGTCTATAGGTGTATTTGCTGTGATACTATAAATAATAATTATGATATTACATAACTTAACTGATTTTTCAATATGGATCATGTCAAAATTAAAATTTTGCTAAAATATCCCATTTTCTAGCACCTTCGAGGCCTTAAATACATTTTTGTGGAATTCAATCACTTACAAGTTGTTCAAACAACTGCACAAGCTCTGACATACTAATATAAATCAATTTAAATTCTAGTAGTAGAGGGTATTCTGTTAGCAAAGGATAACTAATTTGAATAAATTCTATCGAAACTGATATAAGGGGCATCTTAGATATCCAAATTATTCAATTTTTAAACTAAGTAACCGGGGCAATCAGTCAGAAAATATTAGATAAACATTGAGCTCAGCATTCAAGGTGACATCAAACTATTAGATCAGGTCAAATGTCTTTATTTACCATCATTGCTCAATAAAACACTAATGTTCAAAAAAAAAATTTGATGAATATTATATTGGTAACTAAAAAGCACTCGCATCAAATTCGTCGAGAAAAATAACAATGGACAGCACTAAAATTAGTCTCCACCTTCAGTTCTTAACCCTTGGTCGACTACAGTAGACATCCTGTGTTTTTACGACCACCTCCATAACCAGTTGTTCAAAGTAAATTATGCTTTCAATCTTGAAACACTGATATGTTGGGACCTAAATTTCACAAATTTTCGGTCACTTGAAGTTGTGCCTCGCCACCACGAGACAACTTTAAGTGACTGAAAATTTAAATCGAATATCTCCGTGCTGTAAGGGTTACTCTGTAACCCTCATGATGCATCAAACTGAAAGCATCATTTTGCATCTATGAAGAAATACTTATTATTTTTTAATTACTAGGGATGTTAGAATGAAATTGTTTATGAAACTGTTAATAATATTTTTTTTTCATTGTCACCCACTTCCCAAGTATTCTTCATTTACTACAAGTTGAGAATTGAGACGGCAATTCGCGGCTTGTAGTGGATGAAGATGATAATGGTATATTCAGGTTTCTAAGTGTTAAGATTAGTGGTAATACCGCTTTTGGATGGGGCTGTGTAGGAGAATTGTGCGCTCCATTTACTAGTAGTAAAAAAGTCATTGTATTCACCAGTTTTATAAGTTAACAATTTGTTTTAGCAATAAATTAGAAAGGCCAACAAATTTGATATTAAGGTAGATCTGCAGTCTTCTGCCCCCAGACAAGTAATGTTGAGGCCTAAGGAGTTCACAACAAAATTCTTAAAAATGTCAACAAAATATATAAATAACTATATTGTCGAGTAGCGGGAAAGTCGCTTATGGCACTATCTACCACAGGCAAGGCAAAGCTACTTGGCACATCTCTCTATGCAGTAATAAATAAACCAAGAATTGAACTTATATCAGAAACTTGGCGTCGATTCTGCAATATCTTCTCTACAAAGATAGTACTGTTTACAAACATTAACTACTTCAAACATTTAACTTTAATTAACCCTTTAGGCTCTCACGATGCATTAGAGCATCATTTTACTTACATCCCTGAAAAGTCAACGTGTGGTGGCCATTTTAAATTCAGGCTTGAAAGGGTTGACATTTCATTCCCAATAACTGATTTAGGACGATAATAAAACAGATTAAAAATAATCATACTGTACCGACCCAATTGCAAGACTGGGCATGACTGCGTTAAAACTTAAAAGGAACATTTGTTTCTGGTAATTTGCTAAATATCAGTAAAAGGGGAATTTTCACATGTATGATTGTCTGGAAAATACTGCTGTTTAATCAGAGATTTCGCATATATTCGTGTCGATACAGTCCGGGTTGTCATAATTAGTGGCAAAAGGGAAAATATAGCTAACAATAATAATATTACATTCGATCACAAAGTATATGTCGAGTAGCGGGAAAGTCGCTTATGGCACTATCTACCACAGGCAAGGCAAAGCTACATAGTACATCTCTCTATGCAGTAATAAATAAACCAAGAATTGAACTTTTATCAGAAACTTGGCGTCGATTCTGCAAATATCCTACTTCTACGAAGAGATCACATTTTAGTCAAGCGTTTTACTATAGTCTAAAAATTGAGCTTCAATAAACAAGAGGCCTAAAGTCCTATATCACCCCCAGCCATAAATTAGGTTACGGTCACAAATATTTTAAAGTAGACTTGTGGTGGCCATTTTAAATTTCAGCAAAATGGTGGTAATGTGAATTTTAAACTTTTTTTTTTAGTTTTGCAACCACAAAAAAATATGAAGTTCATCCGTGGCGACCATTTTGAACTTCAGTACAACCTTGAAAAAATCACCTGCCCATCTCCATAGCGTGGGGAATGTTATTGTAAAATCTGACTAATTTCTGACTTAAGTTTTTGCGCCCACAAAGAATTGAAATCGGCCCGCGACTGCCATTTTGAATTCAGTAAAACATTGAAACATGGTTCCAACACTTTTTTCAAATACAAACTTCCAAGGACTTTTGTGAAATATGGCAACTTAGTTTTTATTACTCTTTTTATCAAATTTCTGGTGAAAATACAATATTGTAGAAAATGTAGGCCTACATTGTTTATCGATATTTATCTTTAGACTTTATATTGATCTAATAGGCACACTACATTCCTAAAGCAAACCTTTATCAAGTGTAGCTTTTTCTTTCATTTTTTCACTAGCTGTAGCCGCTACATAACGTTTTTGAAAATCAACAGCCGGTTTATTTACGTTTTTTTTTACAAAAAAAAGGACTCTTGTCGAGTAGCGGGAAAGTCGCTTATGGCACTGTCTACCACAGGCAAGGCAAAGCTACTTGGCACATCTCTCTATGCAGTAATAAATAAACCAAGCATTGAACTGATATCAGAAGCTTGGCGTCGATTCTGCAAATATCTACTTCTTTTACCAGGAGATCACATTCAACTTAAGTCAAGCATTGAATAAAGGTAGAATTTTAATAAATATTACAGAATTAAAAAAAAATAACCCATTACTTTAATTATTACTTCAAAGCAAACCAATTATGTACAAATGTGAGCCTTAAATTATAAAGTTAAATTATTCATATTAAATCAAATGGTTATAAATCTTTCTGATTTATTTTCCACATTTAAAAGACAATAGCAGAGACACCAACATTGGGCTAGAGAAAAGAACAGAACACTCAAGTCGTGAGAGAAAAGTGAAGGACACCGAATACGAGGCCGGAATCAGAGTCAAGATTGTAGAAAAAATTAGAGGTGAATTTTATTAATTAAGGTTGTGACTGCTGTTTTAGCGTGAACTTTTTTCTTTCATGACAGTAAAAATCGTAGCAAAATAGACTGGCATCGTAGAAGTGTAACAATTATGCAGCTGAAATCATGGGGTTGGCTGACCTTGTAGTACTTGAGCACAGCGAGCTTCACCCTCTTCCTCTTGTGCTTCTGTTTCTTGGGTGTGGTGTAGTTCTTCTTCTTGCGTTTCTTAGCGCCACCACGAAGACGCAGCACCAGATGTAGAGTAGATTCCTTCTGAATGTTGTAGTCACTCAATGTGCGTCCATCTTCCAGCTGTTTTCCAGCGAAGATCAATCTCTGCTGGTCGGGAGGAATACCTAGAAAATAAACATTCAGGCTTGTGTTCTAAACCCTTTCAAACCTGACTTTACATTGTCATCTTCATCCACTACAAGCCGCGAATTGCTGTCGCAATTCTCGTCTTGTAGTGGATGGAGAGGATTTGAAGTGGGTAAAAAAGTAGAAAAAAATTGCTATGTATTGGTGAGCCACTTCATTGGAAATAATCCTTCTAAAACCCCAAGTTGTAGGAAAATTGAGTCTGTTTTCATGGATGTAAAATGATGCTTTAATGCATCGTGAGGGCTTAAAGGGTTAACCCTTTCAGTATGGGGCCCGGGACTGATTTTAGAGGTCAGAATGATTACAACGTCTAAAGTCAGTCCCCAAAGCAAAGGGTTGAATGTTTATAATGATCATAGTAAACAACTTTTCAAATGAAGTGAAAAGAGCTAAATAAGACAGTTATGTTGATTTAAAAACCCTGTGGTCTCTGGTTTATACAAAAATATTTCGCAATGAATATCTTTTTAGATCGGCACCTGCACATTTGATCAATTTCAGTAGATATTTTTATTGTAAAATAAAAGTTCAAATGTCTTAACCCCAAAGTGCTATTCACGTCCATAGCAGTTTGTAGCTTTTTTATTCCACCCTTAAAAGCGCCGAATTAATTTGTAAAAAACATTGCAAAGCAAACCTTTTTTCAATTTGAAATCATCATAAATGTCTTAGTTAGCTCTTTCTGGTTCATTTGAATACCTATGTCATGGGCTACGGCCAGCAGAAATATTTTAATTCTTACAGTGTGGGATCGACTTTAAACGTCAGATTCGACGTCTGTAGACTTCAGATTTTGACGACTAAATATTGAACCTCACAAATGATTAAAGTTGATCTGTGGCGGCCATTATGAATATCAGTAGAACCTTGAAAAAGTCACCTGCACATATCCATATCATGGGGAATGGGACAGTAAAATTTGAATAATTTCTGACTTTAGGTTTTGAGTTTTTGCACCCACAAAAAATGAGTTGACCTCTGGGGACCATTTTGAATTTTGGTAGCATCTCTAAAAAATCACTTGCACATCCCCATGTTGCTAGGAATGTCATGTTTAAATTTTAAAAAGATTTGATGAGTAGTTTTTGCACCCAGTAGTTGCGCCCACAAGAAAACTTGACGCCGGACAGAATCCTGGCGCGACTGAAATCCCCTTTCCCCTACGGGCAGGGGATAAAGACTGAAATACGTTCTAAATCTGAGACATGGGATAAAAGTCACAAATCAAAGTTTTTTTCAGTCACCTAAAGCTGGATCATGGTTTGAAAGATATTATGTCATGCCAAAAATCCGGGAATTTTATCATCTCTGCTCCTCTGAAACCTTACATTTTGTTTTATAGTAATGGTCCAACTATCTTGATAACTTTCAATGATATTCCGCAAAAGCTGAAGCTAATAACAAGATAAACATGTAAGAATTTTGAGATTGTGCGTGGACCATGTATAGGATAAATACCTTCCTTATCTTGAATCTTGGCCTTTACATTTTCTATAGTATCACTGGGCTCAACCTGTACATGACATAATAACGATGTGAGTCCTCAACACCCTGTAGGAGTGCTTCATCACATATTAACATTCAACACATGCAATCAAAAGATATCATCCTCAGGTCAACAACGCTTATACCTTATGGTATAATAAATAACTTTATTAGTTAGGGTTTAATGAAAAATAGATACTGTAGATCTGGTAAATTTCGGTGTTTAAATTTTTCACGAATTTCTGATTTTGGGACTTTTAACAAAGTTTAGAATTTGTGAATTTTAATTTTTCTTCAGTAGCTCTATTATAATAATACTTTTCGCAAGATTCTAATATTCGCGAATTTGTCTTACTTGCGAAATTTAAAACCTCGCGAATACTACCAGATCTACAGTATTTACATTTTCTTTAATGAAAAGTAGCAAAAGCCACAGCAAAATGTTTACATAATTACAATCTTATTTCTTGTCTGCATTTCAGAGTATTATGAAGTGAAAAGCTTAAATTTAAAACTAGGAAAAAAGCTATCCGTGGAAATCTCACTACTTACATAAACTACCGGGTTATTTCTTAGTCTAAATCAAAAATTACAATAATTGTACAAACTCACCTCTAGGGTGATGGTTTTCCCTGTCAATGTCTTCACAAAGATCTGCATGATGACAGCTTAAGCCTGAAAAGATAACTTGTTTATTTGTATCTACACTGATCTGTATATAGATTGTAAATCAAGTGCTGAATAATCTCAATTTTTTTTATTTGCTTAAGCCTGAAAAGATTAAAATACCTTGCAACTTAAGTAACATACTTATGCATTCTGTAATTGTAACAATTGTAATTGTTAACAATTGCCCAAAACAACATAAATAATTGAACATAACCAGAAGAATATCATGACGGGAAGAATGATTGCAAGTTTAGCCAGTCGATCACGCTAGACGTAGGTGTGAGTTACATTGACACGTACAGAGGTGTATCCAGTCACATGTTTTGTTCTTCCCAGATTATGTGTTGTCGCCAAATATATTCATTTTTTTGAAGTCTGCTTTCTATTCTATTTTGAAGACGTTGGTAATTACCACAAAAATAATTTATGGATCAACTTCGAAAACGCTATTGAATCTTTGGGAAAAACCAACACTAAAATAAATTAGAAAATTAATTTAATTATAGGCTGCTGGGCTGATAAGGTTAACGAGTCACTTAGGCATATCAAGGGGATTAGCGTGAATGATCTGATTATGTTACGTCATGATGACAATGACATTTAGGTGACTTATTTATACCACTAGGCCAGGACGCGAGCTAAATGTGTTTTCGAATTAAATTGATATCTATATAAAATAAATCTAATCATATTCGACTATAATAGTATGTCTGAGAAGTACGGAAACATAATAATTATGATTCTGATGATACAATGACACATCAATTGCTGTTCATGATCATCGATGACACAAGTTGAGTTGTGATAGAAGTCACACCTTGACATTAATTAGGCTGATGACAACAGTTGAGTTGTGAAGTCAGGAGCTACACTGGAGCACTGGATTGGTAAGCTGTGATCTTACGATAAACTGAATTCATGTATATGGCTGTATTTCTTAACGACTACAGGGTTATTACAAGTTGTTATCAGTTTTTATAGGTTATTATTGTATTTTATAGGCTATTGCTATGGGGGTTACTCCTTATTGATAGTTTCACACGACATAATGCACCATCCTGTGATAGGCCAGCTCATCGATTGTCTGCATCAGTGCGAATTTGTTAATAAAACATTGATTTGTTCCATTATTTGCATTATTCTGAGCAAATACAATGCTGTAATGAGTTATTATGAGGTTATTATGGGTTATTCCGGGTTATTATGCGTTATTATGGGTTATTCCAGGTTATTATGGGGTTTTGTTGTTCCGAATATCTCTGCTAAGTTATTTTACATAATATCAATTATTTTCTGTAAATAGAAAAATTGTCTTGAACATCCTATAATAATATATTTTAATAGCAAAAACATTTCTAAACACACAATTATTGGTCACTTAATTAAAATTGAACATAAAATAGGCTAATTTTAACTTTTTGTCAATGATATTGCATTATTTTTGCAAGTTTGTGCCGTGGCAGCTCAACATGTTCAACGCTTCAGAAAAAACAAAACCGATTTTCGCAACATTATTTATTTCAACCTCGTAGAGGGCTACTGTCGTAGTTGAAATGTTACCGATTCTAAAAAACTGTTTTCTACCTGACTATTCGAGCCAATCGAGGGCAAGTCTTGGATAATATGACCGTCCAAAGAAATGTCCCACAATTGTGTACTGGGAGAGTATAAATTGCCGCGGCGCGGGGGACAAATGGGTGAAATCCCAGCCAGGCAATCCACGTGGTGTGGATTGAAAACGCTCCAAAATAAACTGAAAACGGCAAAAAAACATTTACAAATGTCCGTTTATATACACAACACTTTAGATTTAAAACAACAATTATTTTCAAAACTAATTTCTTTTTTGAAAAGGTGTATTTTATTGATATTTCATTAGCCTTCCTTACCAAATGCTTCGGCAAATGGCGACCGAACGTGAAAGAGGAAGTTGGAAGGCGCAGGTGCGCGAAGTCAACTTTCCGTTCAGTGATAAAAAGCGGATTTGCCCGATACGTGATATATTCACACTGCAAATTCAAAAACACGCCTATCGGCGCAAAGTTACCGCATTTTTGGCGAAGGATGAACGTTTCTCTGCGCAAAATGTCAATTTAGAGCACTGACGGCTCACAAAAAGTGTAAAAAAAAGACATATAGGAGGGACAAGGGCAACTTGAGACACAGGGAACCTGTTGGACATCCTTGGCATGTAGCCTATGTAAGCTTAGGTCCATTTTTTACACGAAAAGTAGGCTACTTTTTCGGGATGATCAATGTTTGTTTCTATGGATCAAGTGGTGTGCAGTCAACTCATCCCCTATACCAACTCATCCCCCGGTATATCAGGGGATGAGTTGGTATAGGTGTTGACGGGCTGGGGATGAGTTGGTTATAGCTGTTGACGGGCTGGGGATGAGTTGGTTATAGCTGTTGGAGGGCTGGGGATGAGTTGGTCATGTGCGTTGCACCTTAGGCTTTGGGGATGAGTTTGTATTAACTTGTCTTTAATGATATTTGATTATTTTTGATGATGATCACTTAAATGTATAAGATATGTTTTAAAATCTGACTTTAATAAAATATAATTTAAGCATATTATGCTTACGCCTAACAATATTGTTGTTGTTATAATAACAGAATAATAACAGAATACAGTGTTTAAAAACGTATATTATATATTATTTGCTATCTTTATTTCGCCTGTCTATTGTTATAAATAGGTAATAATTTTTGATATATATTTTTATGGTCAACCCTTTGAGTCTTTAGCGCGGCTATGTTACTTTTTAACATTAGCCGGTTAATAAGTCAGTCGTGTTCTTATTTCGCCAGTCTATTGCTATAAATAGTTAATACTTCTTGATATGTATTTTTATTGTCAACCCTTCAAGTTTTAGTTATCTTACCGTTTGATCCACTGTTATACCGAATTGTACTTCACAGACTGCCCCCTCTATAATAGTATAGTGTTTCATAAACTGTCATTATGAGAACAATTGCCAGCACTAAATTCCTAAATCCCTTTAACAGTGACCCTACCATCACACCTCACCTTTGATTTGTGAACAGCGCTAAAAAAATATCCGCGCTGATACCAGGTGACGCATATAACACATTCATGCAAACACTCACGGCTTTCACAAGTCAGCGTTTTCAGGGATTATCACTTATACAAATATTTTATATTTCTTAAAGACTATGGTTACTTATAATATCAAACATCCGATATTCCAAGAGATATACTCTAACTGATAATAACCATTTTTTCTGTTTCCCGTAAATGTGATATCGGCGGCTTTCACAATTCAGCGTTTTCAGGGAATATCACTTATTACTTCCTCAAATAAATATACCTTTACTGATATATAGTTACCTTTTTCTTTTTGTTACTCGTAAATATAATTGAATATATTTGTGATTGTTTTATCTATTGTTCGGCATCAACATTTGTGAAGGGTAACAACTCGACAGAGTGATATGACATATACTGCTTATTTGTTAATTATTATCAGTTATATACCGGGTATGTCATTTGTTTATTTGCTATAAAATACTAAAATTGCAATCGTATCTGACCCCTTGAACGCATTAGATTTTTCGTTGACATTTAGCGAGTATTAGTGGAGCGGATTAATCAAAGACTCACAACTCATCAAAGCCCTTGACATTTCACGAGCGGCTCTCGCTGACATGTCTGAATTAGCACAAGAATCCTCATCACAACACCTGAGGTGCAAGGGGTGGAGCGGGTGAGTTCACCAAAGACTCACAGCTCATCCAAGCCGTTGACATTTCACGGCTCTAGCTGTTAGTTTACATTTAGACCCCTGGATATATTTCAATATTGTCATTGAATACGGACCATAATGTTACAAGAAGACCCCGTATTCCTTGTTAAGATCATGTGCTCACCTGAATGCCCCCACACTGTAAACTGTTCACACAAGACTTTTTAATGTTTTATATACATTATGTATCTTTATGTATATTTCATATATAATCATGTGACCTGCTATTTTTAATTTAATGTTAATAGGCCTATGTCTAAATGTTTTTAAGTGAATTATATGTTTTATATTATGTATATTTCATGTTTTATAGCCATGCGACCTGCTAATTAAATGTTAATATGTCTACATGTTATAATATGTTTTTTTAAATAAAATATATTGCTTCTAATAATAAATGTGTTTTATTACACTCCCAAAGTATGAGTAATCGCTGGCCGTCCGTATGTCTAACTTTAAAACAGATCAGATAGCCCACAATATAGTCATGAGTTGGGGATGAGTTGGTAACACTTGGCCCATGGCTGGGGATGAGTTGGTAAGGTATTGACGGCCGGGGGGATGAGTTGGTTATAGCTGTTGGAGGGCTGGGGATGAGTTGGTCTACCCAGGTGTGAACTGGGGTTGAGTTGGTATGGGGGATGAGTTGGTAGGGGGGATGAGTTGACTGCCATTCGATCAAGTCATAGGCCTACTTGATTTCCCTATTATTTTGGTGGTATCTTACACCTGTTCTATCATGCACTTTATTACTTATGTATATGGTTTACTTCAAATACACCTCACACAAAATATGATATCAGATGTGGGGTCAGTCAGGGTAGGGCACCTTGAGACGCTGTCTCAACCCAGCTAGCAATTTAATGTTCTGGAAACAGTAGGAGAATATTCTCTAAAGATTTGGGGAAAATTTTTTGAGAATGTTATGAGAATTTTATTGTGTGGAGTTTTTTAGACGTTAGCAGAACACTATTACAAAACATTATGAAAAAATTATTGTGGGAATATTCTGGGAATATTAAAAAATATCCAGAGAATGTTCTGGGAATGTGCTAAAAATCATTGCGAAAACGTTCTGGGGATATTCGAATAATGTTGTGCGAGTGTTTCAACATATTAGGAAAAACATTGTAGGGATGTTCCCAGAATATTAAAGAGATATTCAATGAATGTTATGGGAATGTTTAGGAAATATTATGACAAAATCCAACATAATATTGCGAGAACGTTCTGGGAATATTCAAATAATATTGTGCGAATGTTCTGGGAATATTCAACAAGGACATAACCAAAACCAAACACCAGAGCTCTTCAACACACCAACAAATTTATTTTAAATACCTTAAGTCATTTATTTATGGTGATTGGTTTGTGCTCCTGGGTAACGTCGCTTTTCACACACGGCCAGCCTACGACGATAAACATAGCCTACAAATAATTAGCAATATAATGATAGCAGTGCCTGCATACATGCTACAGTGAGCCATATGGTGTGCAGTCAGCTCATCCCCTATACCAACTCATCCCCTGGTATATCAGGGGATGAGTTGGCATAGGTGTTGACGGGCTGGGGATGAGCTGGTTATAGCTGTTGACGGGCTGGAGATGAGTTGGTTATAGTTGTTGGAGGGCTGGGGATGAGTTGGTCATGTGCGCTGCACCTTAGGCTTTGGGGATGAGTTGGTATTAACTTGTCTTTAATGATATTTGATTATTTTTGATGATGATCACTTAAATGTATAAGATCTGTTTTAAAATCTGACTTGAATAAAATATAATTTAAGCATATTATGCTTACGCCTAATAAGATCGTTGTTGTAATAATAACAGAATAATAGAAGACAGTGTTTAAAAACGTATATTATATTTTATTTGCTATTGTTATTTCACCTGTCTATTGCTATAAATAGTTAATAATTCTTGATATATATCTTTATAGTCAACCCTTTAAGTTTTAGTTATCTCACCGTTTGATCCACTGTTATACCTAGTTGTACTTCACCGACTGTCCCCGCTATAATAGTATAGTGTTTTAGAAACTGTGATTATGAGAGCAATTGCCAGCACTCAATTCCTAAATCCCTTTAACAGTGACTCTACCATCACACCTCCTCCTTTGATTTGTGAGCATCGCTAAAAAAATATCTGCGCTGATACCAGGTGACGCATATACACATTCATGCGAACACTCACGGCTTTCACAAGTCAGCGTTTTCACTTATACAAATATTTAGTATTTCTTAAAGACTATAGGTTACTTATAATATCTAACATCCGATATTCTAAGAGATATACTCTAACTGATAATAACGATTTTTTTCTGTTTCCCGTAAATGTGATACCGGCGGCTTTCACAATTCAGCGTTTTCAGGGATTATCACTTATTACTTCCACAAATAAATATACCTTTACTGATATATAGTTACCTTTTTCTTTCTGTTACTCGTAAATAGAATTAATATATTTGTGATTGTATTATTTATTGTTCGTCATCAACATTTGTGAAGGGTAACAGCTCAACAGAGTGATATGACATATACTGCTTATTTGTTAGTTATTATCAGATATATACCGGGTATGTCACTTGTTTATTGGCTATAAAATACTAAAATTGCAATCGCATCTGACCCCTTGAACACATTAGATTTTCGTTGACATTTAGCGAGTATTAGTGGAGCGGATTAATCAACAAAGCCGTTGACATTTCACTAGCGCTAAGCGGCTCTCGCTGACATGTCTGAATTAGCACAAGAGTCCTCATCACAACACCTGAGGTGCAAGGGGTGTAGCGGTTGAGTTCACCAAAGACTCACAACTCATCCAAGCCGTTGACATTTCACGGCTCTAGCTGTTAGTTCACAGTTAGACCCTTGGATATATTTCAATATTGTCATTGAATACAGACCATAATGTTAAAAGATATTTTTGTTAAGTAACTGTTATTTCAAATAATTGAATCACATATAATCTTTTTGTTTAAAGACCTTTATGTTAAGTAACGGCTATAAGTACTGATAGAAGGCCTTCCGTAAATCAGTCGAATCATTATAACTACGACCATATATGGTCGTTACTTTTAAAGTGTGCGCCCACCATTCACCCAGCTCTTCAGCATACATGCCTTCGTCCAACACGACAACAGCCTTAAACAAGTTCCTCTTGTCTTCGCTGTGATGTCTGGGCGGAAGAGACGTGACTACAAGAAAGTGTTGAAGGCAGTACGTGAACTTCTACCAGATGACATCAACTTGAAACGTGCCGTGACAGATTTCGAAGATGGACTTTGGCGTGCTACACCAGAAGTCTTCAACATCAATGATGACAACAACTTCACCATGCAGGGATGCGTGTTCCATTGGACACAAGCTGTGTGGCGTAAGGTAATGATATTATATTATTTGTTGTTATCTTAGAACTAAATTATGGATACAAGCTGTGTGGCGTAAGGTAATGATATTATTTTATTTATTGTTATCTTAGAACTAAATCATTGTCATTCAATTTTAATTAATTTATAGGCTATCATTTTTCTTATATAACGTCTTAATTTGTTCGCTATGTTACAGGTGCAAGCTCTACATCTTGCTGAAAGCTACATGAAAGATGCCAACTGCCATAGTTACATCAGAAGATTGCTGGCCCTCCCGTTTCTTCCCGCCGAGCACATACCACCAATGATGACAAGACTCCGAGAAGAAGCAAGCCACACAGATACATACGACGGACTACTCGACTCAGAACACCTGGGTCGACTCAACACTTTGGACGCCCGACAGATGGAGTGTATTCTACAGAACAGTACGGACAAACAACGACGTAGAGGGGTGGCACCATCGCCTGAACCAGAATGCACAGAAAGATCAGCTGCCTCTCTACGTCATGATTCAACTTCTATTCCAAGAAGCTACCACTGTGAATTTACAGATAAGACTACTATCACAAGACAAGATACGACGCAGACAATCAAAGAAATACAGAGACCTGCAAGGAAAGATCATGAAATACTGAGAGCAGTATGCTGGCGGCCAGATAACCCCACATTCCTTGTCAAGATCATGTGCTCACCTGAATGCCCCCACACTGTAAACCGCTCACACAAGACTGTTTAATGTTTTATATATATTATGTATCTTTATGTATATTTCATATATAATCATGTGACCTGCTATTTTTAATTTAATGTTAATAGGCCTATGTCTAAATGTTTTTAAATGAATTATATGTTTTATTATATATTTTATATTATGTATATTTCATGTTTTATAGCCAAGCGACCAGCTATGTTTAATTAAATGTTAATATGTCAACATGTTATAATATGTTTTTTTTTAAATAAGATACATTGCTTCGAATAATAAATGTGTTTTTTATTACACTCCCAAAGTATGAGTAATCGCTGGCTGCCCGTATGTCTAACTTTAAAACAGATCAGATAGCCTACAATATAGTCATGAGTTGGGGATGAGTTGGTAACACTTGGCCGACGGCAGGGGATGAGTTGGTTATAGCTGTTGGAGGGCTGGGGATGAGTTGGTCTACCCAGGTGTGAACTGGGGTTGAGTTGGTATGGGGGATGAGTTGGTATGGGGGATGAGTTGACTGCCATTCAGCCATATAGGCCAACACTGATACTAGCGCAGCCATAACCATGCTAACAGTATGCAACTCGTGACCTCGCACCAGTTGAAGGGCTGGGGAATAAACACTGGAATAACATTATGAATTCATCAATGATAAGTTAAATTATTTTGTCAGAATAATCTCAGGGTCGTAATGTATGATATACTCACTTTGTATTGTCCTGGTCGCTGCGAAAATTTGTGAAATTCAGACTATTCAGGATCCAACCTGTCTGGACTGCATGGTATTTCAAACTGACAATTCAAACTCCACGCATGCGCAGATTCCCTCACCAAATATTGGCATCCAGAACAGCACAAGTTACTTCCAACACCTCGATCCTTGGAAACATTCTTAGAACGTTTGTATAATGTTTCCTGTTGCAGAATATCCTCTGGATGTTATGCAAATGTTCTTATGATAAGAACAAATCGGGAATACTTTGAGAATTGTTAACTGGGAACATTCTTAGAACATGCCTATAATATCCCCTGGTGCAGAATATCCCCCGAATGTTGTGCAAATGTTCTAATGACAAGAACAAATCGGGAATACTTTGATAATTATTAAAATGAAAACATTCGTAGAACATGTGTATAATATTTCCTGACATATAATATTCCCCGAATGTTATGCAAATGTTCTCATATAACAATAACAAATCGGGAACATTTTGAGAATTGTTAGCAGAATGTTTTGTCTTAGCTGGGAATGTGCCCCAAAACTGTCTCAAGGTGCCCCAAGTCTGTCTCAAAGTGCCCTAAGAGTGTCTCAAGGTCCCCCACTTTTTGTCAGGCACATATTGTTACTGCAACATCTAGCATTAGCCAACTGCAAGCTTTAGCTACATGTATATGTAGTATTCAAATCTTGATTTTTGTTATTTCCGCATTGTCTTCACCCAGCAGGCGAAACAACGTTGAAACAACGTCGAATAGACGTACATCCGAAAGGTTAAAAAAAAGTTGAAAAGTGATTGGATTTGCAAATTGAAAAAAACATCCTTATTTTTACTCAGAAACAACGTATTAGGCCTAGGCCTACTCACAACGTCAAAATTACACTTAAATGACAACTTTAAAAAATAGTTGCAGTTGTGATGTTGAATAGATATCTTATTTACAGCTTTGAAACAATGTTGATTTAACGTTTCTATGACAACATTTGAATTACTTTAGACAAAAATGTTGCAACAACGCTCTGATGACAATGTTGGTAAGAAGTTTTGGTGAAAACAATTTAAAAATGTTCTGGTTGAAACATTGATACAACGTTCACAAAATCTTATATTTTAACGTTATTTCAACGCTGAAAGCTGACGTTAGAACAACGTTGAAATTGAATGGTATAACATTACCAAAAAAGATTAAATTTAAAATTTAATAACAGTTATTTTTCTAACTAGATTTCGCTCCTTTGTACCCACACATCTATTTTTATTTATTATTATATTATTTCATTATTTTTATTGTGTGACAATTTTTTATTTCGCCTAGAGGAGGATTCGAACTCGGTACAGACTCGACACGCTACGGCTTACGGTGCGACCACTATAACCATTAGACCAGCGGGATGGGCGGCTGATAAAGAGTTTAATTAGTCAAATCACTCAAAATGAGAGAGAGCCACCTGGTGATCAAATATGAAGGTGGTTGATCTAGCGTATAGTATAGTATAGTATAGTATAGTATAGTATAGTATAGTATAGTATAGTATAGTATAGTATAGTATAGTATAGTATAGTATAGTATAGTATAGTATAATGGATTATAATATAATATAATATAATCACACACCCTTTATTTCCCATACACTTAGCTATGACACAATACGAGTTTCTCACACTCACTGGTTGTGTTTCCACTACGAGACGTATGGCGGGATCAGCCGATACCGCACTCCTCTGTACTACATGTTTACATGCTGTATAGCAGGTGAGCGGTGAATGCTATCAACTGAGCGTCCGGGGGTTTTATAGTCGTCTGTCATGTCGGTTAACTGTACACCTATTTGCGCCGTTGAAAATTTTGGACAATCGTATGAGAAAATACAAACAGTGTTCATTTTCGTGCGGTATGGAAAAATACAGCACATGTCTAAGGAATAAGGTGTTCGGCTAAAGGCTCACACCTTATTCCTTGGAGAGTGCTGTATTTTCCAATACCGCACTCAAATGAACACCGTTTGCATATCTTAAAATACCAGTATACAGTTTATAGGCCTAGACGGTCGAAAGAAGACTAAATGCCCTATTTCTCATAGGTAGCCTTGGGTCAGTCAAATATGGCTTAGGCTAAAGTATTGCATATTTCCAGGTAGACAGAACGGTGGAATAAGCAACTATTAAGTTAAATACATGAACCAAATGTAGATAATTAATTCTTAAAAATCGCATTTCGTTGATTATCAATGCCTACGGCTTTATTACATTTAGACTGATTACCCTTCTAAATTCCTCTCTAATAAAGATGCAATTTACATCTTCTGAACTGGTGGTATACAGGTAGTCTTTGTTTATCTTTTATAATTAACTCTTTCAATGCCTCATTAAATGCATCGCAGGCACAATGTTAAACAAATCTGTATATTCATGTTTCCAAATCTGTTGAAATGCTGCAAAAAAAAGCTGTCATCGTTCACATCAATAATTGAACAAACAATTTTATAAGAGTAATATTTTATTAAATGTTAGATTCATTACACAACTATTCATCTTAACCCTTACAACGCTGAAATGTTTGTATAAACCATGGAGAACAATGGTTTTTTTTTTCAATTTGAAATCGTCACAAATGTCTTGGTTAGCTCTTTCTGCTTCATTTGAATACCTATATTATGGGTCTATGACAATCATAAATATTTTTACTTTTACAGTGCGTCAGATTCTATCATCTAAAGTCGATCCCTGTGCTTTAAGGGTTAATTATTTCATATATATATAATAGGCTACATTACTGGGTATAGGGCTGTATATAAATGATTTCGTTCAATGCCCGGATCAATTTCAATATATTGATTTTAACGAGTAATCTAGTAAACACACAATGTCTAACATATGGTGCTATAATGCCGGCCCATCGTCTCAGAATTAAGCCCAACATTAAAACAACATTGGTTCAATGAGTCGCGCTTGCTTGTAATACATATTCAGGTATAACAATTACACTAAGGAGTTGTCACACTAGCTGTGTTAAAACTTATGCTGCCATATTGTTTCTGACTATTTTTCGTCATTGGAAGCTGGAATTGTTAACACAATTTCTAGCTCTAAATGACGAAAAATATTTTTATTTTTGAAGAAATAAACATGTCTAAAATTGTATTTTGAGATTAACCAATCATCTAGCAAAAATATACTTAGCAGTTAGAGTTCAATTTATTTGGTCCGACATTTGCTTGAAAACAAATATATACGGTCCCGGCAGCATAAGGGTTAACCCTTTAAGCCCTCACGATGCATTAAAGCATCATTTTACATCCCAGAAAACAGGTTTAATTTTCCTACAAATAAGGGCTTTAGAATGAAAATTTCCATGAAACTGGCTTTCCAATACATGGCAATTTTCTTCAATTTTTCACCCACATCGAATCATCTTCATCCACTACAAGTCGAGAATTGCGACAGCAATTCGCGGCTTGTAGTGGATGAAGATGACAATGGTAAACTCAGGCTTGAAAGGGTTAAAACGTAAGTGACGAGACCGTCCTGTGGCTCATGAGAGCTCCATGGAATATCTATGATTTAGTCAACGTGATTCCAGGGAATCCCATTAGCTACTGGGAGAGGTCACCATAGCAGGAAAGGCATTTTGTTACAGGGGTCATGCAGCTTTTTTAAATTGAATTTAATACCCATTATGGACTTCTTAAAGACCAAACAAAATACAATTTATGACCTAGGCTATATTAAGACTTGGGACAGGAAAGTCATTGATGTATTGTAAGGTTCAGAATCATTTTCAAGACAAATTTCTATTCTAAACATTTACTTTCTAAATTTACACAAACTTCAAACACACATTTAAATCTTAATGATTGTCAGCTGTTCCTTGATTTAGCGATATATGAAAATGTAAGGTATTTTAAGACTACCATTTGTAAAATGGATCAGCTTCACGACTGGAGTTGACCGTCTAGTCAACTGTTAAAACGTGCAGGACAGAATGCAATAGTACCCGTGGGTAGGCCTAGGCCCTATATCATAATAATACTGAAATATGCGTTTCATACACAACGCCGGTTAAGAGCAAGTTCCCCTATCATAGCAAGTCTATATATACTTGAGCGACATCTATGAGTTGATAATTCCAACAAAGCTTAAAGTTCTTGCTCTTAGCTGTGCGTAGGGTTTGCAAGCTAACTGACTTTATTACTGCGGGGATCCAAAACATCTGACCACGCCATTGTATTGACAGGACAGCTGTCCCTCAAACATTGTTAACCCCCCCGTTTCGCAGTTGAATGGATCTTTAACATTAGCGTTGACGACCAAAGTCCCGTATTCATATTTTATCACACACACTGAATGATAGTCAACTCCGGTTGAGCAGCCTTTAAAAAGTCTTCAAGACATATTAAGACATATTACAATATACTGCGCATTAAACCCTGTGTTGACCACTCTGATATATAGGGCTACATAGTTCACATCTCGTCACACGACATGGAAATGTAAAAATGGAATAAATGTCTTGTGCTCAGTTTGACTTGACTTGGCAGGGTTCGATTGGCTCAGTAGCGCGTAGTAAAAAGCTACACAATTTTGGCAAATTGTAAATCAAACTTGAAATTGATCAGCAAAATATCTCATCTTTAATGATAGGAAAAACGCAATGAATTTGGAGCTTGGCTGAAAATCGCTACACAAACACTGCTTAGATCAATCCTTTTCCAGAAGCAGTTTATATAGTTGGATATTTGGACCTCAAGATATTGTTTCCCGCACAGTAAGGGGTGACTGTCCCCACTCAAAACTCTGGGAATTTCCCAAGCTGAATCTTCAATCAGTTATAATATTTCATGGTATTCCAAACGCGCATTACACAGAAAACATACCAAGCGATTGTGTTCACAAGTAAATTATAACTGAATAACTGTGTAATAAATAAAACATACAAGCTGAGCGAATAAAAATATACAAGTTGAGATGCACACGCCTGTGATGTGAAAGTATCATCTGTGAAATATGGCACACCTTCGCTAACATACAAATAAAACTAAATAGCTTGATACAAAGCAAAAACGACCATTCGATCTAAAAACTATGTTAACGATTTTTAGGTAGAATCAGCATAATGTTAAAATGTTTATGATACATGTATGTTAACAAAAAGATTAATTAGGAGTGATGAGTAAGTGAAGATATAACATATATTATAGAGTAGCAAAAATCATCAACTTAAAGCAAATAACAAATATAAGTACAGTAAAATCTGCTATGAGCAATCTCCTTTGGGAGGCCACATGGCTATTGCCACAATACCATTTTATATATACATGAATCTCTTATGGGCAGCCACCAGTTTTGACGTTCCACTTTTCAAATGCTCAAAGGCTTATAGCAGGTTCTACTGTTAATATTTTTTCAAAAATAAATTCAACAAGGCTTCATAACTCCAGGAGCTCCCGCTTTGAATTAGAATTTGATTTAAGCAGTTTTGTGTAGGGTTATTAATGTAGTCCTGGGCTAGGTCAAAAATCAAGACGCAAGACAACTAGGTCTAAGAGGCTCAGTCTAAGAGTAAGATAAGAACTAGACAGTCTGTCAGAAATTGCAAACCTCTATTGAAATTAATGATCCTTATCAGTAGCCCAGTAATGGTCTACCTATCTGGCACGGTTTACCCGATATCAGGCCAATCGAGGTAAATAATAGCTGATTTACGGGCATTTTGAATTCGATATAGACAAGTTAAAAAATTTCAGAGTGTATCCTCCCCCGAAACCTGAATTTTTGTTTTATAGTAATTAATTGTTTTATAGTAATGGTCTAGGTATCTAGCACTGCACAGTTTACCTGATATCAGGCATATCGAGGTAAATAATGCCCATTGTTGGCAATTTTGAATTCGATAAGAGTTAAAAATTTCCACGGTGCATCCTCCTCCGAAAAATCTCTTTTTGTTTTATAGTAATGGTCTAGCCATCTACCACGGCTTATCAAATATCGGCCATGTGAAAGTGCAAAATGGCCGATAGGCGGCCATTTTGAATTTGATCGAGTCTGAATTTTTCAAGATGCATCCTCTCCTGAAATCTCACATTTTGTTTTATAGTAATGGTCTAGCCATCTAGCACGGTTTACCAAATAACGGCCATGTGAAAGTGAATAATGGCCTAAAGGCGGCCATTTTGAATTTGATCAAGTCGAAATTTTTCAAGATGCATCCTCTTCTGAAATCTCACATTTAGTTTTATAGTAATGATTTAGCTATCTAGCACGGTTTATCCAATATCAGGCCTGTCGAGGTGAAAAATGGCAGATAGGCGGCCATTTTGAATTTGATTGAGTTGAAAATTTTCAAAATGCATCCTCTCCTGAAACCTTACAATTTGTTTTATAGTGATGCTGTAGCTATCTTGAGCGGTTTTCATGATATTCCGCTAAATATTTCAGTCGGATGTACCGATGTCATCAATTGGGTCAAAGTGCTGGGTCAACTTCAAGTTCAAGGTCCAAAAACCTGAAAAGGCACAACTAGGAACCTTAGAGAACATGTATGTGCAATATGACTGTAATCGGCCCAGTACTTTTCGAGATCTGCTCTGGAAACGAAGTGGGAGTCAAAACGTCTAAATAGGTCATAGCTCTGAACCAAAAGTAGGTCAAAGTTCATATACCCCAAAGGCACAACTAGACCCCGTAGAGGTGTTGTGTGTAAAATTTGAAAAAAATCGGACAAGTACTTTCAGAGATATGCTCCGGAAACGAAATGTTCACGGACGGCCCAAAGCCGTAACATCATCTTTTCTCCTCTGCGTACTTGCATATTGAATTTAAATTAAAAATATTTTAACCTGTCCATTATCCACCTGGGAGTAACCCACATACCAAAAATTGTTATCCTAGCTTATTTTCTTATCTTATAAAGATATAGGCAAAAGAAGAAAACGGAGGCGGAATCCATAGCTCCCTCCGTCTCACCTACGGTGACGGCAGGAGCTAATAACAAATAATTATTTAACATAAACGTTACAAACACAAAGAAATCAGCTGAATTAGTTACAAATTGAATAATCAAATACATTTAAATGTAATCATAAACATATATTTATATAACCTTTATATAACCTTGTGCAACATTAAATATACTATAAGTTCAATATTCATTTCTAAAATCAGCTGCCAATATATTGATATATGTATCATACCCATTTGTCAAGACAAGATCTATACCATTTAACCCCTAGGGCTCAGAGATATTCAATTTAAATTTTCACTCACTTAAAGCTGTCTCGGTACTGCGATACACAGCTTTAAGCAACTGAAAATTACTCAGAATTGTCTCAACATATATTAGTATTTCAAGATATTACTTTTAACAACTGGTCATACAAGCTGTGATGAAAGCAAATAATGGCTGAATTTAAAAAAGAGAATATATCGTCCCCTTGGAGCACCTTCTAACCCCGAATGGATGATGTAATTATTGTGCCAAAGGACAATAATGTCCCAGTGGCCTGAGAAGTTCTTTATAACTGATATACATGGAAAGTATAAATCGAGCTTTCAAAATGTATATTCTCGAATGAATACACATAATTTTTTCCTACAAAACACAAAATTTCACATTTTAAATCATCATAAATGTCTTAGTCAGCTATTTCCGATTCATTTGAATACCTATGTTATGGGTCTATGGCCATAATTAATATATTTTCTCTTACAGTGTGGGGATTGACTTCAGTTGACGTCAGATTCTGACATTAGTTGACGTCAGATTCTGACTTTAGTTGACGTCAGATTCTGACTCTAGTTGACGTCAGATTCTGACGACTAAAGTCGCTCCCCGCACTGTAAGAGTTAACAGCCTTGTAATATCACATTATGCAACATTGGGAATGGAAATTATGCTGGAATGGAACCATAATGCTACTACACATTGCACTATGTACATATTTATAATGCTTTACAAGTATTTTACACAACTGACCATTAGTTGGGATGCATATTTTCAAGTTAAAATTGATATAGGGGCCTACAGCTATGGACAAATATATCTTCTCTATAACATCATTGGGAGGACATGGGATATTTGACACAAAACATCATCAGCAGTTTATGGCAAATTCATCTGATTACACCAGACACAAAAGGGAAATACATAATACTCAATACTATCATCCTGAGGGGAAAATACACAATACTCTCACAGTATGAGGTCAGATCCAGTGTGAGAAACGTCCCACTAGTGCTGTGCTTCTTAAAGTCAATGAGTATTGTATCAAAAATTTGTGAAATATTAATAATTCTGTTTTTTTTTTGCAATTAAGAAAGTAAATAGCACTAGTGTGTACCCAGCAGAGACACAAGACGCTAAACCAAAGTTGTTTAGCATTGGGCCACCGTCAACAATGCTGGCACAAATCTAAAACAACATTGGGTCAATGTCTTGCGTCAGCTGGTCAATTTTCTTTTCTTACAATACATCAGTATATTTATCTTGCTGCGTCAGATATGCACATAAATTATGAAGCTCATTTATTTTCTTACATATTTAAAGATTTTTTTCATTTCCTCCTGATACTATTTTGTAAAATTTGCCACTGATCATAATCAGTTTTTATGATGCTTCCACAGCAAACACTAGATGTTGAACCGAAGTTGATTTGATATTGTCCCGACATCTCAGCCACTGACTCAAAATTAGCCCGACATCGTATCAGTGTGTAGTGCTTCCTGTGTTAGCCCGACATCGTATCAGTGTGTAGTGCTTCCTGTGTTTTCTTCCAGTCATTTTACGCCACTACAAACCATGGCTTGAATGTACCGGGCTCCGGCTCAGGGAACTGCAAAACAAACATAAAACAAATGGGAATTATACCTATCGTACAAATGCACAACAACATACATTAACAGCTCAACCTCCTAATGACTAATCTGAAATATTTTATAAAGTTAAGTAATTTTCTTTCACCGTGAAGTGGGAATTGTGATAGTGCTTGAACAGCGCACAAAAAATTTAAGGTTAATTTCTTCTGCTTAATTGTTGGTAAATCTTTTTTGTCATTTGAAGCTAATGGTTACAGTAGACGGTGAGCAAGTGTTTAACCCTTTAACCATCAAATTATTAAATTGGAATTTTCACCCACTTGAAGTTGTGTCTCACTGACACTATTCACAAATTCAGATGAGTGAAACTTATACAGATTTGACAAAATGGAGGTCGAATTTTTTTCAAATCTTGCTAATTGGTGTCACGTTTTATTTTCAACATGGTTGAAAGCTGATAGGAAATGTGCTTATAAGAAATGTTGAAAAACTAAATATAACGAAAAACTAATAATCAATATCAATTTAAGGTTAATATTTTTACCTGTGACGTGAACTGATCCTGACAAGCCATACGAATCCTCTCGGATGTCGCCGGACTGTCCAGGCGGAAATATCCTGGTAAGTTAGACTCTGCCCTAGCTGCATAGATGGCGTTCTTGATGGCAAAGAAAGCTGAAGCTGCTAAAAACAGTGGTGGTTCCCCCACACCCTAAAAAAACAAGACTACATAAGTCCAGGAGCTCCCGCTCCGAATTAGAATTTGATTTAAGCAATTTTGTGCAGGGCTATTAATGTAGTCCTAGGCTAGGTCAACTAGCCATCTAGCACGGTTTACCAAATATCGGCCATGTGAAAGTGAATAATGGCCAATAGGCGGCCATTTTGAATTTGATAGAGTTTAAATTTTTCAAGATGCATTCTCTCCTGAAATCTCACATTTTGTTTTATAGTAATGATCTAGCCATCTAGCACGGTTTACCAAATAACGGCCATGTGAAAGTGAATAATGGCCTAAAGGTGGCTATTTTGAATTTGATCAAGTAGAAATTTTCCAAGATGCATCCTCAGCTGAAATATCACATTTCGTTCTATAGTAATGGTCTAGCCATCTAGCACGGCTTACCAAATATCGGCCATGTGAAAGTGAATAATGGCCAATAGGAGACCATTTTGAATTTGATCAAGTCGAAATTTTTTTTTCAAGATGCAACCTCTCCTGAAATCTCACATTTTGTTTTATAGTAATGGTCTAGCCATCTAGTACGGTTACCAAATAATGGCTATGTGAAAGTGAATAATGGCCGATAGCGGCCATTTTGAATTTGATCGGGTAAATTTTTTTCAAGATGCATCCTCTCCTGAAATCTCAGATTTTGTTTTATAGTAATGGTCCAGCTATCTGACACGGTTTATCAAATATCAGCAATGTGAAAGTAAATAGTGGCCGATAGGGGCCATTTTGAATTCGATTGAGTCTAAAGTTTTTAAAAGGCATCCTCTCCCGAAATGTCACATTTTGTTTTATAGTAATGGTCTAGCTATCTAGCACGGTTTACGTGATATCAGGCCTATCGAGGTAAATGATGCTGATTGTCCGCAATTTTGAATTCGTAAGTTTAAAATTTTCAGGGTGCATCTTCCCCCAAAAACTCATGTGAAAATGAATAATGGCCGAAAAGGCGTCCATTTTGTACTTGATCAAGTCAAATTTGTTCAAGATGCATCCTCATCTGAAATCTCACATTTCGTTTTATAGTAATGGTCTAGCCATCTAGCATGGTTTACCAAATATCGGCCATGTGAAAGTAAATAATGGCCGATAAGCGGCCATTTTGAATTTTATCGGGTCGAATTTTTTCAAGATGCATCCTCTCCTAAAATCACACATTTTGTTTTATAGTAATGGTCTAGCCATCTAGCACGGTTTACCAAAAAACGGCATGTGAAAGTGCATAATGGCTGATTGGCGGCCATTTTGAACTTGGTCGAGTTAAATTTTTTCAAAATGCATCCTCCCCTGAAACCTTACAATTTGTTTTATAGTAATGGTGTAGATATCTTGAGCGGTTTTCATGATATTTGGCAATATCAGGCCTGTCGAGGTGAATAATGGCCGATAGGCGGCCATTTTGAATTTTATCAACTTGAAATTTTTCAAGATGCATCCTCTCCTGAAACCTGACAATTTGTTTGATAGTAATGGTGTAGCTATCTTGAGCGGTTTTCATGATATTCCGCAATATCAGGCCTGTCGAGGTGAATAATGGCCGATAGGCGGCCATTTTTAATTTTATCGACTTAAAATTTTTCAAGATGCATCCTCTCCTGAAACCTCACAATTTGTTTTATAGTAATGGTCTAGCTATCTTGAGCGGTTTTCATGATATTCCGCAAAATCTTTCAGTCGGATTTACCGATGTTATAAATTAGGTCAAAGTGCTGGGTCAACTTCAAGGTCAAGGTCCAAAAACCTGAAAAGGCACAACTACGGACCTTAGAGAACATGTATGTGCAATATGACTGTCATCGGCCCAGTACTTTTCGAGATCTGCTCCGGAAACGAAGTGTGCGTCAAAACGTCTAAATAGGTCATAGTTCTGAACCAAAAGTAGGTCAAAGTTCATATACCCCAAAAGGCACAACTAGACCCCCTAGGGGTGTTGTGTGTAAAATTTGAAGACAATCGGACAGGTACTTTCAGAGATATGCTCCGGAAACGAACTGTTTAGGGACGGCCCAACGCCGTAACATCCTCATTTTCTCCTCTGCGACCTTGCGTATTGAATTCAGATTAAAAATATTTTAACCTGTCCATTAGCCACCTGGAAGTAACCCACATACCAAAAATTGTTATCCCAGCTTATTTTCTTACAAAGGTATAGGCGGAATCCATAGCTTCCTCCGTCTCACCTACAGTGACGGCGGGAGCTAAAAATCTATGATAGAGTATTTCTAATATTGTTTTGTAAAATAATTTGTCACTGAACTTTTCATGACTTTTCATAACCAAATTTTACATTATGACTGAAATGACAAAATAACAAGAAACAGTATTTTTTTTTAAATTGAAAAAATAATTAATTATTACAGTAAATATGAAGATCAAGCATGTGTGCTAAGAAACCAACATCACATGTAACAATCATGTTTCATGACGGTCCTAAAGAATCATGACTTTTCATGCTTTTCATAACCAGGGGCAACCCTATATAAAACCTTTATTTTTATCTAAAGAAATTTAACAATTAAGATCACTTATGATTTTCTCTATATTTACATTCCTAATAAATAACTCTGTAACAAAATATGCTTATAATGTAAAAGCTGTGTTAGGTGACTGAATGAATAAAACACATCAATGGATGTGGTACATTTTCTTAGTGAATGACCAGTTGTAAAAGTAATACATAGTCGCTAAGATAATTGTAAACTTGGTATCAAAGGAAAAATAGGGGACGACAGCAAAATTATTTATGAATTAAACATGGTTATCTGGAGAAAAGGCTTATAATTTCTCAATCCTTACATACCTTAGACGAGTACACAGCTCTTGGATTTGTGGCGCCTTTCAAGAGAGAGCAGTTCATCTCAACTGGGATATCTGTAAAACCAGGAATCTTGTACATTCCCGGTCCTCGTGTGAACAGGAATCCCTCAGGTGAATAGCGATGTTCCTCCAGCGTGAACAGCCCATAGCCCTGATAACATAAGGTAGCCACATTTTAACTACCCAACTTTTCATGCACTATTGTCGTGTCTAGCATGACGATTTAAAAAAAAATACAAAATTTTGAGTTACTAGTCATTTTTAATAATATTTTTTATCAAACAACGTGTTATTAGATCCTGCATTAGATCTTGAGCTTTACAAAAATAAGTTAATTTGTTTAAATTTTCGTCCACTTGACGTTGTGTCTCGCTACCCCTACCCACAACTGCAAGTGGCAGAAAACTACTCATATTTGTTTAATTTGAGCACATTTTTTTGCAAATCTTGATGTTTAGACCCACATTTCATTCCCAATAACAGAGATTTGGTTGACTAATAAAACAGATTAAAAACGACAATAGCCGTTATCAGCAGGATAAGGGCTAATTATCTTGATACCCACTGGAAGATAAATTGTAAGTCATTTGCTAAGTGTAGAGCATTAGCAGGACAGAGAGTGGAGTATTGTTTTTTACCTGTATAAATCCTCCCTCCACCTGCCCTATATCAATGGCCGGATTCAGGCTCGTACCGAGATCCATCACAATGTCAGCTCTCAGCACCTGTAACAATCAGCAACAGCGTTACACAGGAGAGATGCCACACGACCAACACCACCTACGGTGGTCTAACCCTTGCAACAATGAAATATTTTTGTATAAACCATGGAGACCAAAGGTTTTTTCAATTTGAAGTCATCATAAATGTCATAGTTAGCTCTTTCTGCTTCATTTAAGTATCTATGTTATGGGTTTACAGCTATTATAAATTTTTAATTCTTTCAGTGCGGGCTTTGACTTAAGACGTCAAGTCTAAAGTCGGTCCCCACACTGGAAGTGTTAACATTGGGCCAGCATCACAGATGATGGTTCAACATTAAACCCAGATAAGATAGATGTCCCTGAATTTATTTGTGTATGGACATTATTTTGGCCCAAATTTGGTAGCTAAGCAGTTATGAAGATATATATTTGAGCACAGTGTATATACTTCATTCTTTAACCCTTAAGCGGGGGGGATAGACTTTAGTCGTCAGAATCTGACTTAACCCTTTCAAGCCTGAATTTACCATTGTCATCTTCATCCACTACAAGCCGCGAATTGTTGTCGCAATTCTCGACTTGCAGCGGGTGAAGATGACTTGAAGTGGGTGGTAGTTGAAAAAAAATTGCTATTATTAAAACAGTTCCATAAACATTTTCGGTCTAAAACCCCCTAGATTTTAGGAAATTATTTCATTCTTCAGAGATGCAAAATGATGCTTTAATGCATCGTGAGGACTTAGAGGGTTAGGACCTATCCCTGCGCTGTAAAGAGTAAAACTTATTTCTAATGACCGTAGGCCCATAACATAGGTATTCAAATGAATCAGAAAAACTAAGACTAAGACATTTATGATGATTTCAAATTGATGGAATTACTTTCATTGAAAATGCACCCTGGGATATATCAGATCCGAAGCCTGTGATATATCATAACGAGTACGAGGATATACAGTCCCCAGGTAGTCCATTGTTGAATAATAGAAATAATATTTTCACCAACGTGCTTGACACTGATCAACAACTTGAAATGGATAAAAATGATTCAACCATTACGTGCTAATCGTGCCTACGGCCGTTTTTAGTGTTTACGCTTGATATTAAAAAAAATTACAATTTGGAAGAGAATAAATTTGCAAATGAAATTATAAGTAATTTGTACCCACTTATATCTTATATCTAATATATCCGATGCCACAGCTGGTATTGTATCTCATACTCTTTCTGATCACCATCCTTATTTTATTACATTTAAATCAATCCGAGCACCCCTCGAGAAAACAAAGTTCATATACAGTTATAAAAAAACGTGCGACTCAGTATCTGTTCAAAAATTTGTTGACGCTGTTGCTGAGGCAAATATCTATAATTTAATTAACCTAAACCCTGTAGATGATCCAAATCACAACTACAATATTATTAGTGACACACTTCAAGACACATATGAAAACATCTTCCTGTTAAGAAAGTTAGGTATAACAAACACAAACATAAAAATACAAAATGGATTACTGCCGGAATTATGAGGTCAATACAATTTAGAGACAACCTAAACTATAGACTAAAGATAACCCCCAGCAATACCATATTATATCAAACAATAAAAAATAATATTAACAATTATAACAAGATACTACAGAAATTAATACGAAATGCGAAAAAGACATATTATTACTCATGTTTCACTAAATATAAACATGATTTAAAAAATACTTGGATTACTACAAAAGACATTTTAAACAAACAAAATAAAAATAAGCATAATTTTCCGGAACACTTCCAAATAGATGGGAATAATGTTTCCGATAAAGAGACAATTGTTAATAAGTTTAACATATTTTTCAGTAATATTGGGCCAATGTAGCCAAAAACATTGGTAATATAGAGCACGGCTCATTCAAAAATTATTTGAATAACCCATGTTCTGACACCTTTAGCTTAAAAACTAATGAAGAAGCCGCTGTAATAAAAGTAATCGACAACCTTTCTTCAAAAAATAGCTGTGGTATTGAGAAAATTACTACAAAACTACTATAAATAATCACGCCATATATTACGAAGTCTATAACTTTTATTTAAATCAATCTCTATCAAGTGGAGTTTTTCCAGACAAGTTAAAAATCGCTAAAATTGTCCCGATATATAAGAAAAATGACCCAGCACTTTTGGACAATTACCGTCCCATTTCACTACTTCCGGTCTTTTCAAAACTATTTGAGCGAGTAATCTTTAATCAATTACATGATCACTTTAATTTTCACAATTTGTACTTTAACAGTCAATACGGTTTTAGGAAAAAACATTCTACAGAATTTGCTGTTCTTGAACTTTTAGATAAAACTATAAAATATATGAATTCAGGTGATGTACCAATCTCAATTTTTCTAGATCTTTCCAAAGCGTTTGATACTCTTGATCATGATATTCTTTTGGCTAAATTAAGCTATTATGGAGTAAAATCAACTGCTTTATCACTTTTTAAAAGTTATCTATCAAACCGGAAGCAATATGTAGAATATTTAAATACAACTTCTAATTTTACAGACATAAAAACAGGAGTGCCACAAGGCTCAATTCTTGGTCCACTACTCTTCATCATCTATATAAATGACTTCCCTTCAGCAAGTAAAATTTTTAGTTTAATAATGTATGCAGACGACACAACTCTTTGCAGCACGCTCAATGCTTTCAAACCTGAATCACACAATGAAACATTTAATGGTAATATAGATAAAGAACTGTGTAAGATTGATAAATGGCTCAAATTAAATAAACTCGCTCTTAATACAACTAAATCTAAATTTATTATATTTCATATGCCACAAAAGAGGGTAGAAATACCATTAATAAAAATAAATAATGTTAATATAGAATGTGTAGCAAATTTTGACTTTCTGGGAGTAGTAATTGATAACTAGCCATCTAGCACGGTTTACCAAATATCAGCCATGTGAAAATGAATAATGGCCGAAAAGGCGGCCATTTTAAATTTGATCAAGTCAATTTTTTTCAAGATGCATCCTAATCTGAAATCTCACATTTCGTTTTACAGTAATGGTCTAGCCATCTAGCACGGTTGACCAAATAACGGCCATGTGAAAGTGAATAATGGGCGATAAGCGGCCATTTTGAATTTTATCAAGTCTATTTTTTCAAGATGCATCTCTCCTGAAATCACACATTTTGTTTTATAGTAATGGTCTAGCCATCTCGCACGGTTTACCAAATAACGGCCATGTGAAAGTGAATAATGGCCAATAAGCGACCATTTTGAATTTTATCAAGTCGAATTTTTTCAAGATGCATCCTCTCCTGAAATCACACATTTTGTTTTATAGTAATGGTCTAGCCATCTAGCACGGTTTACCAAATAACGGCCATGTGAAAGTGAATAATGGCCGATAAGCGGCCATTTTGAATTTTATCGAGTCGAATTTTTTCAAGATGCATCCTCTCCTGAAATCACACATTTTGTTTTATAGTAATCGTCTAGCCATCTAGCACGGTTTACCAAATAACGGCCATGTGAAAGTGAATAATGGCCGATTGGCGGCCATTTTGAACTTTGACAAAAATAATTTTTTCAAAATAAATCCTCTCCTGAAGCCTTACAATTTGTTTTATAGTAATGGTGTAGATATCTTGAGCGGTTTTCATGATATTCCACAATATCAGGCCTGTCGAGGTGAATAATGGCTGATAGGCGGCCATTTTGAATTTTATCAACTTCAAATTTTTCAGGATGCATCCTCTCCTGAAACCTTACAATTTATTTGATATTAATGGTGTAGCTATCTTGAGCGGTTTTCATGATATTCCGCAATATCAGGCCTGTCGAGGTGAATAATGGCCGATAGGCGGCCATTTTTAATTTTATCGACTTGAAATTTTTCAAGATGCATCCTCTCCTGAAACCTCACAATTTGTTTTATAGTAATGGTGTAGCTATCTTGAGCGGTTTTCATGATATTCCGCAAAATCTTTCAGTCGGATTTACCGATGTTATAAATTAGGTCAAAGTGCTGGGTCAACTTCAAGGTCAAGGTCCAAAAACCTGAAAAGGCACAACTAGCGACCTTAGAGAACATGTATGTGCAATATGACTGTCATCGGCCCAGTACTTTTCGAGATCTGCTCCGGAAACGAAGTGCGCGTCAAAACGTCTAAATAGGTCATAGTTCTGAACCAGAAGTAGGTCAAAGTTCAAATACCCCAAAAGGCACAACTAGACCCCCTAGGGGTGTTGTGTGTAAAATTTGAAGACAATCGGACAAGTACTTTCAGAGATATGCTCCGGAAACGAATTGTTTACGGACGGCCCAACGGCCCAACGCCGTCACATCATCATTTTGTCCTCTGCAACCTTGCGTATTGAATTCAGATTAAAAATATTTTAACCCGTCCATTAGCCACCTGGAAGTAACCCACATACCAAAAATTGCTATCCTAGCTTATTTTCTCACAAAGTTATAGGCAAAATAAGAGGCCAAAAAAAAACGGAGGTAGAATCCATAGCTCCCTTCGCTCACCTACGGTGACGGCGGGAGCTAAAAAGTTAAGTTGGCATGGTCATATAGATAAAATATCTCTCAAATTATCCAGATGTGTTGGTATCCTTAATAAATTAAAAAGGTTTCTACCTCAGCATATTCTCCTTACTATTTACAATTCCATGTTTCTACCCCACATTAACTATTGTATTCTAGCATGGGGATATAATTATCAAAGAATATTTAAAATACAGAAAAAAGTAGTTAGAATAATTTCATTAAGTAAATATAATGCCCACACTGATCCCCTATTTAAACATTTGAGACTTCTTCAAATGAAAGATATACATCAACTACAACAACTTAAATTATACCACAAGTTAATAAATAATCAAACCCCTGAATACTTCACTTCATTGGGCCTTGTTTTTAATTTTGAAAGGCATGGGCATAATACACGACGGAGAAACTATATAACTCATAGAGTCAGATGTGAATATGCTAATCATTGTGTTCGTAACAGTTTACCAAATTTATTAAACAATACTGATCAAATCATACTAAATAAAACTACATCTCATAGTCTACACGGATTCGCAATCTATGTAAAAAATATAAATGTGATATTGAAAACTGCTATATTTGTGATAGGCCTCGATAGATTGCCGATCATGTTTCCCGGCAGACACGAGAAGTGTGATTTCATGTAAGTTTACGATGATGGCCCAGTTTAAAACAGCTTGGGTGGTCATCTCTTTTAGGCTGGGTGGCCAACCCAGCCGATCGTGGCTGAATGTTAAAATATAATTTACTTCTGTGAGGTTACCCAGCGGACACTTGACGTTGGCTCGATGCTGGTTTGGCGTTGGTCCGGCGTCGTAGACGACGGACCAGCGTTAGATCGACTTTGTCTCGACGTCTTGTTTCCGCTGGGTAAATGTGTTTGTTTGCAAACTCGTGCCTGCCGGGATGCGCTGTGGGACGTTCCCAGCGAACACAAGACATTCGTGTGACATGTGCAGCGTCGGCCCAACGTCTTCGCCGTTGGTCCGTTGTACGGGTATTGTTTGTTTTTGGTGGGTTGGCCTGGGGTTGTGCTGATGTTTGCATTGTTTGAGACATCAGCCCCATACTTTATTTATGCTTGTGTACCTACCAGTGGGCATACGGTACTGGCCCAGTCCCGTTTTAGTGTTGGTCCTTTGTCTAAGACTCTGGCCCGGTACTGGACCGCGACTGGATCGGTATATTGAGTTGTTATGTGTTGCTGCTGAGCGTACATGTGGGAAGTTTATTTGGAGTTTTTCTCAAAAAATGTAATCATATTCTCTACTCAGCGAGCACGACATGTCTACCCGGAGTTGGACCCACACCTTGGTCGGGCATCGGGTGGATATGTCGTGTTTGCTGGGTAAACAAGTCAAGTTACCTGGCACACAGGCCATGTTTGCTTTGTTTTGGATCAGTGTTGGTACACTGTCTATGACACTGACCCAGCGTCGAGCCAATATGAATTGAAAGTGTCGTTTTTTTGCATTTATTTGGTCATTGCCTCTGTAATTCGATTTACCGAGCATGCCCGGCGAGCTCTATACGTTGGTTGGTGCTAGATCAGTGTTGATCCTCTGGGTCAGTATTGGACCGGTATTGATATGGCGTCTCTTGTTTGCTGGGTTTGCTTTTTCACATAACAGTCATAACAATATGTGTCATTATAATTATATCAATATATATTTTTTGCTAAATTAATTATACTACCATCAATTACCTGCGGTCATTATTGTATTTTATGTTAGTAATTAGAAAGAGTAAAAATAGATTGCTTTAGTGAATTTAGTTGGCCCTCCTGTTAGCGGTCATTTTCTGACCTTAAGGAGGGTCTCCCTGACCAACCGTAACAATAATAAATTGTATGAACAAATATATATTTTCTTTTGGTCAAATAAAATATTTCTGATTCTGATTCTGATTCTATAAGTAATTTTTACTTTACCTTAACCCTTTCAATCCTGACTTTACATTGGCATCTTCATCCACTACAAGCCATTCTCGACTTGTAGTGGATGAAGATGATTTGAAGTGGGTGAAAAAATTAAAGAAAATTACCATGTATTAGTAAACTAGTTTCATGAAAATTTTCGTTCTAAACCCCTAGTTGTAGGAAAATTAAGTCTCTTTTCATGGATGTGAAATGATGCTTTAAAGTGGGTACAACTTTCAATTTTATAATTTAGCGCTTTAACCATTAAAGCGCTAAATATTTTTATATAAACCATGGAGTCCAAGGGGCTTGATTCAATTTGAAATCATCATAAATGTCTTAGTTAGCTCTTTCTGATTCATTTAAATCATAATACTTAGTTTTACTTTTACAGCGCGAGGATTGATTCTGATTGATTCTGACGTCTAAAGTCGATTCCCGCACTGTGAGGGCTAAGGGTGAAGTTTAAGTTGAATGAGAACATATGATAACCTAGAACATTTATTGTCATTTCCTCTTCCACAAGCAGAAAGCGGCTACAAACGTGATTGCCACGAGAAGTGTTAATTATTTATTGTACAATTGAACTGACCGTATGATCGCCAGTAAGGCAGTCTATCTCGACCTCGGTACATGCCGCTCCGTATGTGAAGTAAGCAAACGGATCGCCTTCCATTGTCTCCCAGTTATATCCAACATCTGGCGTTCTGCAATAAAGAGAAATATAATAAAAGAAGAAATCAGTTGTATTCCACAATTTAAACTTGCAAGAAATTGTGATAGCTATAAGGGATTTTATTGTTCTGCCAGTAATATCTAGATTCAAAAGAAAGAAATAATTGAATGTTTGAATTCCATATGATGTCTGAATGCTCATATATCATTCATTTACGTTTACAATATAGAAAATCAAGCATTTTTTGTGCCAATATTGCTTTACCGCATTCAATAACATTACCTCTCAAAATCAAGCCTTGGCCAATAATGTTATATAGTGACGGAAGCTAATCTAGTCATTTCCTTGCTATTCAACCCCTAGAGCATTGAGCTATCCATTTAAAATTTCCCGTCACTTTTATATGTGTCACGCTACCGCGACACACAACTTCAAGTAACTGAAAATTTATGTACCATATTTAGTCCAATAAACGCCCGGGGTGTTAATAAGAATACACCCCTTAATTAGATTACAAGGGGGATGGGCGCTTTAATATATAGAGTAATTTTTTAATGATCATATAGTTTACATGATCTTGGATTTTATTTTCAAATCAGGAGGGTGGGCGTTTATTGGAATAAGGCCTGAATTTATTTCCCAACATATTTCAGTATTTCAAGATTTAAGACCTACTTTAATTTCAACCCTCACAGCGCAGGGATCGACTTTGTCGTCGGAATCTGACGGAAAGTCGATCCCCGCGCTGTAAAAGTAAAAATATTTCTAATGGCAGTAGACCCATAACATAGGTACTCAAATGAATCTGAAAGAGCTAACTAAGACAGATGATTTCAAATTGAAAAAAACCCCTTTGGTTGCAAAGTTTTTTACTAATTAATTCAGTGCTTTATGGGTTGATAACTGGTTATGGAGGTGCTAATAAAAAGTGTCTACTGCAGTCAACATCAGTGTTCTAGCTGATTATTTCTGTTTTATTTGGACTTCTGTGACCAGTTTCTAGGAGTGCAAAATATCTTAAAACTGTGAAACTGTTTTACTTTGAAAGCAGTTTTTGGTTTTCAGCTGCAGTATTTTTTGGAGTTCACTGCAGTATATTTGGGATGTACCAGCTTACCTGTAGAAACCAGTTGTAGAGAGGGATACTCGGTCAAAATAGGCGGCTTTCACCTGTGATTAAATGTGCTATATTAGAAAGAAACCTCACACGAAAAAATTAGGTTACATTCCCATGTACGTATATTATCTGTATATCACTCATTTTATAATAGGTCAAATAGCGATTGTCAAATACACATGTGACTTATGGATATTTGAAACCTATAAATCGGATACAGATAAGTAGAGCATATGAACATGCAGTTATATGGAAATTCAGTTAAGTGTACATGTGGTTGGTAGTGAAAGTGAAACCTTGGAAAGGGATAAAAAAAATTGGATCTTAAAAAATGTACACCTTGTAAGGGGTTTTGACAAGTTAAAAAAAATCAAAAAATCCGAGAAAAACTGAGTTTTCATTGATTTTTTTAACTTGACAAGACCCCTAATTAAAATGTGCATGTGCTGGTTTAATGCTGGGCCGACGTCAGAGACATTTTGCCATCATTAAACCAAAACATTATTAATATTTAAAATTTCAACTTACCATTTTTTAAATTAAAATTCTTGTTTTTATTTTAAGCCAGTATTTTAAGCTTCAGATGAACAAGAAATCTCTAAAAACACACCTCAATGAGTAAAAAACAAAAGGGGTAAAACAAGCCAGAAGGATTACTTAACTTACAAAAATTATGCAACCAGAACCGTAGTAATTTATATTATTAAAACAAACGTACCCAATCTTCCCAATTGCCTTTCAGGTTTTTAGTTCTATATGGTTCTAGTCTCTGATACAAAATTTCACAGGCATTCTGAAACAAAAAAGTCAAATATCGGAGCATAATTATCAACCAAAAAAATCAAATTTCTGTGAATACTATAACACATGTGTTTAATAAAATTTAAATAAAGCACAGGATTGACATTTAAGCGCATTCATACTGGTTTTCCACAACTAAAATTTGACAGAAATCGAACAAATATGTATGTATAAATCTTGAGTAAAGCCCCCATTGTGAAATTTAGCAGGTTCAATTTTTAAGTGAGGAGGTATTTTCCTTTCATTTGAAGTTGGCAATTGCGTGAGCAATGCCAACTTCAAATGAAAGGAAAATGTTAAGTAGTAATGAAGCACTTAAAGAGTTAATCTGTATCCCTTAAAGTTACTTCTACAGTCATGATAGCCATTATATTTGTCCCTTAAAAAATGTAAAGCAAAAATGAGCATTAAATTTGCAGCATCGGCATAAATTGATTGAAATTATATAAGTAATTTCTACACACTTCTATATAGTCACTTCAATAAAGTTTATCACAGTAGAGAGATAAAATGTCAAGTGAGGACCACTACATAGATAATTTACTTCACCAGATACACTGTTTAACCCTTGTCCTGCTGAATTGCTTCAATTGTATTTTTCGTCATTTAAAACTGAAATTGCTAACGCAATTTCCAGCTTCAAATAAATATTACTATTTATGAAAAATAGCCATGTCTAAAATTAAACAAAGCGTCTATTAAAAACAATTATATCAAAATTAAGTGACATTTTTATTGATCTAAAACATCCTTAACCCCGTATATATCCGGGCATAGCAGGACAAGGGTTAAAATTTACACCACAAATAACCATAATACCACTTACCAGCACGGCCATGCCATTGAGGTCGGAGCTTGCACTCGCTGCTGTAGGTGACGTATTAGGCACAGTAACTGTAGAAGTCTCACTAACATGAAAATAGGATTCTGAAATTCTCAATGCCCGACTTGCAACCTACAAAAATATAATTGTTTCAGTAAAAATCAAATATTTTTATAGCCGGAATTATAAAAGAACAAATGAAACAGATGTCAGATTATTATTTCTTTGGATAGAGCTTCAAATTAGATTGTGCTTTTATGTTAAGCAGTTGCTTCCTGATGCAACTTTCTTTTTTAACTGGGCTGTGTATGTGCATGCAGACTACTTTAGTCTGTAGTTCTATTCAATATATTGCGCATTATGACTCATTTTGTCATAGAATGTCACATAAAGAATTAGCACCAACTTATTGTAAGTGCAAATTTAAGATTTTGCCAGTGTAAGGGGTAAGCATGATTTCTTAGATATGAAGAAGCTTAAAATTTGTTCAGTGCATATTGAATGTCACCTGTATCATTTTTGTGTGTAGGCCTTGTCCCATCTCTGTTCCTCCGTGTGCGATCAGAACAGAGCCATCTGTGTAGATATGTACCAAAGCTCCTGACTACAAACAGCAGTAAAAGATTGCATAATTGATCACAAACTTCATTATCACATATCATATAGGATTGTAGATCTATACCAGCAAACAAGGCATTGAACCAATGTTGGCTTAATGTTGGACCGGCATCGTAGATGACGGACCAAGATTAAACCAAGATTGCAATTTTTATTCAACTTGAGATGAGTTCATGACTGAAGGTAAATGACAATGACATAATACCCAAACGTAGGATATCAAATGAAAGAATAGAATGTCTTTACTTTTTAAATAAACCATTTTCAGTTAAAATATATGTTTTCAAAATATGTTGAAGTCACAATGTGAATAGTCAATACCTGATTGAGGAAGAGCGCTGTGAATGAGATACCAAACTTGACAGGTACAACAGAAATTCCCCTTTTCTTCCAACGATTCTCTCTGAAGTGAAAAAATAAAACTTGTTGAAGCCAAATGCCGGTATACTATAATTTTTGTCTAAAAAAATAGTGTTAATTATTAATATCTACTCTTATCTTCAAATTAAAAACAAGAGCACACTCGATAATAGCCCGCCGCCGAATTATGATAAAGAAAGTAAAGACGAATGTCATCACGTAAAAAACAACCCAAGATATAAATGGTATGTTAAATAAGATAGATACATGTATAATATGATATACTATATAATACTTGCATAGACTACAAGCAGATCTATAAGATGCGTCTGACAAAAATGTTTTCTATTGTTGTCATAAAGATCAAAGTCGATATATGAGGAGGGGGGTATTACAATAAAAACGTTGTAGTCAATTGATGAGATGAATGATGTACAGATGATGATGTGAGGGTGATAGGGCATGGTGAGTTATTGAGAGCGTTTTCTTTCGCTCGCCCGATAAGGGGTTCTGGGCATGTCTAGGGGATCTACCCCCAGACATACCCAGATGACCGAAGACTTGGGTTTCGCTGTGCAATTTAATGCTGAAACTCCGTGGCATTAATAATATAAAATAAAGTATTGTAAGGCCAAAAATGACATTATGCTAATTTCACATGGTATTAATGATGTTAAAAGAGGTCTGGGTAATAAAGAGATATGCACACATGACATCAAAACACAGAAATGTCAAATCCAAAGGAAGACAGGTGCATGTAATGTATGTAATCAATTGAAAACGAGACATTTAAAAATGTTCACATCACATTAATATTTAAACTTGTGTGTTACATTTATATAGAAAACTGTAGCGGTTACAATTTTTTTTCAATTCGAAGGTTTAAAAAACATTGCAAAACCGACACCATACTACACAGAAACAAACAATGATTAACCAGATTCGGCCATTATTGAACTTGTCCAAGAACTACTTATTAGTAACATGCATAACCAATTTGAAGAGGATATGTGGAAAACTTTTCAACTTATCGCGCCCACAAGGTCAAATTATTGACGTAAAATGTGAAAAATCGCAATAAATCGGCCATTTTTTTTTTTTTCGGCCATTATTGAACTTGTCCGAGAACTGGTCATTAGTAACAAGCATAACAAATTTGAAAGGATACGTGAAAAACTTTTCAAGTTATCGCGCCCACAAGGTCAAATTATTGACGTAAAAGGTGAAAAATCGCAATAAGTCGGCCATTTTGAATTTTTTTTCAGCCATCATTGAACTTGTCCGAGAAGTGGTCATTAGTAACATGCAAAACAAATTTGGGAAGGAAACATGAAAAACTTTTCAGTTATCGCGCCCACAAGTAAATGTTAACGCCGACGCCGACGACGCCCAACTTCAATTGCAATAGCCCAACTTTTTTAATTAAAATTAAAAGGCGGGCTAAAAAATAAAAGAATTTCATCACCCAATGAAATTAAACTTTTTCAATAATTCTTACAATTAATCCTTACAGTGCAGAATCTGACGTCAACTAAAGTCGATCCCCGCACTGTAAGAGGAAAAATAGTTATAATGGCCGTAGACCCATAACATAGGTATTCAAATGAATTAGAAAGAACTAAATAAGACATTTATGGCGATTTCAAATTGGAAAAAACCCTTTGGTCTCCATGGTTTATACAAAAAATATTCAGCGCTTTAAGGGTTGATTATGAAACGTGTTACTGAAAGGCGCCAGGCCACAATGACTCAGTGTAAATATGTAAAACAATATGTTCCATTGCGCACTGTGTGATAGTGAGTGTTATAAAAGGTATGTATTTTCAAAATACCTGACCTAGATCTCAGACATGTGATTGGTCTAGATATGCATTATTATTTATCAGTATTTATCCATTCTGATGTATTTCCCTGAAAAAAATTACCTTTCAAGCATAATTTTTTAAATTTTATTGACTATGTTTTTATATGGTCAATATTGCAGGCGATTAAAAATTAGCTCTCCTTAAACCAGCGAGGTGATTTGCAAAAAAAAAGTTTTTTTATGCCATCTACATTATACAAAAGAAAATGGTGTCTTTTTTTTGAGGAAAGTGATAAATAGCTCCTGCCAGACCCATATTGGATTCGTGGTGACCGACCACCTTAGGTACGAAGGACTGATATTGTACATCTGAGGGTTACCTGTTGAAAGCAGCCACTTGTGCTCTCTGTTGTTCCAGATCACTCTGTTTGACCACACCTTCCCAGCATCTCTGTAACGTGCAGTTCACCAGCGGCTGGTTGTAATGTGTTAAATCACCTTCATTGTAAAAGTTTACCTCGCGAACCTGAAATATATTTTATCCAATTTATAAAATATAATATGTATTTCAAGTACAAGACACACTTTCATTTAAAATCTTCATGTGATATGTCTTCTCATTTCATTCACTTTGAACAATTGACGAATGAAGTGAGTCAAGGTGAATGATTTTTTTTTTTGTAAATGTGCAAGTATAATAAATCAAACAAAAGCTCATAAATTTCTTAATTTTTGATGGAATGCAACTTTTTTTTTTAAAGAATCCCATTCAGAGTATGCCATGTCATTAAAAAATTAACCAAGCAGCTTGAATTAGCTAATATGAAATAATCAACCCACAGCCATTATAAATAAATATATCACTCTTTCAGTGCAAGAATAGAAAGTCAATCCCCACACTGAAAGGGTTAAATCATATTATTGTGTACCTTTTCCGCAGAAGTCCCCAATGCTTTAGCTATGTGCTCGATGTACGTCTCACATATAAACAAGCCCTGTGGCCCCCCGAATCCTCGGAATGCTGTGTTTGACGCCAGGTTGGTTTTACACAGATGTCCCGTGATACGGACGTTGGGGATTTTGTAGCAGTTTTCAACATGAAACATTGCTCTCTCCATCACCTGGAAAAAAGTATCGTATCAACATTAGCCCTTACAGCGTGGGGATCGACATTAGTCCTCAGACTAAAGTCGATCCCCGCACTGTAAGAATAAAAATATTTCTAATGGTGGTAGACCCATAACATAAGTATTTATGATCGATTTTGAATAGAATAAAACCCTTTGATCTTCATGGTCAATAAAAAAAAAATTCAGCGGTTTTAGGGTTGATAATCTGTCTCAATAAATTTAACTCTTATCCTGCTGATCACGACTATTGTCGTTTTTAATCTGTTTTATAACTCGACCATAGCACTGTTATAGGGAATGAAATGTGTGTCTAAACATCAAGATTTATAATATTTCTGCTCAAATTAAACAAATATTAGTAATCTTCAGCCTCTTGAAGTTGTGGGTCGCGGTAGTGAGACACAACTTCAAGTGGCTGAAAATTTAAATTTAGCAGGATAAGTTTTTTGTAGCGCATGATTTTTTGCTGATTTCTCTGTCATCCTCAATCAAATTTCAAAGTTTGCAAGCACTTTTTTCTGATGACAATCTGGAAAATGTCATAGAACACTGATGTCGACTGCAGCAGACATTCTGTGTTTTACTAGCACATGCATAGCCCCTGATAACGAGCTGTCCACAGTAAATATGCCTTAAATCTTGAAACACTGATATATATGGGACTTAAATTTCACAAATAAAATACATTTTTAGTCACTTGAAGTTGTGTGTCGCGGTAGCGAGACACAACTTCAAGTGACTGAAAATTTAAATTGAATAGCTCAGTGATCTAAGGGATAGTCTCAATAAAATACATTTTTTTGTAGCACATGATTTTTGCTGATTCTTCAGTCAATTTTCATGAAATTTTGCAAGCAGAGACAACCTTGACCAGGATGTCAATGACACAGAAGCTCATCCCTAATTAGGGCAAGTTGATTACGAATTAAAATTTCTAAAATCCATGAGGCAGTTGTATGCACATGCACAAGCTCTATCAAACAAACCAAAGAGAATTGAAATCGAATAAGAATTAAGGGAGGCGAAGCATTTATTGTGAATTGTGGACGAAATGCCCTAACTGGGTCTTAATTAGGTCATATGTTAATTAATAATTACAAATTTCTCAAATCTGTGGGGAAGTTTAATGCGCAGGCCCAAGCTCTATCAAACAAACCAAACAGAATTGAAATCGGATAAGAATTGAGGAAGGAGAAGCATTTCTTGTGAATGGTGGACAGAGTGCCCTAATTAGGTTTTAATTAGGTCATAAGTTAATTAATAATTACAATTTCTCAAATTCGTGTGGAATTTCAATGCATAGGCCCAAGCTCTTTCAAACAAACCAGAGAGAATTGAAATTGAATAAGAATTGAGGGAGGAGAAGCATTTCTTGTGAATGGTGGGCAGAGTGCCCTAATTAGGGCTTAATTAGGTCATAAGTTAATTAATAATTTAAATTTCTGAAATCCGTGAGGAAGTTTAATGCGCAGGACAAGCTCTTTCAAACAAACCAAACAGAATTGAAATCAGATAAGAATTGAGGGAGGAGAAGCATTTCTTGTGAATGGTGGACAGAGTGCCCTAATTAGGTCTTAATTAAGTCATAAGTTAAATAATAATTAAAATTTCTCAAATCCGTGTGGATTTTTAATGCATAGGCCCAAGCTCTTTCAAACAAACCAAACAGAATTGAAATCGGATAAGAATTGAGGGAGGAGAAGCATTTCTTGTGAATTGTGGACAGACGCAACACGATGGCATAAGCTAATCTAGGCTTAAAGGTCAGATGAGCTAAAAAATGTGATACAATGACTAAGTATAAAACCTAGTGTATCAACATGTATTATTTAATAGTGTCAGTAATTGTAGCTTTTGGGGGTTTAGCCCTTTCAGCTCGGGGACCCACCAATTCAATGATCGCAAAATATCCACAATTCCCCCGACTTACAGCATTAGACAAGTCCAGACTGCAACCACTGTTAATGTAAATGTCCACATCCAGGGCCACTATCTTGCCATCTTTTGTAAATCCAACCTGCAGGAAAAATAAAATTCGAAATAAAGCGACACACTAGGAGATTATGTATCATTATACATGTAGACTGAAAATACTGTAAATCTGGTAATATTCGTGAAGTTTTAATTTTCGTGAATTTCATGAGGAGAACAAATTCTCGAATTCAAGAATCTCGCGAAAATTATTATTATGATAGCGCTACTGAAGAAAAATGGAAATTTGTGAATTCTAAACTTCGTGAAAAAACAGTGCTACACAAACATTATGTTTATTTTTCTCTCATAAATTCATGAAATTCTTAAATTAAATGTACCGCACAAAGGCAAACAGCAGTAACTGAAGGTTACTGCAGGGTTACTGCAGTTTGCCTTCATACAGCATTATTATGTGCTAACAAGACACACAATTCACATATCAAACAGAGTACTTTACTCTTACAGTGCAGGGATTGACTTTAGTCATCAGATTCTGACGACTAATTCAATCCCTGCACTGTAAGAGAAAACATAATTTATAATGGCCACACACCCATAACATAGGTATTCAAATGAATCGGAGAGAGCTAACTAAGACATTTATGATGATTTCAAATTGAAAAAACTCCTTTGGTTTCCATGGTTAAAATATTTTAGTGCTTCAACCCTTAAGGCGCTGAATTTTTAAATAAAAATCTTGGAGGCCAAAGGTTTTTTTTTAATTTGAAATCATCATAAATGGCTTAGTTAGCTCTTTCTGATTCATTTGAATACCTATGTTATGGGTCAATAGTCCAGGAATTTTAGGCATTTTCAGGGGTAAAGATGGAAAAAAATAATCTAAAGCTGAAAATTTCAGGAGTTGTTCAGATGGTCATCCTTAATGACATGCGAAAAGTCCCAAAGTTTCCCAGGAGCGGAACATGTTTTTTTCCGCGAAAATCCAGTATGGCCGCCAGAGGCCTTTAGAAATTGTAGCATACGAAGAATTTAACATATATTTCTTTGTAATACCTCTTTTTCAATTAATTTTTCACGGGGAACTCATTTCAGGTCTTCTTTTTAAGTTTTCAAGCCTCATTCGTGTTTTGTTTGCAAAAATCCAAAATGGCCGCCTTATACAATACTGAAATTGTAACTTATGAAGATATTCAAATACATTACTCATTACATTTTTTTTTCCGTATACTTTTTCACGAGAAACTTAAGTTGGTCCTATTTTAACATTGTAAAGCTTTTGTCATTGCACAGTTCAAAATGGCTGCCATTGAGGAAGAAGAATAATTTCAGAAATTCGGTCATTTTTTGTCTACATATTTTTTTATTTGGAAACATAGTGGCAGTAAAAAGTATTTCTGGAATCAAGGGTGGTTATGCTATGTGGTTTAGTCTAGTAAATAGTCCTCGGTGTTGCTGCAGCCTTGCATGTGATAATAAAAATTATATATTAAGATGCATGAAATTATTATGGTGACAACAGCGTGCGACGTGCGTTGTGCCATTGTGCATGTCACAACAACTTACCACACCAAGACGGCTCAAGTCCCGCCCAACGTGTCCTGGTACTACTAATTTTATTTTTCAACAGTAAACATCTGTTAACAATTCAGTACATTTTCAAAGGTAAGATTTAAAAAATAAATAATGTATGTAAATTTTTATCTGTTATTATTGAATATAACATGATTTTCGTCATTCATAACAGATATACGGGAAGCAGGGACAAAATAAACATAACTCACAAAAAAATATATTTATCTAACGAGACAAATCAATTACATCCAAAGCAGACATAAATCAGATATGAAAAAGGATTTGAAAAAAATAACAGATTGAAATCAGAAGCAAAAAATTGGAATGCATTTTTGCGTGTGTGGTCACTGACAAGTATCTGTTGAACGGGTCAGTTTAATAGCAGGCATCTTAAAAAATAGCAGGCATTGTAATTTTTGTATGGAGAAAAATACTATGTTATAATAAAACAAAGTCATCTAACGAAGAACTGCCATATGCATTTAGATGCACTAAAAGAACTTTCTTAATATAATAATCAATATTATTTTTTGTGGTGGTTATTTTTTAGTCTGACAGGTTTGTTGATTTTTTGTCAAAATATTAAAGCAATTTAGAAATTGTAAAAATGTCAAAACATAACAATATCAAATAAAAACTGAACAATAGTATGAGTAACGTCAATAAAACAAGACTACATAAGTCCAGGAGCTCCCGCGACGAATTAGAATTTGATTTAAGCAATTTTGTGTAGGGTTTTTAATGTAGTCCTAGGCTAGGTCAACAAGACGCAAGACAACTAGGTCTAAGAAGCCCAGTCTAAGAGTGGGATAAGAACTAGACAGTCTGTCAGAGATTGCAAACCTCCATTGAAATTAATGATCCTAATCAGTATCCCAGTAATGGTCTACCTATCTGGCACGGTTTACCCTATATCAGTATATATATATATATAAAATTTTGTTTTATAGTAATGGACTAACATCTAACACAGTTTGCAAAATATTGGGCATGTGAAAGTAAATAATGGCCGATAGGGGGCCATTTTGAATTTGAACGAGTCAGAATTTTTCAAGATGCATCCTCAGCTGAAATCTCACATTTCATTCTATAGTGATCGTCTAGCTATCTAGCACGGTTTACCAAATATCGGCCATGTGAAAGTGAATAATGGCCTAAAGGCGGCCATTTTGAATTTGATCGAGTCAAAATTTTCCAAGATGCATCCTCAGCTGAAATCTCACATTTCATTCTATAGTAATGGTCTAGCCATCTAGCACGGTTTACCAAATATCGCCCATGTAAAAGTGAATAATGGCCGATAGGAGGCCATTTTAAATTTGATCAAGTCAAAATTTTTCAAGATGCATCCTCTCCTGAAATCTCACATTTTGTTTTATAGTAATGGTCTAGCCATCTAGTACGGTTACTAAAAACCGGCTATGTAAAAGTGAATAATGGCCGATAGGCGGCCATTTTGAATTTGATCGAGTCAATTTTTTTCAAGATGCATCCTCTCTTGTAATCTCACATTTTGTTTTATAGTAATGGTCCAGCTATCTAACACGGTTTACCAAATATCAGCAATGTGCAAGTAAATAGTGGCCGATAGGCGGCCATTTTGAATTCGATTGAGTCAAAAGTTTTTAAAAGGCATCCTCTCTCGAAACGTCACATTTTGTTTTATAGTAATGGTCTAGCTATCTAGCACGGTTTACCTGATATCAGGCCTATCGAGGTAAATAATGCTGATTGTCGGCCATTTTGAATTCGTAAGTTTAAAATTTTCAGGGTGCATCCTCCTCCGAAAACTCACACTTTGTTTTATAGTAATCAGGTAATGGTCTAGCCATCTAGCACGGTTTACCAAATATCAGCCATGTGAAAATGAATAATGGCCGAAAAGGCGGCCATTTTAAATTTGATCAAGTCAATTTTTTTCAAGATGCATCCTCATCTGAAATCTCACATTTCGTTTTACAGTAATGGTCTAGCCATCTAGCACGGTTGACCAAATAACGGCCATGTGAAAGTGAATAATGGCCGATAAGCGGCCATTTTGAATTTTATCGAGTCGAATTTTTCCAAGATGCATCCTCTCCTGAAATCACACATTTTGTTTTATAGTAATGGTCTAGCCATCTAGCACGGTTTACCAAATAACGGCCATGTGAAAGTGAATAATGGCTGATTGGCGGCCATTTTGAACTTTGACAAAATGATTTTTTTCAAAATACATCCTCTCCTGAAGCCTTACAATTTGTTTTATAGTAATGGTGTAGATATCTTGAGCGGTTTTCATGATATTCCACAATATCAGGCCTGTTGAGGTGAATAATGGCTGATAGGCGGCCATTTTGAATTTTCTCAACTTCAATTTTTTCAGAATGCATCCTCTCCTGAAACCTTACAATTTATTTGATATTAATGGTGTAGCTATCTTGAGCGGTTTTCATGATATTCCGCAATATCAGGCCTGTCGAGGTGAATAATGGCCGATAGGCGGCCATTTTTAATTTTATCGACTTGAAATTTTTCAAGATGCATCCTCTCCTGAAACCTCACAATTTGTTTTATAGTAATGGTGTAGCTATCTTGAGGGGTTTTCATGATATTCCGCAAAATCTTTCAGTCGGATTTACCGATGTTATAAATTAGGTCAAAGTGCTGGGTCAACTTCAAGGTCAAGGTCCAAAAACCTGAAAAGGCACAACTAGGGACCTTAGAGAACATGTATGTGCAATATGACTGTCATCGGCCCAGTACTTTTCGAGATCTGCTCCGGAAACGAAGTGCGCGTCAAAACGTCTAAATAGGTCATAGTTCTGAACCAGAAGTAGGTCAAAGTTCAAATACCCCAAAAGGCACAACTAGACCCCCTAGGGGTGTTGTGTGTAAAATTTGAAGACAATCGGACAAGTACTTTCAGAGATATGCTCCGGAAACGAATTGTTTACGGACGGCCCAACGGCCCAACGGCCCAACGGCCCAACGCCGTCACATCATCATTTTCTCCTCTGCAACCTTGCGTATTGAATTCAGATTAAAAATATTTTAACCCGTCCATTAGCCACCTGGAAGTAACCCACATACCAAAAATTGTTATCCTAGCTTATTTTCTCACAAAGTTATAGGCAAAAGAAGAGGCCAAAAAAAAACGGAGGTAGAATCCATAGCTCCCTTCGCTCACCTACGGTGACGGCGGGAGCTAATAATTCAGGTAGGCCAATCAGGGGTCGAAACTAACTTTTCAGAGCACTGGTCCACAGGACCACCACTCCACAGATTTTGGTGGTCCTGTCAGATTTTTGGTGGTCCTGACTGACCATGAAAAATAAACGACAAACAATGTAAATTGTGTCAGCATTTTCTTTTACTGTGAGTGTTACTGTATTTTGTTCCAAAACAACTCTAACAAGACTACAGAAGTCCAGGAGCTCCCGCTCCGAATCAGAATTTGATTTAAGCAATTTTGTATAGGGTTATTAATGTAGTCCTAGTCTCGGTTAAAAATCAAGACGCAAGACAACTAGGTCTAAGAAGTCCAGTCTAAGAGTAAGATAAGAACTAGACAGTCTGTCAGAGATTGCAAACCTCCATTGAAATTAATGATCCTAATCAGTATCCCAGTAATGGTCTACCTATCTGGCATGGTTTACCCGATATCAGGCCAATCGAGTTAACTAATAGCTGATTTACGGTCATTTTGAATTCGATATAAATTAGTTAAAAACTTAGGGTGCATCCTCCCCCGAAACCTCAAATTTTGTTTTATAGTAATGGACTAACATCTAACACAGTTTGCAAAATATTGGGCATGTGAAAGTAAATAATGGCCGATAGAGGGCCATTTTGAATTTGATCAAGTCAAAATTTTCCAAGATGCATCCTCAGCTGAAATCTCACATTTCATTCTATAGTAATGGTCTAGCCATCTAGCACGGTTTACCAAATATCGCCCATGTGAAAGTGAATAATGGCCGATAGGAGGCCATTTTGAATTTGATCAAGTCAAAATTTTTCAAGATGCATCCTCACCTGAAATCTCACATTTTGTTTTATAGTAATGGTCTAGCCATCTAGTACGGTTACTAAAAACCGGCTATGTGAAAGTAAATAATGGCCGATAGGCGGCCATTTTGAATTTGATCGAGTCAATTTTTTTCAAGATGCATCCTCTCTTGTAATCTCACATTTTGTTTTATAGTAATGGTCCAGCTATCTAACACGGTTTACCAAATATCAGCAATGTGAAAGTAAATAGTGGCCGATAGGCGGCCATTTTGAATTCGATTGAGTCGAAAGTTTTTTAAAGGCATCCTCTCTCTAAACGTCACATTTTGTTTTATAGTAATGGTCTAGCTATCTAGCACGGTTTACCTGATATCAGGCCTATCGAGGTAAATAATGCTGATTGTCGGCCATTTTGAATTCGTAAGTTAAAAATTTTCAGGGTGCATCCTCCCCCGAAAACTCACACTTTGTTTTATAGTAATCAGGTAATGGTCTAGCCATCTAGCACGGTTTACCAAATATCAGCCATGTGAAAATGAATAATGGCCGAAAAGGCGGCCATTTTAAATTTGATCAAGTCAATTTTTTTCAAGATGCATCCTCATCTGAAATCTCACATTTCATTTTACAGTAATGGTCTAGCCATCTAGCACGGTTGACCAAATAACGGCCATGTGAAAGTGAATAATGGCCGATAAGCGGCCATTTTGAATTTTATAGAGTCAAATTTTTTCAAGATGCATCCTCTCCTGAAATCACACATTTTGTTTTATAGTAATGGTCTAGCCATCTAGCACGGCTTACCAAATAACGGCCATGTGAAAGTGAATAATGGCCGATAAGCGGCCATTTTGAATTTTATCGAGTCGAATTTTTTCAAGATGCATCCTCTCCTGAAATCACACATTTTGTTTTATAGTAATGGTCTAGCCATCTAGCACGGTTTACCAAATAACGGCCATGTGAAAGTGAATAATGGCCGATAAGCGGCCATTTTGAATTTTATCGAGTCGAATTTTTTCAGGATGCATCCTCTCCTGAAATCACACATTTTGTTTTATAGTAATGGTCTAGCCATCTAGCACGGTTTACCAAATAACGGCCATGTGAAAGTGAATAATGGCCTATTGGCGGCCATTTTGAACTTTGACAAAATGATTTTTTTCAAAATACATCCTCTCCTGAAGCCTTACAATTTGTTTTATAGTAATGGTGTAGATATCTTGAGCGGTTTTCATGATATTCCACAATATCAGGCCTGTCGAGGTGAATAATGGCTGATAGGCAGCCATTTTGAATTTTATCAACTTCAAATTTTCAGGATGCATCTTCTCCTGAAACCTTACAATTTATTTGATATTAATGGTGTAGCTATCTTGAGCGGTTTTCATGATATTCCGCAATATCAGGCCTGTCGAGGTGAATAATGGCCGATAGGCGGCCATTTTTAATTTTATCGACTTGAAATTTTTCAAGATGCATCCTCTCCTGAAACCTCACAATTTGTTTTATAGTAATGGTGTAGCTATCTTGAGCGGTTTTCATGATATTCCGCAAAATCTTTCAGTCGGATTTACCGATGTTATAAATTAGGTCAAAGTGCTGGGTCAACTTCAAGGTCAAGGTCCAAAAACCTGAAAAGGCACAACTAGGGACCTTAGAAAACATGTATGTGCAATATGACTGTCATCAGCACAGTACTTTTCGAGATCTGCTCCGGAAACGAAGTGCGCGCCAAAACGTCTAAATAGGTCATAGTTCTGAACCAGAAGTAGGTCAAAGTTCAAATACCCCAAAAGGCACAACTAGACCCCCTAGGGGTGCTGTGTGTAAAATTTGAAGACAATCGGACAAGTACTTTCAGAGATATGCTCCGGAAACGAATTGTTTACGGACGGCCCAACGGCCCAACGCCGTCACATCATCATTTTCTCCTCTGCAACCTTGCGTATTGAATTCAGATTAAAAATATTTTAACCCGTCCATTAGCCACCTGGAAGTAACCCACATACCAAAAATTGTTATCCTAGCTTATTTTCTCACAAAGTTATAGGCAAAAGAAGAGGCCAAAAAAAACCGGAGGTAGAATCCATAGCTCCCTTCGCTCACCTACGGTGACGGCGGGAGCTAAAAATATTGTCTGTTCAGTTCACTACGCAAGACTAGTATAATTGCAATAATACCTTCAGTGTTTTGTTGCGGAAATTATACTCCCAAGCTTTTAATAACATGGTCAGAGGTAAATTTTGGGCCATTCTGACATTCAATGAGCAGCACTTTTGAAAACAGAACGGTTGGCTTAAACCAGCGACGTTCCGTAATGAACAGCAGTGTAGATTCAGGGCTCCCCAGAAAACATGAGACGTTGGCCCCACGTTGGTTTACTGTTGGCCCACCGTTCATGACGTTGGACCAACAGTACACCAACGTTGGGCCAACGTCTCATGTTTGCTGGGTCTCGTCAGTATCGTTCAGAGATTACTGATCAATATGTATTGGCTCATTGTTGGCTTAATATTTTTTCTATCTTTCTAATTTTTTTAATGGTGGCAAACCAGTATCATTAGAAGGACTTCACAAATTTTGAGTTAAATCCCTTGATAAACGGCCGAGATATCACAATCAACAAAGCGACGTCCGTGGTGCCGACATCAATTTTTTATTGGCCAGTTGGAATTAATCGGCTATATTTGTTGGCTCGTGGTTGGTTCATTTCTCAATCAATCTTACCCAAAATGCAGATAATCGGACATCACTATAAGCTGGACAAATTTTCAGCAAAATTAGGAAATCAACGGACAAGATATCGCGATCTACAGAGCATCGCCCGGTGCGCCGGCATCATCATTTTCGATTGGCCAATTTACTTAATTGACAATTTAAACGGCTAGTAGTTGGCTCATTTCTCATTTTATTTTTCTAAAATTTCAGATATTGGGAAATCGCGATTAGTAGAAAGGCTTTCCAAATCTACAGTGCAAATAATGAATAAGCGGCCAAGATATCCCGATCTACAAAACGCATAATTATTGATTGGCATTTAGATGTTTAATGAGTGCTCGGGGTTATCGGCTCAGGGGTCGTCTCATTTCTCATGCCTAAGTAATACTTAGTTTTATTAAGGCGAGATTAACAGCGTTTCATGCTAGGCTAGCTAGGCATGTGTAGACATGGTAGATGCAATTTTTCGGAAGGCCCGTGCAGCCCGATTACAGGGCTAGCTAAGAAAACAAACAAAACTGAGCATTTGATCCTGCTGGTGGTCAAAAAAGTAGTGTAGGAATGCCCACAGGACCACTGTTAGTTTCGAACACTGCCTATATATTACATATTATGGTGGTCATATTGAAAAATCACGGTCGTTTTGATTTAACCCTTTCACCACTGAAGCCCGTTTTTATGTGCTGAATGCTATGGCATTCAGCACATAAAAACGGGCTTCAGTGGTGAAAGGGTTAAGGTTTGGCTAACATGATGTTCTCACAGTACCCTTAGGTGCATACACAGACCAATTTTGGTGTCGTTATCACCATTCATAAATTATTACACGTTTATATGCCCCACTGAGGTTTTAGGATGTAGACCTACCCAGCTTAACCACACTACAAAATAGCTGTCATCTATACACGTGTCGTTATTTCAAGTGAATATTGCTTTACGTTGCTTTCTGCACAATCATGGCATTATCGCGAAAGAAGGAGGGGACTATGCCCTACTCTTATTGAATAACTTCAAGGGTTCTTTATAGGTGTCATAGACATCACTGCACACTCCATACATGTGAACAGTTTGGAGCACTGCATAGGCACAACCTCGATGACAAACATCCGATCCAACCAGGATTTGAACTACAGCAGGATCAAATAGGCCATCGGGACGGCTTCGTTATTCCAAACACAAACAAACTTATTCGGTTCCTATAAATGTTGCATCATATATATATAAAGATGATGAATACGGTATGGGACCTTCCCTTGGATCCTGCAGGATCGGGTGTGATACTGGTACCTTGCATTGGACCCTTATGCCCGCATGTGAGATCTTGCCTGGGACCCTGCAGGCTCCAGTGTATGACCTTGCCTAAAACCCACCGGCTCGTGTGCGAGTCCTAGCCTAAGACCATGCGAGCTCATGGTAAAACCTTGCGTAGGACTTGTAGGTTCGGGTTTGGGACCATGCCTAGGACGCTGCGGGCTCGGGTGCGAGTCCTTGCCTAATACCATACGCGCCTGGGGTTAATCTTTGCCTATGACCTCTAGGCTCGGATGTGAATCATTGCCTAGGACCTGTAGGGTCAGGTGTGATACCTTGCCCAGGACCTTGTGGACTCGAGTATGAGTTCTTGCTTAGGACACTACTTGCTTAGGACATTTGCTTAGAACCCTAGCTGAAGCAGTAGTAAATAACATTTATCACTGACATATCTACATGTACAAGAATTCCATGGGAACAGGCTCTGGATGGCAATTTTAAAATGCAAACCTGTAACCAGATTTCACGGAGCTTGATGCAGCACCTCCTAAATTAATGAAAATGATTAGATGTGGTTGCGAAAGTTGATTGCATGTTACGATGCAGCAGGTCTGCGAGGTACACAAGCTGAATGGGAACTGGGTACAGTATGTCAACGGTTAGGAAAACAAATGGCACAAGTCTCTTAGACTGACGTTGTTTTATTGATTGATTATGATGTTTCGGCTATTATGTATTATGAAATAAATACATCAAAATGTGTACTGCATATTTTTTTTGGATATAGAGTTATTTGTTACTGGTCCTCAATTACTGGTAATATATAGATTTAAAAGCCTATAGATATGTATCTCGAATACGAATGACAATTGCTCCCAATGAAACCTTAAATGGCGGCCATCTTGGAGTTATTCTTTAACGAGATCTTAAAAGCTACCAATAGCTTCTTAAATTAATTCAGCATAAAAAATCATGTGGAAATGAGGTATTACATTAAAACATATGTCTGATAGTTCAGGAATTACAACTTCAACATAGCACTTGGCCGCCATGTTAAATTTTGTCAAAAAAAAAAGATGTCCCACTCAGGGAAAACCTTGGGGATTTTTTACAGGTATTAAAGGAGGACATACTGGTAGTCTATAGATTTAAAAGCTTATTTATCTCATATACTGATGACAATAGACTTGCTCCCAATTAAACATCAAATGGCAGCCATCTTGGATTTATTCGTTAACGAAATCCTAAAAGTTAATAATAGCTTCAGAAATGAATTCAGCATTAAACATCATGTGGGAATGAGGTATTACAATAAAATATATGTCAAATGGTTCAGGAATTACAACTTCAACATGGCGCTTGGCGGCCATTTTGAATTTTGTCAAAAACAATGATGTTCCGCTCAGGGGAAACTTTGGGACTTTTTACAGGTAATAAAGGAGGACATTATGAGCACTTCCTGAAATTTTCAGCTTTATATTATTTTTTTCCATTTCAAAACCTAAAATTCCTGGACTACTACGACCATTAGAAATAATTTTATTCTTACATTGCGGAGATAGATTTTTTTTTTATTCACTCTGAGGTGTGAATTGCTTCCACAATTCCCACAGTGAAAGAAAATGAAAAAATCCTAACCCTTATCCTGCCAAGTTAATTTATTTAAATTTTCACCCACTTGAAGTTGTGTCTCGCTACCGCGACTCACAACTTCAAGTGGGTGAAAATTACTCATATTTGCTTAATTTTTCATCTATTCTTTGCAAATCCTGCTGTTTAAACACACATTTCCTTCCCAACATCAGTAATATGATCGACTACTAAAACAGAGTAAAAACCACAATAGCAGGCAGGCAAAGGGTTAAAAAATACGCAATATATCAAATTGAAGCCCCAAGGTCAATCAGATCAAACCACAGAAATGACACCATAGTGAACTTCAGAACTCTAGGGGTTAAAAGGTCAATCAAAGGTCAATATTTTGAGGAGCGTATATTGTATTAGCTTCTGCTATTGTACAATCCTCGGTAAATAAATATGTTTATACTAAAGGTCAATTGGATCAAACCTTGTATTTCCCGTGGAATGGATGCCTGCCGCCCGTTATCACCATGTCTTCATCTCTGTCTAACATACAACGCACTGGACGGCAGTATCTGAGTAAAAATAAACAAAAATAATTTAGCATTAGTCCGTTATAAAAGCGTCATTCAGTCCCACAAATAAAACAACATACAATCCTTAAAATGAAAAGTTTAATAATTTGTATTTTCACCCCCCCCCCCCCCAATGGAACAATTTGAAGTACTGTATATCCCCGCGTATAGTGCGACGCCATGTATAATAAGAGTTAAGATTTGAGGCCTCAGATGACCTGAAAAACGCCTACCCCTCTGTATAATACGACCTCAAATGTTGGATGTCGACAGCGTCCCGGTCGGCAGCGTTCTGGGCCATCTAAATGTGAGGCATGGATATTACCTTATTCTACTATTATCGCCGTGACACCTGCATACACAATGCTCAATGATGGAAAAAGCGGCAACAGTACAGCTCTGCAAAAACAAAGGCAGTATCTGCTTGTAAACTTGTAAAGTAAGCAGATACTGTATTTTCATTTTCAACGGCAGAGTGGATGTCATCGGGACTGTTTCGGTGGGCAGACATGATTGAGGCATGCATAGGCTACATATATATACACACAGATCTTATATTTATATTTCGCCGACAAATTTATATTATTTTAATTTATCTATTACAAAGACCATATTTTAATATCGTCGTGCTTAAATAAGAACATTCCAAGATGAAATGTGATTGTAAAACATTTGCAGACTAGCCACATTGTCTAGACAGAAGAGGTGTTTGGTTGTATAAGGTGTCAGGGTGTAATAACACAGCAGCGCTCCATGAACTACAGCTAACAGATACCACCATTTGCTCAATACCGTATCAGCCGCGGCAACAGCGGTAGGCGTTATTGTTATCCCAGCAATATGGACATTCTGAGGCCTACATGTATGGAATTTGCGATAGGAAATATAATCAGTGATATCTTGTTATATTTCGTCAACGATAGGAAAATATCCAATAGGAAAATATCATGTTCAGATTTGTCGTACACATTGAACACTCCCATATGAAAGGCGGTCTTAGAATAAATCATTATTAATAAAAATGAACAGGTCAGGAGTGTGAATTGGTTGCAGACTAACGGAGTCATTTATCTGCCCGTGTTTGTCAAAGGTGCCATGCGCGTCGGCGGGAATGTGAGACGGGGGCTCCCAGCAAACACGACACATTCACCCAATGCTGGAACAATGTTGTGTCAGCATTGCAAATGTTGGCCCAGCAATGTACCAGCATTGGGTGAACGTCTCTTGTTTGCTACTAGTTGGAAAGGCACAGTCTTGTTGTATCGTGTGTATAGGCCTGCTTACCAAACAGGCTGACTGGCCCACGTTTACCGATACGTTCTACCGCTAGAGAGCTTACCGCTGAACTTACCGCTAGAGAGCTAAAAAATTGTATTAAATTCTACATCTATGTATAATACGAGGTGCCTTTTTGTGACATGAATAGCTAAGAAAAAGCATCGCATTATACACGGCAGGGTTTCCCCTAAAGCGTTATAGCGTAGCGGCCCCGCTACGCTTTACTTTTTTGCCGCTATGCCTACAAAATGACGCTACGCTTTATTGATTTACCGATACGCTTTAATAGCTGCCGCTATGCTTGCCGTAAAACTACAGACGACAGCCACTAGAGCCAGCGCTGGGTAAGCCTTAGCAGGGAGGTGTATGGTGTATGGCCTTACTGAGCGCGCGCAATAGTTATCACACGTGGTCCTGGTCAGCACGCTGTCTACTGCATGAACTGTGACCGCAACAAACATGAGACATTGACCCAATGTTGAAACAATGATGGGCCGCCGATTACGACGCTGGCCCAACATTGTTGTGGTGAATAAGTGTATCTGTAATATCGCCTGCCTGCCGTATGCTGAGTGTTCCGAAGATAAGCAGGGCTATCCATGAGTGCGGGACTTTTCCAACAACCATTCTACAAGATCATTTTAATATGTGCATTGTCCGTAATCTAAATGATATTTAAACCAAATTTGATAATTTTTTTGATTTTTTCTGTACATTTGAAAACAGTGTAGGCCTACATGGTGAGTGATGAATTTAAGTTACACATCACGTTCTATAATAGATCGAGACATATGCATGATATGCCACAAAAGCCACATGAATAGAAAGTTACCTTGCGAGGCGTATAACGCGTGTTTCAATGCCATCATTACAGAGTTGGTCTCGGGTTGCGGGATCCTCCCTTAACAGCAATAGATACCCTCTGAAATTAAGTAGCCTGTGCACCCTGGCCCTGTCCTATACACAATAATCCCACTAAGAATAATTTTTCTGGTGTGTTATTCGTGTATGATAATGAATCTTGGAAATTGGGAGATTGAGTTCACATTATTATTATTTTGTATTTTCAAATATCCCTTATTGCAATTAGGACATAATTGGGAACATACAATAAAATATACCTGAGAAAATAATATAGTTGAGTTTACCCATAGATGGCCCGCAGAATTATGAACTGGTTTTTGGATACTGACTGGTTTAGAGACGAGCGTGTCTTGTCTGACAAGGTGTGACTGAACATGCGCACGTTCAGCACAGTTGTTCTACTGTCTATGATGTTGACCCAACTATTGTACGTGTTATCCATAGATCTCTATGGTGTTAGCTAAGTAAGCTTTGTTCTATAGGCATAATCCTAGCAAACCCTGGGAGTATACCGCATGTATGCCGGCTCAGTACTGGCCATCGTGTGCGACGTCAATCCAGCATTGAACCAACCATGAGTCAACATGTATGCATGTAAATAGTGGCGATGATTGGAGCTAACATTATAATTCATGAAATTATACATGAAATATTTTCAATTTATTAATTTTTTTAACAAAAAAACGAGAAATCTATTCTAGATATCCCAGAAAGCAGCAAACGTTAGTGGCAGTAAACTCAGTGAAAGGATATATTAAAAAAATCCAAAATAATATAACACTAGAAATATAGGCCCATGAATAATAATGTGTTTTATTTTGTAGCCCCCCCCCCATTAATTAAAAAAAAATATAATTCATGAAATTTTACATGAAATAATTCCATTTTTTCTTTTTCCAACAAAAAAATACGTGAAATCTATTTTAGATAGCCTCAGAAAGCACCAAAAGACACCTTATATTTAAAAAAATTATTGGGGGGATTTACCCCTCTACTTTGTGTTCGCCTTTCAAGCAAACACAATAGCACGCGTAATTCGCGCTCTCAAATTTTCATATTATTTTTAAAAGCCACCACGCTTACATTTATTTCTGGGGGAAACCCTGCACGGGGATATACGGTAATATAATTTACAATACCGATTAGCTGCTATGGAGACGGGCACTGCTATTAATGTTGATCTGTCTTCCTTTCCTCCAAAACCTCCACCTAAAACAAAAAATTCAGGGGTAAATTTGCTGCACATATTTTTAACATTGAATTGAAGAGTCATGCGATTTTGAATAAGTTATGAAACATATATTTTTAATCTAATTTGTAGAAACACCTGTGTATTTCACCTGTGTATACTGCACCAGGTGCAGGGGTGGGAGTGAAAAATTCTTCAAAGACTGAAACCCAAGACTGAAAAGAATATTGCCTACTAGAATTGCCTACTCTGAATTTTTTCAAAAGACTGTAATCTGTCTGTAGACGGAAATTTCCCACCCCTGCAGGTGCAGTTTCAACAAGAAGTGCTGGGAAATTACGAAATATACTATTTTTTTAAGAAATGTACATATCTTTTTGAATACTTTTTATTTGGTTTTGCATAAATGCAAGAATAAGAATTGTGCTGCAGGTGTTATGAAATGCATAAGCACACATACCCATTCTTTTGACTCTACAAGCCACTCTGCTTGCAGGTACACCCAGCGCGCTGGCCACCAGTGTCTGAGTACTCAGGGGGTTCTGCGTGGATGAGAACACCTCTATCTCCCCGTCTTCCAGCGGGACAGATATACAGCCGTTTGTCTCCAGGTAGAAGTGCTCCTGACCTCCTATCCTCACCTCACCCTCCACCACGTGATCACAGCCCTTTAACGCACCAGTCACATCCCCGTTTTTCATCGTACGTGAAGGCTGAATGTATGAGTTTACCTCAATAGCATCCTATTTGTAAAAATAAAGAAATAAATGGTAATAAGATAAATTAATTAATGTTTTTTTTTAATAGATTTAGAATAATTTCAATAGACCCCAGTTTCGTGTTCTTCATACAGTTTCAAAGGCCTACTATATATAAACTTACTTCAAAGCTATAAAATGTACACTGCTGTAGCTGAAAAATGCTAATCAAAAATTCACAGCATCATTGGAAAGAAGCCTCAAACTACCATATATCCCCGTGTATAATGCAATGTTTTTTCTTAGATATTCATGTCACAAAAAGGCACCTCATATTATACATGGATGTAGAGATTAATACAATTTTTTAGCTCTTTAGCGGTAAGTTCTCTAGCGGTAAAACATATCTGTAAACGTAGGCCAGGCAGTGTATTTGGTAAGCAGGCCTCCACCAGAAGGACAACAGTTAGACTGTGCCTTTCCAACTAGTAGAACGTCATTTACTGTATTTCACGGATGACGTCTATTAGCGGCCTCGAGACGATTGTGATAATGCACCCAGTGAGCACGTTACACTAACGCAATGCTGGGTCAAAGTTAGGACACTGTCGTCGACGGTGGCCCAACAGTTATAAAGCAGCATTGGACATTGAGTGTTTGTTGTGAGTGCAGCCCTCGTCTCACATTCAAAGATGCACGTGGCACCTTTGACAACCACGGACAGATAAATGACTCTGTTAGTCTGCAACCAATTGACACTCCTGTCCTGTTCATTTATATTAATAATGATTTAATCTAAGATCGCCTTGCAAATTTGGGAGTGTTCTATTGTGAATTACGGTAGGCCTATCTGAACATGATATTTCATCAAGATGCATCAGAATGAGAGAATGTGTTGACAAAATATAACAAGATCTCACTGATTATATTTCCTATAGCAAATTCTATACATGTAAGCCTCAGACTGTCCATATTGCTGGGGTAACATTAACGCCTACCGCTGTTGCCGCTGCTGACTCGGTATTAAGCAAATGGTGGTATCTGTTAGCTGTAGTTCACAGAGCGCGGCTGTGTTATTACACCCTGACACCTTATACAGCCAAACACCTCTTGTGTCTAGACAATGTGGCTAGTCTGCAAATGCTTTACAATCGTATTTCATCTTCGGGAATGTTCTTATTTGAGCACGACGATATTAAAATATGGTCTTTGTAATAGATAAATTAAAACAATATAAATTTGGCAGCGAAATAGAAATATTTTGAAATCTGATTGTATATGTAGCCTATGTAGATCTCAGAATGTCTGCCCAAAACGAGACAGTCCCGATGACATCCACTGTGACGTGGAAAATGAAAATACACATCTGCTTACTCTACAAGTAAGCAGATACTGCCCCATGGTTTTGCAGAGCTGTAATGTTGCCGCTGTTCCCGTTATTGAGCATTGTGTATGCAGGTAGATCCTCTGTCCTGTGGTGTCAAGGCGCTGTTAATAGAATAAGATAACATCCATGTCTCACATTTAGATGGCGGGGGACGCTGCCGACATCCAAAATTTGGGGTCGTATTATACAGAGTGGCAGGCGTTTATCAGGTCATTCAAGGCCTCAAATCTTAACTCGTATTATACATGGCGTCGCACTATACGCAAGGATATACGGTATCTTCATTACCATTGTCAGCAGTTTTTTAACATATAGTCCGGCAGCAGAATGCCTAATATTGGCCTGACCCAAAATCCTCTGATATAGTTTTTTTCTCTACTGATTATTTATCTTTGGGGTCTACATAAAGATATCCAGGGTGGTGTGAAGGTGTTCCCTTTGAGCAATTTTATATATTCAAGATGGCCGCCATGGACTTGAATAAATATAAAGGGATGCAAACCCTATTTCGACGACTTATATAGAAGTACTCTAAATATGTTTTCAACAACGTCGCGCAAATTTTAAATAAGGGGATATGGTTACTTGTATGTAATTGTATGTTATAAATACTGTTCTGGTAAACCGATCTGCAACTGCTATATAGCATATGAACAATTATTAATTGAATTCCATTTCATATGGTATATAATTCTGTAGTGGCTAGAGCGCGAAGCTATAAAAAAACTGAAGTGGCTGTGATCACTTCTTCAATGGTCAAGATCACTTTTGTTGTGGCTGAGATAACTGGTTATAATCACTTCTTCAGTGGTCAAGATCACTTTTTTAGTGGTTTAGATATCTTAAAAGTGGCTGTGGTCACTCTTCTTCAAAGGCTAAAATCACTTTGTAGTAGCTTTTCTCAGTGGCTCACATCAGCTTGATGGTGGCCAAGATCACATTTTTAGAGGCTGACATAACTTTTAAAGTCGCTGTGATCACTTCTGCAGCGTCCAAGATCACTTTATGGTGGCTGAGATAATTTTGAACGTCGTTGTGATCACTTCTTCAGTGGTGGCTTGGATAACTTTATCAGTGGCTGACACCAGTTTGATAGTGGCCAAGATCACCTCTGTAGTGGCTGAGATAACTTTTAATGTGGTTGTAATCAGTTCAAGATCCCTTTTGTAGTGGTTTAGATACTTTTTAAAGTGGCTGTGATCACTTCTTCAGTGGTTCAGTAGCCAAGATCACTTTTGTAGAGGTTTAGATACTTGGATGTGATCACTTCTTTAGTTGCCAAGATCACTTTTGTAGTGGCTGAGATAATTTTTAAAGTGATGGTAATCATTTCTCTACTGGTCAAGATACATTTTGTAGTGGTTTAGATCATTTTAAAGTGGTTGTAATCACTTCTTCAGTGGCAAAGACTTCTTTTGTAGTTGCTGAAATAACTTTTACAGTGGCTGTGATCACCTCACCAGTGGTCAAGATCACTTTTGAAAAATGGCACCAGAGACTGTAAAAGTAATAACAAACATTTATATCATATAAAAATAAAATGAGCAAGAAGTCGTGATTGTATTCACTAAAAACAAACGTTGGAAATTGTTCATATGGAGGGATAAAATACAAACTTAGTGCTTTGTTGTACATTTCGTATTTACCAGAAATAAAATATTATGTATCTATGTAAAAGCCCTTGATAGTGACTTTTAACTGATATCAAAGATGTTGGTATATTTTTTAAAATACACAAATTTACATATTTTTTTGAAAACAGATTTCGTCCATTTTGTATATGTCTTTCACAAAAATGTGTGAAATTTCAAAGCACACATAACATCCAGGCTTTTTTATAAGCATATCTGGCTTGAAAAACCGTGGCCTAAATGTGGATACATGTAAAACACGTTTGATGAAATGGTGTTTCCCAATGGGGTTTTGTTGTTGTGGATTTTGCTAATTATTTAAATTGAATTATGTTTAGGCATACATGAAACAATATTTTTATATATATGATTTATATACAATAAGAAGCGGAATTCAATTACAGTTAATATGCTATATAGCAGTTTCAAATCGGTTTACCAGAACAGAAATAACATACATTCAAGTAAATTATTTAAAATTGCGCGACGTTGTTGAAAACATATTTAGGGTACCTCTATATAAGTCGTCGAAATAGGGTTTGCATCCCTATATTTTCAATGTTAACATTCAATTTTGTTTTCAGGGCTCCAAACAAACTTAGTTTCGTTGAGATGTGGGGAGGGGTGCATGGTAGCCATAAGTAGTCCATCGCCTAAATGTTATCGTATACCCATATATAATTTTCTTCCACATGATTATAACTGAATTTTTAACCATACGGCAGCCATTTTGGATTCTTAAATGGTCTCCACTATTGCATTTTGAAACTATAAAGATGCAAAACAGATTTATGTGAATACCGTTTGACAAGCATACATTGTTACAAGACATATTAATTGAGTGTTTTCCCTTTATGAAGTCAAATCCATCATAACTGAGGCATTTTCAGAGCTTTTTCATGGCGGCCATCTTGAATAATGAAAATTGCTCGAAGGCGACACCTCCACACCACCCTTCCTGGATACCTTTATGTAAACCACCCAAAAAAAAAAAATTATCAGCAGAGAAAAAAACCATATCAGAGAATTTTGGGTCAGCAACCTTGGCTGCCGGACTAATATTATGTCATCTGAAATGATATCTTGAACTAATACTTGTAAAGATGATTTCAGTCTCAAGATTGAAAAACCTTTGAACTGAAATATAAGAGACCTGACCTCACAAATTATTATTTTTTCTAAAATAATATTTACAAACAATCTATTGATCCAATGTTGTCTTAATGTTGGCCCATCATCTGTGATGTCGTTCGACCATTAAGACAACATTGGGTCCATGTCTGGTGTTAGTTAGGTAATGGGTGCACTCCCAGCAGAAGACATTGACCCAATGTTGGAGTAATGTTGGGCCAGCGTCGCAGACGTTGAACCAACATAACTCCAACATTGGGTCAACGTCTCATGTTTGGTGGACTTTAATTAAAGGTTAAGTGTCAGATCTCACCTCTATTGTAATAACTTCAGGTAGAGTTTCATACTCCACGTTTACAGAATGCGCTGCTCTTTGTGCGATGGCTTGGGTCTCTGCTAAGATAGCTCCAATGATTTGACCTTGACAGTGAACCTGAGAAACGAGGAAAAAATGAAATGATAGATCTGCCCATCTAAATTGTTTAACCCTTTCACCACTGAAGCCCGTTTTTATGTGCTGAATGCCATGGCATTCAGCACATAAAACATAGATCTAAACTATGATATGCTGGGAAAAGAATCCAATCCACTGAGTGATATGTGTACAATATACGGTCTAACAAACATTGTTAAAAAACCTACATGTTTTAAGGCGAATAAAGGTATCTTATTAGATGTGATACTAGTAAATAAAAAGTCATTGTTTTTCAACACCAGTGTAATAATAAATGCTATCAGTGATTTTCATGCTTTAACTTCCACCAGAATGCGCTGTCATGTCCCACGCATGCAAAACAAATTTATCGAGTATAGATCACAAAAACATTACAATAAAGCACTATTTCTGGAAAGTGTTGCAGATAGTAATCTGAGGTCTTGTCTTACTCTAGAAGACCCAGAGCATGCGTGGAGACTGTTTACTGAAAATTTTAAAACAACCATTGACCATCATGCTCCTATCCAAAAACATAAGATTCGTTCAAACCAGCCGCCCTACATAAACACGAGCCTGCGTAAAGCCATCTGTAAACGAAAATGCCTGTACAAAAAGTACATTGCCAACCGAAATGGTGACACCTGGGAAAAGTACAGAGCACAAAGAAATTTATGTGTAGATATGAGGCGTAAGGCTATGAGGGGCTACTTGTTTCATAGAACCAAGCAAAATAAAGGGAATTTTTTGAATTCTGTAAAACCTTTCTTCATTAATAAACGTGGTGCTGAATCAGGAGAAATTCTAATATCGAAAAATAATAAAATTATATCAGAACAAAGTGAAATAGCAGAAATTATGAACAATTTTTTTGTAAACGTAGCTGCCGACATTGGAAAAGATCACACTCTTTATGACCTTCAAAATCATCCCAGTATTCTTGAAATTAAGAAAAATAATCAACACATCACCTTCGATTTTTCTCCCACCACGAGTGATGATGTCTTTAAAATTTTGAAAACTCTAAATATAAAAAAAGCTACTGGGCCCGATGAAATTCCCCCAAAATTTTTAAAACACGCTGGCTCCGAAATAGCACCTATCATTTCCGGACTAATAAATAAATCTATTGAACAGGGGTGTTTCCCCAGCGTTTTAAAAAAGGCATCGGTTGTACCAATTGATAAAAAAGCTGACAAGCTAGAAAAAGGTAACTACCGTCCAATAAGTCTTTTACCAATTTTGGCCAAAATTTTCGAGAAAATATTAGCACACCAAATTTCTCCTTTACTAAATGATTATTCTGATATTGATATTTAATTGATATTTCTAATTTTTGACATGGTTGTTAATACTTAGAAATCAGGAATTTCGTCTCAATATCTAGCCTAACTGGTGAATGCGCAGCACAAAAATTAGAAAACTTTTGCAGTTCTAGTCTATGGACATGTTTACATCATATGGTCATATTAAGAAGCCAAAATAAAATCACCGATTTTTTAATGATTTTAGCGTGGGCCAGTCCCTTTAACCTTTTTCAAAATGTTGTTTTTTCATCAACACCTCCGCTTGTCCAGTCTTCAGCTCCCTGGAGTATGCCTTCCGGTGTGTTTGTAGTGCGCATGCACATAATTATAAACTGGATTTATATAATAGTGTGTCTTTTGATGTATCACCTTACAACTTTTCATATCTTGTAACCCTTATATTATATTTTAACTTTTATATTGTTACTTAGTACGAATGCGCTTTTGTATAAATTTTATATAATTTTACCTAAGCTTCAGGTATCTGCAGAACCGAGTCAGCCAAACTGCCTGTTTTAGATGTTATTGCTATGTCATGTTTTATATCACAAGTCGCTGAAATAGCTGTTGTTAGCTAATGTTTTACTGTATACACTTGCGACTATAAATAAATCTTATCTTAAATCTTATCTTATATTTTGCCACAATATCTTGTATCAATGATTTCAGGTGACCTTTAACCCTCCTGACCCTTTAAGCACTAAACATGGCTATAATAGTTTTTAATCCATTTATTAGCCGATCAAATCACTGTTATTGGGAATAAAAAATAACTTTCAACATTTTAAATTGATGGGTTTCAAAATAAACAAATACAAGTACTTTTCTCACCCACTTTAAATTGTGTGGGTCGTGCTAACGAGACACAACTTTAGGTTAGTGAAAATTTCGAGAAGATAACTTTTAGGTGCGAAATAACCTAATCCGGTATTTTTATCACCAATTCCTACTTCAAGTTCAACCCTTACATCGCGGGGATCGACTTTTAGAATCTGACGTCTTAAGTCGATTGCCGCACTGAAACAGCAAAATATTTACAACGGGCGTAGACTCGTAACACAAGTATTCAAATGAATTGGAAAGACCTAGCAAAGACATTTTTGATGATTTCAAATCGGAAAAACCCTTTAGTCTCCATGGTTTACATAGAAATATTTCAGTGTTGTAAGGGTTCATGCATTGAAAGGGTTAACCCTTTCATGCCTGAATTTTCCATTCTCATCTCATCCACTACAAGCCGCGAATTGCTGTCGCAATACTCGACTTGTAGTGAATGAAGATGATTTGAAGTGGGTGAAAAATAAAAGAAAACTGCCATGTATTGGTAAACCATTATCATGGAAATTTTTATTCTAAAACCCCTAGTTGTAGGAAAATAAATCTGTTTTCAGGGACGTAAAATGATGCTTCAATGCATCGTGAGGGCTTAAAGGGTTAATATATATAATGCATCGAATGAAAGCTCACAATGGATCACAATATTTCTGGAGAAACGATGCACCTCATCGTAAATATCATGTTTTAAAACATCATTATTTTTCAAATCATTTGAAGCTGACAAAGCGTTAGCAATCTCAACTTTAGATGAATTTATAATGATGATACTGTAGTCTTAATTGCTTTAAAGAAACAAGGTGCATTTAGTCTCATTTCATATTGTTCACAATTTTTTTTTAAAAGCGACACAAATCAAAACAACAATTTAGGACAATAAACCTTGCCCTGCTTAATGGTTTAAATGGTTTAAATTATATTTTTCGTCATTTGAAGCTGGAATTGCTAACGTAATTTCCAGCTGCAAATGACAAAAAGTATTTCTATTTTTTTTAAATTACATTTTCTAAATTGATTTATTTGACTAACTGAGCATCAAGCACAAACTATATTAACCATTTCAGTGACATAATATTTGGCTTAAAATATGCTTAAAGCCATGGGCGTAGCAGGACAAGGGTTAAACATTTCAAAGGGACCGTCTTTAAACGTCTGAATCTTAGAAATAATGTGAAAATTTATAATGTCCGTAAACACATAACATAGGTACACAAATAGGTACACAAATGAAGCGGAAAGAGTTAACCAAGACATTTATGATGATTTCAAATTAAAAGAATACCTTTGATCTCCCATGGTTTATATAACAATATTTCAGCGTGGTAAGGGTCAAAGGTAAGGGTCAAAGGGGAAATAAACAATATTAACATAAGATCATCTGACCTCTTGAGAAGCAAACACCTCTTCATCAGGTATAATGCAGCCTGTGATGTTGGAGCCGAGGACGTCTTCATGACCTATGTAGCCGACCACACCAGACATGGACAGAGCCGCTGAGGGGTCCACGTTAATAAGCCGGGCATGAGCCTTAGTGCTCGTGACAAACGCCAACTGGAGCTCCCCTGAAATGACAGACATAAACTCATTAGATCAGCTATGTAGTCGACCATGCCAGACATGGACAAAGCGGCTGAGGGTTCCACATCAACGAGACGGGCGTGAGACTTAGTGCTGGTTACAAACGCCAACTGGAGCTCTCCTGAAATAACAGACATAAACTCATAAGATCAGCTATGTAGCCGACCACACCAGGCATGAACAGAGCAGCTGAGGGGTCCACGTTAATGAGCCAGGGGTGAGCCTTAATGTTAGTTACATATGCCAACTGGAGCTCTCCTGAAATAATAAAAGAACTAAGGTGAAATTCACACACCATGGTATATATAACAGGCATTGTATAGCTATACAATCGAAGAACTTGCTTGCAACTGTAAATATAAAGCCTCAGCAGCAAGAAGATTACCCTCACAGCACGAGGACCAATTTTAGACATCCATACACATCAGATTATATGGCCGTGTACCATAACCTAGGAATTCAAATGAAGAGTAAAAGCTAACTAGTACAATGATGATTTCAAATAAATTTTTGCTCTCTAGTGTTTGTATAAAAATACTTCAGTGCCTTAATGGTTATTATGAAAGGTAACCTTTTATTGGTGGCATGTCGTCCACGTAGACGGCCTCTCCTGTGGTTTGTTTCTCAGCTGATTTGTGCATCATGGGTCTGCCGACCGAGTCGTCATCTGGCTGGCCCGCCACCACCTCCTCAAACACCTGTATACCGTGTGATGCCTCACGCTCATACAGGGACGCAGCCGAGCGGTGAGACGTGGATAACTCAGTCTTACAGACAGATGGCTGAAACAGGAATCAACTACATAATGTACTTGCACATCAAATATGATGTCTCCACCTTCCACAATTAGAAGTCGATTGTTTACGCAAAGGAATATATTGTCAGTGCCCATGGTGCTACCGAGACCCACAACTTGCAAAATTACTCATATTTGTTCAATTAGAGACCAAACTTTCGCAAATCTTGTTGTCCAAGCACACATTTTATTCCTAATAACTGCAATTTAAAAATCTCAAGCGGCTAATGAAACAGAATAAACCTTACAGAGCGGGGATCGAGTCGTCAGAATGTGCGGGGATCGACTTTAATCGTCAGAATCTGACGTCTGTAGACGTCAGATTCTGACGACTAAAGTCGATCCCCGCACTGTAAGAGTAAACATATTTATAATGGCTGTAGACCAATAACATAGGTATTCAAATGAATCGGAAACAGCTAACTAAGACATTTATGATGATTTCAAATTAAAAAAAACCCTTTGGTTCTCATGGTTTATAAAAAAAAATCAGCGTTTTAAGGGTTAGAAATGACTATAGTTGGGCTTAGCTCTGTTAAAAAGACGTGTTTTTTTAAGTAATAATAAAAACACTAATATTGTGGCGCTTACTTAATGAAGGTTTCATACCTGTGCTCGCTGCAGGTTGAGGAGAACGGCCAGATAGAACTTGAAGAAGAATGATGTAGTGAGAGTACGTCTGTAACTCTCACTGCCGCCGGGAGCTCCGGGTGACAACGGCAGATCATCAGCCAACAGACTACAGCAGTCTGTAACCATGTCCTCAGCCCACCGTCTGTAATAATATATATGAGATTCTAGGACCGTATATGCAGTTTCAAGGGAATTTTAAATCAAATAATGTGCCACTAAATCGATGAAGTATGTCGTGGAAGATGTTCACTAATTCAAATAAATTATTTCGAGAGATGTCTATTTTTCCTAACCTGCTAATCATAACAATAGTCGTTTTTAATGTATTTTATTAGCTGCTTAACATGATTAACCCTTTCAACACTAAATTAATTCTTGGTGCTTTTCATCACTTGAAGCTGGAATTGCTAACGCAATTTCCAGCTTCAAATGAAGAAAAAGACTTTTATTATAAACAATTAGATGTCCAATAAACATGATAAATGGTAATTAATGATTTACCTGATGTTTACACAATGACACTTAATGCAACATATTTGTTGTTAAATGAGCTGTGCAGCATATATCGGTCTGTAGTGTTGAAAGGGTTAAATCACTGTTATTGGGAACGAAAATGTGTGTTTAAACATCAACATTTGCAGATGCTTGTTCTCAAATTAACAAATATGAGTAATTTTCAACCACTTGAGGTTGTGGATCGCCGTAGCGAGACACAACCTCAAGTGGTTGAAAATTCAAAGAAACTATCTCAGCAGGATAGGGGTTAAAATGTATCTAGATGTAGGTTTCAAGGCAGGACAGTCAGTGGATCACACTGCAATCATTACTACTTTGACAGCAGTAGCTCATCAGTCAGTGGATCACACTGTAATCATTACTACTTTGACAGCAGTAGCTCATCAGTTAGTGGATCACACTGTAATCATTACTACTTTGACAGCAGTAGCTCATCAGTCAGTGGATCACACTGTAATCATCACTACCTTGACAGCAGTAGCTCATCAGTTAGTGGATCACACTGTAATCATTACTACTTTGACAGCAGTAGCTCATCAGTCAGTGGATCACACTGTAATCATTACTACTTTGACAGCAGTAGCTCATCACTCAGTGGATCACACTGTAATCATTACTACTTTGACAGCAGTAGCTCATGAGTCAGTGGATCACACTGTAATCATTACTACTTTGACAGCAGTAGCTCATCAGTTAGTGGATCACACTGTAATCATTACTCCTTTGACAGCAGTGGCTCATCAGTCAGTGGATCACACTGTAATCATTACTACTTTGACAGCAGTAGATAATCAGTCAGTGGATCACACTGTAATCATCACTACTTTGACAGCAGTAGCTCATCAATCAGTGGATCACACTGTAATCATTACTACTTTGACAGCAGTAGCTCATCAGTCAGTGGATCACACTGTAATCATTACTACTTTGCCAGCAGTAGCTCATCACTCAGTGGATCACACTGTAATCATTACTACTTTGACAGCAGTAGCTCCTCAGTCAGTGGATCCCACTGTAATCATTACTACTTTGACAGCAGTAGCTCATCAGTCAGTGGATCACACTGTAATCATTACTACTTTGACAGCAGTAGCTCATCAGTCAGTGGATCACACTGTAATCATTACTACCTTGACAGCAGTAGCTTATCAGTCAGTGGATCACACTGTAATCTTTACTACTTTGACAGCAGTAGCTCATCAGTCAGTGGATCCCACTGTAATCATTACTACTTTGACAGTAGTAGCTCATCAGTTAGTGGATCACACTGTAATCATTACTACTTTGACAGCAGTAGCCCATCAGTTAGTGGATCACACTGTAATCATTACTACTTTGACAGCAGTAGCTCATCAGTCAGTGGATCACACTGTAATCATTACTACTTTGCCAGCAGTAGCTCATCAGTCAGTGGATCACACTGTAATCATTACTACCTTGACAGCAGTAGCTCATCAGTCAGTGGATCACACTGTAATCATTACTACTTTGACAGCAGTAGCTCATCAGTCAGTGGATCACACTGTAATCATTACTACTTTGACAGCAGTAGCTCATCAGTTAGTGGATCACACTGTAATCATTACTACTTTGACAGCAGTAGCTCATCAGTTAGTGGATCACACTGTAATCATTACTACTTTGACAGCAGTAGCTCATCAGTTAGTGGATCACACTGTAATCATTACTACTTTGACAGCAGTAGCTCATCAGTCAGTGGATCCCACTGTAATCATTACTACTTTGACAACAGTAGCTCATCACTCAGTGGATCACACTGTAATCATTACTACTTTGACAGCAGTAGCTCATCAGTCAGTGGATCCCACTGTAATCATTACTACTTTGACAGCAGTAGCTCATCAGTCAGTGGATCCCACTGTAATCATTACTACTTTGACAACAGTAGCTCATCAGTCAGTGGATCACACTGTAATCATTACTACTTTGACAGCAGTAGCTCATCAGTCAGTGGATCCCACTGTAATCATTACTACTTTGACAGCAGTAGCTCATCACTCAGTGGATCACACTGTAATCATTACTACTTTGACAGCAGTAGCTCATCAGTTAGTGGATCACACTGTAATCATTACTACTTTGACAGCAGTAGCTCATCAGTCAGTGGATCCCACTGTAATCATTACTACTTTGACAACAGTAGCTCATCACTCAGTGGATCACACTGTAATCATTACTACTTTGACAGCAGTAGCTCATCAGTCAGTGGATCCCACTGTAATCATTACTACTTTGACAGCAGTAGCTCATCAGTCAGTGGATCCCACTGTAATCATTACTACTTTGACAACAGTAGCTCATCAGTCAGTGGATCACACTGTAATCATTACTACTTTGACAGCAGTAGCTCATCAGTCAGTGGATCCCACTGTAATCATTACTACTTTGACAGCAGTAGCTCATCACTCAGTGGATCACACTGTAATCATTACTACTTTGACAACAGTAGCTCATCACTCAGTGGATCACACTGTAATCATTACTACTTTGACAGCAGTAGCTCATCAGTCAGTGGATCCCACTGTAATCATTACTACTTTGACAGCAGTAGCTCATCACTCAGTGGATCCCACTGTAATCATTACTACTTTGACAGCAGTAGCTCATCAGTCAGTGGATCACACTGTAATCATTACTACTTTGACAACAGTAGCTCATCAGTCAGTGGATCCCACTGTAATCATTACTACTTTGACAGCAGTAGCTCATCAGTTAGTGTATCACACTGTAATCATTACTACTTTGACAGCAGTAGCTCATCAGTTAGTGTATCACACTGTAATCATTACTACTTTGACAGCAGTAGATAATCACTCAGTGGATCCCACTGTAATCATTACTACTTTGACAGCAGTAGCTCATCAGTTAGTGTATCACACTGTAATCATTACTACTTTGACAGCAGTAGATAATCACTCAGTGGATCACACTGTAATCATTACTACTTTGACAGCAGTAGCTCATCAATCAGTGGATCACACTGTAATCATTACTACTTTGACAGCAGTAGCTCATCAGTCAGTGGATCACACTGTAATCATTACTACTTTGACAGCAGCAGCTCATCAGTCAGTGGATCACACTGTAATCATTACTACTTTGACAGCAGTAGCTCATCAGTCAGTGGATCAAACTGTAATCATTACTACTTTGACAGCAGTAGCTCCTCAGTCAGTGGATCCCACTGTAATCATTACTACTTTGACAGCAGTAGCTCATCAGTCAGTGGATCACACTGTAATCATTACTACTTTGACTACTTTGACAGCAGTAGCTCATCAGTTAGTGTATCACACTGTAATCATTACTACTTTGACAGCAGTAGCTCATCAGTCAGTGGATCACACTGTAATCATTACTACTTTGACAGCAGTAGCTCATCAGTTAGTGTATCACACTGTAATCATTACTACTTTGACAGCAGTAGCTCATCAGTCAGTGGATCACACTGTGATCATTACTACTTTGACAGCAGTAGCTCATCAGTTAGTGTATCACACTGTAATCATTACTACTTTGACAGCAGTAGCTCATCAGCTAGTGGATCACACTGTAATCATTACTACTTTGACAGCAGTAGCTCATCAGTCAGTGGATCACACTGTGATCATTACTACTTTGACAGCAGTAGCTCATCAGTGAGTGGATCACACTGTAATCATTACTACTTTGACAGCAGTAGCTCATCAGTTAGTGGATCACACTGTAAGCATTACTACTTTGACAGCAGTAGCTCATCAGTTAGTGGATCACACTGTAATCATTACTAATTTGACAGCAGTAGCTCATCAGTTAGTGGATGACACTGTAATCATTACTACTTTGACAGCAGTAGCTCATCAGTTAGTGGATCACACTGTAATCATTACTACTTTGACAGCAGTAGCTCATCAGTCAGTGGATCAAACTGTAATCATTACTACTTTGACAGCAGTAGCTCATCAGTTAGTGGATCACACTGTAATCATTACTACTTTGACAGCAGTAGCTCATCAGTCAGTGGATCAAACTGTAATCATTACTACTTTGACAGCAGTAGCTCATCAGTTAGTGGATCACACTGTAATCAATACTACTGTACATCCAAAGTACCCGTTCACAGTGTGCAACACCACAATAATTATAATCAACACTCTCATCACTAATGCACACTTATTTGAGGCAGGCATTACTTTACATCCAAAGTACCCGTTCACAGTGTGCAACACTGCAATAATTATAATCAACACTCCCATTACTAATGCACACTTATTTGAGGCAGGCATTGCTTATATCCAATAGATATTGTAGGCAAAAAGCCCTAACACTTTGTCAAATATACTTTGCACTTTTGATACTAATTTACCAAGTAGGTATTGACCACAGACCTGCCAATGAGTTTGTTCATGGTTTTGACGGCCATGACAGTGGTTGGTGCCATGCCTCCGTAGGCGAGAGCCACCTCTTTTATCACATCTGAATTATCTTCAAAGCACACCCGCATACCAGCGTTGACTATAGCGATGTCATCGTCGCGCCTATGGGCTTGCTTGTACCCAAAAAAATACTCATTCTGAAAAATTAAAAAAACGATATGCAGTGTTTATTTTAGTGCAATATGGGAAAAAACTAAACTAGTTCAATGAAAAGTGTGTTCTTCGACCAAGTCCGACATGACATAACTGACATACAGTGTAGTTCAAAACTACAGCCAGAGTGTGATATGGGCTAATAACAATAGATGTCTCACTGAAAACCACTGTAGAGAGTGTGAGAATAAAGTTTTTTAAAACTGCCAATGAAAATAGTTTCTGTCCAACAAACCAGGTAGAACATAGATAAAAAGTTGACAACATAATCATGATGTACATATCATATTTAATCTAATAAACGTCATATTCCAATAAACGCCCACAATTCCGGGGTGTATTCTAATTAACGCCCCAGGCTTTTATTAGAATAAATTCAGTATGCTACATGCATTAAGAGACATATTTTGAATTTCATATAGAAAATTATACCCAAGTGCATAGTCTTACAGTACATCAAATTGAACATTGATAATTTTTTTTGAAAATATGCTGTAAGGTGACATGGGGTGCTTTTATGGTTTTAGAATAAATACAATAACTGAAATGTCTATATGAAGGGACAATTATTGTTCTGTAATAATTTTAGGCATTGTTTATATATATTTTTCATTTATAGCTGGAATTACTAACAGCTTCAAATGATGGAAAATAGAAAGGTTGCATTATTTGCAAATCTACAAAAGATTATTTTCTCCCTTTCAGTGACAGTATTTTTATGTCCTAGCAACACGAGGAGGATTAAACATATATTCACCTGTTTTGTGAAAGGAATCCTGACTCTCATGATAATTTCCTCAGGCTTCATCACTGTTTTACGATATCCAGTAAAGAATTTATCATCAACGATAACCATCCTCTCTCCTCCTGCTAAAATATATATATAAAAAAAAATCCTTAAAAAAGTGTACAGTCCAGATTGTAACAAGGGATATTTTTTCATTTGGGAATCCCTTATTTTCACAAAAAAATATAAATATAGCTAAACAACAAGTGATTCAGAAAAGGGGTTATTGAGATCACGAGTGTGAAAGTTCTCAAAAATTAAAAATGGCTTCTATTTTCATGTAAAACACTGAACTTTGATAAAAACCTTTAATTCAGAGGCCAGGGAGATAAATCATGAGTGATTCAGACTAGCAGTACATGAGATATCGCTTTCACAAGATCTCGAAAAATAACCCAGCAAATATGAGACATGAACCAATATTTAATGTTCACTCAGCATCGTTGACGGTCGACCAATATTACACCAATATATTAAATCAATGTCTCGTGGAGATTAGAGACAAATAATACATTCCATGGCCTTAGAGTAAAAATTTTGGTAACTAGATGTAAGTGTTTATCATGTAAACACCTAAGAAGGCTCCCCCTCCCACTTTTCAAATAAGACTTATACATTAATTATAATTTTTGCAGATAATCAATTTGTACATGTAATTATCAAGTAATATTATGAGGCAGAGGCTATACATGGACTGACGAAACCGTACAAAAACTAAAACCCTCCCCCTGGTAGGGGGAGCCTTAATAAACTACAACCAATGTTGTTTCAAAGGTGGCACATCGTCTACGATGCTGGCCCAACATTGAAACAACATTGGTACATTTGTTACTTACCTTTAGAAGCGAGGAGCAAGGTGCATCCAGCTGCCATGAAAAGTGGATTCAGATCTGATATAGGGCTGGCCGTGGCGATGTTACCAGCTATGCACTGTCAAAATTAATTTTATCTTTATATGAGGAAATTACATGAATTAAATGTAATACAAAATGTTATATACATGTAATACATTTAATTCAAAATATTATCAAATGCTTTAAATAGTGGTATTAGTATTTATTTGAGCCTGAATAGAGTAATTTGAATTAGTTTCAATTATTCTTGACCACAAAAATAACACTTCAGTAAACTGAGCTACTCAATATACATTTTCAATCACTTGAAATTGTGTTGATCCACACATTCACGTGACTGACAATAACTGGGATTTGTAAAATGAGCTCATATTGTATATAAATTTCACAGATTTAAGGCATTTTTACTTATAGAAAGTGTGAATAAAACCACAGAAATAACAGGGTAGTCCACATAAGCTACATTAACCCTTGTCCTGCTGATCACGACTATTGTCGATTATAATCTGTTTTATTATTTGATCAAACCACTGTTATTGGGAATGTAATGTATGTTCAAACATCAAGATTTGCAAATGTTTGGTCTCAAATTAAACAAATACGAGTAATTTTCAGCCACTTGAATGTTGTGAGTCGCGGTAGCGATACACAACTTCAAGTGGCTGAAAATGCAAATAAATTAACTTAGCAGGATAAGGGTTAACCCTTGTGCTTCTAGGACCGTATATATATATATATGGTCTTAAGCATGTTTCAAACCAAACGTCAGTAACAGGATTTCTGCAGCTTTTGGATACGCAAATTGAACCTTTAAAGTGCTGATTTTTTTTAGTAAAATCCATGGAGACCAAAGCGTTTTTTTCATTTTGAAATCATCATAAATGTCTTAGTCTGCTATTTCTGATTCATTTGAATACCTATGTTATGGGTTTCCGGCCATTATAAAAATTTTTACTCTTACAGCGCAGGGAGCGACTTTAGTCGTCAGAATCTGACGTCTACAGACGTCAGATTAAAGTCGATCCCAGCGATGTAACGGTTAAGACCTTTTTAAAAGACTTTAAGATCAACAAATTAACGACCTATTCGAGGAATCAAATGTGTTTTTCAATGCAATACAATCCAAACTAATGCCTCCATGTTGGGCCATAATCTTTGATCCTGGCCTCCAGTGCCGGGTCAACACTATGTGTTAGCTGAAACCATGTAGTATGCATGTATGCTGGGAAATACTAGCAGATACTTATTGATGGCAGTCTTTTAAAAATCACACACATTTCAACAGCAAAGTTGACTGCTCAAAAATTGAGAATTTTAAGGACCTTGCTTGACAAAACCTTTGTTTACAAGACATTTTAAGGCCTTAAATTAAAAAAAAACAAGACTACATAAGTCCAGGAGCTCCCGCTCCGAATCAGAATTTGATTTAAGCAATTTTGTGTAGGGTTATTAATGTAGTCCTAGTCTAGGTCAAAAATCAAGACGCAAGACAACTAGGTCTAAGAAGCGCAGTCTAAGAGTAAGATAAGAACTAGACAGTCTGTCAGAGATTGTAAACCTCCATTGAAATTAATGATCCTAATCAGTATCCCAGTAATGGTCTACCTATCTGGCACGGTTTACCCGATATCAGGCCAATCGAGTTAACTAATAGCTGATTTACGGTCATTTTGAATTCGATATAGTAGTAGTAAATCATTGCTTTACGTCACTTTTCGGCACAAAAGGTCTTTTAAGTGACATTATAATACGATAAAAACGTTGTAGTCAATTGATGAGATGAATGATGTAGAGATGATGTGAGGGTGGGGGTGATAGGGCATGGTGGGTTATTGAGAGCGATTTCCTTCGCTCGCCCGATAAGGGGTTCTGGGCATGTCTAGGGGATATACCCCCAGACATGCCCAGACGGCCGGAGACTTGAGTTTCGCTGTACAATTTAATGATGAAACTCTGTGGCATTTCGCGCAGCTCCGCTATCCTCGGGTCGGATAGTAAGTAAGTAAGTAAGTAAGTAAAATGCTTTACTTCACTTTTCGGCCAGTATGGCCATTTAAGTGAAAATTCCAGGTATTACAATATCCCATATTGTATAGTTAAAGTAGTAAAGGAAAGACAAAGCCAATAAAAGCATGATCGTACTAAAATATTCAGTTTAAAATGTTTGATATGATAAGATGACGATGCTCCTGGCACCTATATGTAACGAGTCTGATGACATGTTGTAGCGCCTGCACTATAACACAGTTTAATGAGTATAAAAATATCAGTATAAATAATGTAAAATATGAAGTGATTATAAAATGAACGACTTATCAAGTCACTATATCCCCATGAAATTGGAGTGATTGTGTAAAAACTACAAGTCTAAGTCCGATAATTAAAACATAGAATATAGGTTACATTCCCGAAGGAACTGAATAATAAAACCAGCAGGGGTGTCCCTGAATAGCTCAAATAAGGAATTAAATGCAAAATACTTCCTTCTGATGTGCGCATATTTCGCACAACTGAGAAGGACATGTCTTACAGTGAGACGAGTATTGCAGCACATAGGTCGCAATTCTCCTCTCAATAAATAGCCGTTTGTGAAATAGGCATGGCCAATTCTGGCCCTGCATAAGACAACGTCATCTCTTCGGCGTTCCATTGGTGTAAAAGATCGCTTAATGATTGGTTGTACCTCGAACAATTTGCTGGTGACATTGATGTTCCATTCACCTTGCAAAATGTCATCAAGGTAGACCGAGATGTTATACCTGAAATCAGTATATGGTATATAATAAAACTGTTTTGTCTTATCCAGGGCAGCCTTGGCCAAAACATCAGCCCGTTCATTACCCTGTATTCCAATATGGCTGGGTACCCAGCAAAAAATAATGTCCTTGTGCCCAGACAAGTAGTGACACATATGCAAAATATTGGAAACAACTGGGTTGTTGAGTTTTTGACTCTTAAGAGCCTGCAATGAAGATAGTGAGTCTGTGATGATCATGAACTCCTCGTCATTACTATCCCATATGTATTCGATGGCAGCTTCAATAGCTAACAGCTCTGCTGTGCAAATTGAAGCCTCATCGTTAATGCGGCAGCTAAATTCATGATCATCACAGACAAAGGACATAGCTGTCCTCTTGTCTTCCTTTGATCCGTCAGTATACACCTTTCGGTGCCTCGGAAATCTACAAAATAACTCGAGCAACATGCTCTGAAAGACAAGGGGACAGGTGTCTCCTTTCCTGAGATCTGAGAGGTTAAAAAGTATATTAGGCTGTTGGAGAAGCCAGGGTGGACATTCTGGTGGGCGCACAACGCTAATTGCGTCGAGCTCCACCTCCATGTCCTCCAGATGGGGTTGAAGCCTTATACCCAAAGTAGGTATAGTCCCTGGCTTGTTGTTAAACAGTCTCTTGTACTCTGGGTTGACAACACACGAGTATGCCGGGTTCTCAGGATTTGCTTTCATCTTCATATAGTATTGCAGGCTCAGCTTCAACCGGCGAGTCTCTAAAGAGGGCTCACCGGTCTCCACCTGAAGACTTTCGATTGGTGATGTTCGAAATGCCCCTGAGCATAATCTCAAACCTTGGTTCGCGATTGGATCAAGTACTGCTAAGTACGATCGTCTCGCTGAACCATAAACAATACAACCATAATCCAGTTTGGATCTGATGTGAGACCGGTAAATCCTCAGTAAGGTTGTCCGGTCACCACCCCAATCCTTGCTGGATATAACTCGTAGTAATTGTAATGCTTTCCTACACTTATCTTTCATATATTTGATGTGTGGAATAAAACTGAGCTTCTTGTCGAAAAACAGACCAAGAAATTTGACCTGCTCTTCAACAGGAAGCTGTTGTCCATATAGTTTGAGATTAGGCTCAGGCTGTAAGCCATTTTTTTTGCAAAAATGTACACATAAAGTTTTTGTGGGAGAAAATTTAAAGCCGTTCTCATCCGCACAAGTCACCAACTTATCCAGGCAGCCTTGCAGGCGCCGCTCAATTATTGCCATATTGCTTGACTGGCAGTAAACAGCCAGATCATCAACATATAATGATTTTTCAATATCTTGTGGTAAAGAATCAATTATACTGTTTATTTTAACGGTAAATAGAGTTGGTGAAAGGATACTACCTTGTGGGACACCCTCCTCCTGTGGATTTAGTGAAGAGTGGGTGTTGTCCAAGCGGACTTTAAATTTTCTCCCCTTTAAAAAATTATCAATGAATAAGGGTAATCTACCCTTCAGGCCCATTTCATGAAGATCTTTCATGATACCACCCTTCCATGTGGTATCATAGGCCTTTTCTAAATCAAAAAATACTCCAACTGTATGTTGATTTTTAACAAAACCTTGACGGATATAAGTCTCAAGTCTGACCAAATGGTCTGTGGTGCTCTTTCCTTTTTGAAAACCACATTGATATTTAGTTATTATGTGATTGTCTTGTAAAAACCATGTGAGACGATGATTGATCATGCGCTCCATGATTTTGCAAAGACAACTTGTCAATGCTATTGGCCTATAATTATTAGGATCTGTTCGATCTTTTCCAGGTTTAGGGATCGGGATCACTGTTGCTTCTCTCCATCCATCTGGGAAATCCTGAGATTGCCACAGATCATTCAAGAGTAGAAGCAACAGATCAAGTGATACATCAGGCAAATGTTTCAGAAACTGGTAGTGAATTTCATCAGGGCCAGTTGCCGAATCAGTTGCCTGAGCGATAGATTTAATTAATTCTCGTTTAGAGAAATCAACATTGTACTTTTCGTCATTATCTGACTCAAAGTCCAATGTGTTCTCCTTCTCCTTGTCCCTAATCTTTCGAAATTTTTCCTGATAATGATCTGGCGATGATTTAGCAGCGAAGGATGTCGCCAGTGTTTCTGCAATATCCGTTTTATTGGTTATTGTGTCAGAATCAGTGACAAGGTACTTGATGGTTTTATCTTTCCTCTTGCCACTGATTCTGCGCAGCATTTGCCAAGTATGTTTTGCCGATGTATTATTATTTAGTGTGGAGACATATGCTCTCCAAGATTGCCGCTTGGCTTCACTGATTGTGTGGCGAGCTTTAGCGTAATCTTTCTTATATCCGTCAAGGTTTTGTCTAGTTGGATGTTTTTTAAATTTTTGCAAGGATTTTTTCCTTTTGTCTATTGCCTTTCGGCAACCTTCGTCAAACCAGGGTTTGTCGAGTTTTTTGGGAACTGTCGAGGTTTTGGGTATGCTTTTATCTGCTATATTGTGTAATTTGGCTGTAAAAAGGGCTATAGGGTCATCAACCCCCTCTTCATTCTCAAATTGAGAGATTGTGAGGCTCTCCCCACAAGACTGTTGGAAGGCCTCCCAATCTGCTCTGTGCAGCCTCCAATGCTGCACTCTTTCTTCAACAATAGAGTTGTTGCTCTCTATAAATATAGGATAATGATCACTGCTACAGAGATCCTCGTTGACCCTCCAAGTGTAATCCAAATATAAATCGGGATCACACAAGGATAGGTCAATGGCTGTTGCAGATCCTGAAGCAGGGTGTAAATAGGTGGTGGTATCATCATTAAAAATGCAGAGGTTTTCCTCTGAGAGGAAGTCTTCTATTATTCTGCCCCGTGGGTTGATGTCCCTACAGCCCCACATTGTGTGGTGCCCGTTAAAATCTCCCAGTAGCATAAAGGGTTTGGGCAATTGTTTTACCAGCTGCCTCAATTCCACAATATCTACTGAGCGGTTTGGCGGTAAATAAACAGAGCACATCGTCATTGGTCTGTGACAGTTTATGTTAACCGCCACAGCCTGTAAATTAGTTTTTAATGTTATATGTTGATGTGGTGTTCCGTCCTTCACAAGGATAGAGACACCCCAGCAGGCCCTTTCATTATTGGCAGGGCCAAAACAATTGACCATTGTATAGTTTTTAAAACTTATGTTAGTGTTAGGTTTTAAGTTAGTCTCCTGCAGGCACACAGCCGATGGGCTGTGTTCCTGCAGAAGAATAGCCAGGTCATTGTAATTAGATCTTAAACCTCGACAATTCCATTGTATAATTTTGTGGGCCATTATGAATTTTTATGCCTCCCTGGTTTTATCTTTGCTTGGAGTGCAGCGACGGTGTCGGGAGATACAAATACCTCGCTATCGCTGCTTTCATCACCGTCTACACAATCCATGGATTCGTATCTGTTGTACGTAGCGATCGGGTCATCAGTGCCCTTGGGCATTCGACCACTACCTTTATTTGTGTTTTTCTTGTTAATTTGTTTTGTTAGTTCAGCTACTGGTGGTTTATTTACCATTTCTTTGTTCTTATCTTTATTATTTGTTTTGCCATTTTTTGTTTGTTTTGCATCCCTATTTGCCAGTGGCTTTGGGGCAGTAGGGGTAGCTGTTGTTGTTGTAGCGACATTTGTTTTTTTATTGATCACAGGTTGTTTTTTGGTAGGAGAGGTACTTGTGTTAGTTTTTGCTGAAGAGGTTCCAGGTGTTGCGGAAGCATTTGTTGCACCAGTCGCAGATCTGATCTCTACTGCATCAGTCTGGCAACCAACCGACACAACCTGCTTTGCGACAACACTGGCATATGATGGTTGTTTGTTAACCCCTTCAACAATTTTCCGAGCTTCAGGGAAGGAAATCTTTTGTTCTGTTCTAACACGTTGGATTTCCTTCTCTGTTATCCATCGAGGGCAATCCTTCGAAAAGGCCGGATGGTTCCCATTGCAATTGGCACATTTAGCTTTGGTTGTGCAGCCGGTGTCCTGGTGGTCAGGCTGGGCACACCGTCCACACACTTTCTCTCTTTTACAGCTGTCTTGATGGTGTCCAAATTGCTGACATTTGAAGCACCTCAAAGGGCTAGGCACGTATGGTTGTACATTACATCTCTCAAATCCAACCTTTATGGTGGCCGGTGGAGTTGGCCGGTTGAAAGTGAGGATTGCAGTATTGACTTTTATTATTACGTCGTTCTTTTTAATCGTAACCATACGTGCATCAGTGACTCCTTGCTGTTTGAGTTGGTCAATGAGCTCCTCTCTTGTTGTATTTTTGAGCTCAGGAGTCCTGAGTACACCCTTTGAGGTGTTCAATGTTCTGTGTGGTGACACCTTCACAGGAACATTGGCCAATTCTGTGATTTTCAGGAGCTTGGTGGAGTGCGACTCTCTGTCGACCTCTATTAAGAGGTCTCCAGATCGCAGCCTTTTGATGGTCTTAGGCTCTCCTACCAAGCCCTGTATCCCTTTCTGGATCGCAAATGTAGAGAGTCTGGAGAGAGATTTCTCATCATCTCCAGACATCATCATTAAAAATCTCGGAAATATAATTTTGCTTTTGTTTATTTGATCTCTGGTTTTCCTGCATCTTTCCTGGTATTCTATATCGTCGCTGTTATCATCGTCATCTTTTTTCCGCTTTATCGGTAGGGATTTACCGTTATTATCCATGGTGTGTTGTGTTGTTTTTCATCACCCTGGCTCTCCACCCACCACGGAGCCCTACCAGGGGGGCAACCTGCCCGCGGTAACCAGCAGGAAGTATTGTCAGAGCTACCAGGGTGATATACTCATAGCAAAAGAACAGCAGTTGCAATAACCGCAGTACACATCCTTTCACCAGATTAGCCCATGGGCCATCGCCATCTAGTGTCCACAATCGTGTATATAAAAATGCAAGTGGCGCTACCTATCACTAAGTCCTGGATGATTGAAAATGAGATGATACGATAATAGACAAAAATGGACACTAGATCAACGAGACCAGCCGATTGATCTGGCCGGGCCCACCAGACCACCCGTCTCAATGAGATAAGGGCCAAAGTGGTGTGTTGGGAGTATAGAGTCCGCAGGCTCCTACGCCCTCAACCACCAGGATCCCTTCTCCCACCTATACGGGATGCAACCCACGGCAAACAGGTTGAGGGTGTGTTTAGCCTTCTAAAAGAAGTTACCAGGGGGACCACGTGGAGGTAACACCCTCCCCCCCCTCGGGTCGGATAGTCCCCAGAGTAACAATAGGAAGGATCACTCCCTCTGGGTAACTCCATTCATCCCACGTGAGAGACCTAATGTCAAACACGCTATTGCCGGTTATTTAAGGCTACCACGGCCTACATCAGCGCCAGCACTGATGCGGGTGCTGCATTGGCTCCGCTGTTGAGCGGAGGAACCAGGGTACGCCACTGGCAATCCGCCCGAATTCGATATAAATTAGTTAGAAACTTAGGGTGCATCCTCCCCCGAAACCTCAAATTTGTTCTATAGTAATGGACTAACATCTAACACAGTTTGCAAAATATTGGGCATGTGAAAGTAAATAATGGCCGATAGGGGGCCATTTTGAATTTGATCGAGTCAGAATTTTTCAAGATGCATCCTCAGCTGAAATCTCACATTTCATTCTATAGTAATGGTCCAGCCATCTAGCACGGTTTACCAAATATCACCCATGTGAAAGTGAATAATGGCCGATAGGAGGCCATTTTGAATTTGATCAAGTCAAAATTTTTCAAGATGCATCCTCTCCTGAAATCTCACATTTTGTTTTATAGTAATGGTCTAGCCATCTAGTACGGTTACCAAAAACCGGCTATGTGAAAGTGAATAATGGCTGATAGGCGGCCATTTTGAATTTGATCGAGACAATTTTTTTCAAGATGCATCCTCTCTTGTAATCTCACATTTTGTTTTATAGTAATGGTCCAGCTATCTAACACGGTTTACCAAATATCAGCAATGTGAAAGTAAATAGTAGCCGATAGGCGGCCATTTCGAATTAGATTGAGTCGAAAGTTTTTAAAAGGCATCCTCTCTCGAAACGTCACATTTTGTTTTATAGTAATGGTCTAGCTATCTAGCACGGTTTACGTGATATCAGGCCTATCGAGGTAAATAATGCCGATTGTCGGCCATTTTGAATTCATAAGTTAAAAATTTTCAGGGTGCATCCTCCCCCGAAAACTCACACTTTGTTTTATAGTAATCAGGTAATGGTCTAGCCATCTAGCACGGTTTACCAAATATCAGCCATGTGAAAATGAATAAAGGCCGAAAAGGCGGCTATTTTAAATTTGATCAAGTCATATTTTTTCAAGATGCATCCTCATCTGAAATCTCACATTTCGTTTTACAGTATTGGTCTAGCCATCTAGCACGGTTGACCAAATAACGGCCATGTGAAAGTGAATAATGGCCGATAAGCGGCCATTTTAAATTTTATCGAGTCGAATTTTTTCAAGATGCATCCTCTCCTGAAATCACACATTTTGCTTTATAGTAATGGTTTAGCCGTCTAGCACAGTTTACCAAATAACGGCCATGTGAAAGTGAATAATTGCCGATTGGCGGCCATTTTGAACTTGGACAAGTTGAACTTTTTCAAAATGCATCCTCTCCTGAAAACTTACAATTTGTTTTATAGTAATGGTGTAGATATCTTGAGCGGTTCTCATGATATTCCACAATATCAGGCCTGTCGAGGTGAATAATGGCCGATAGGAGGCCATTTTGAATTTTATCAACTTGAAATTTTTCAAGATGCATCCTCTCCTGAAACCTTACAATTTATTTGATATTAATGGTGTAGCTATCTTGAGCGGTGTTCATGATATTCCGCAATATAAGGCCTGTTAAGGTGAATAATGGCCGATAGGCGGCCATTTTTAATTTTATCAACTTGAAATTTTTCAAGATGCATCCTCTCCTGAAACCTCACAATTTGTTTTATAGTAATGGTGTAGCTATCTTGAGCGGTTTGCATGATATTCCGCAAAATCTTTCAGTCGGATTTACCGATGTTATAAATTAGGTCAAAGTGCTGGGTCAACTTCTAGGACAAGGTCCAAAAACCTGAAAAGGCACAACTAGGGACCTTAGAGAACATGTATGTGCAATATGACTGTCATCGGCCCAGTACTTTTCGAGATCTGCTCCGGAAACGAAGTGCGCGTCAAAACGTCTAAATAGGTCATAGTTCCGAACCAGCAGTAGGTCAAAGTTCAAATACCCCAAAAGGCACAACTAGACCCCCTAGGGGTGTTGTGTGTAAAATTTGAAGACAATCGGACAAGTACTTTCAGAGATATGCTCAGGAAACGAATTGTTTACGGACGGCCCAACGCCGTAACATCATCATTTTCTCCTCTGCGACCTTGCGTATTGAATTCAGATTAAAAATATTTCATCCTGTCCATTAGCCACCTGGAAGTAACCCACATACCAAAAATTGTTATCCTAGCTTATTTTCTTACAAAGTTATAGGCAAAAGAAGAGGCCAAAAAAAACCGGAGGTAGAATCCATAGTAAGTAAGTAAAATATTTGCTTTACTTCACTTTTCGGCCAGTATGGCCATTTAAGTGAAAATTCCAGGTATTACAATATCCCATATTGTATAGTTAAAGTAGTAAAGGAAAGACAAATCCAATAAAAGCATGATCGAACTAAAATATTCAGTTTAAAGTGTTTGATATGATAAGATGATGATGCTCCTGGCACCTATATGTAACGAGTCTGATGACGTGTTGTAGCGCCTGCACTACAACACAGTTTAATGAGTATAAAAATATCAGTATAAATAATGTAAAATATGAAGTTATTATAAAATGAACGACTTATCAAGTCACTATATCTCCATGAAATTGGAGTGATTGTGTAAAAACTACAAGTCTAAGTCTAATAATTAAAACATAGAATATAGGTTACATTCCCGAAGGAACTGAATAATAAAACCAGCAGGGGTGTCCCTGAATAACTCAAATAAGGAATTAAATGCAAAATACTTCCTTCTGATGTGCGCATATTTCACACAACTGAGAAGGACATGTCTTACAGTGAGACGAGTATTGCAGCACATAGGTCGCAATTCTCCTCTCAATAAATAGCCATTTGTGAAATAGGCATGGCCAATTCTGGCCCTGCATAAGACAACGTCATCTCTTCGGCGTTCCATTGGTGTAAAAGATCGCTTAATGATTGGTTGTACCACAAACAATTTGCTGGTGACATTTATGTTCCATTCACCTTGCAAAATGTCATCAAGGTAGACCGAGATGTTATACTTGAAATCAGTATATGGTATATAATAAAACTGTTTTGTCTCATCCAGGGCAGCCTTGGCCAAAACATCAGCCCGTTCATTACCCTGTATTCCAATAAGGCTGGGTACCCAGCAAAAAATAATGTCCTTGTGCCCAGACAAGTAGTGACACATATGCAAAATATTAGAAACAATTGGGTTGTTGAGTTTTTGACTCTTAAGAGCCTGCAATGAAGATAGCGAGTCTGTGACGATCATGAACTCCTCGTCATTACTATCCCAGATGTATTCGATGGCAGCTTCAATAGCTAACAGCTCTGCTGTGCAAATTGAAGCCTCATCGTTAATGCGGCAGCTAAATTCATGATCATCACAGACAAAGGACATAGCTGTCCTCTTGTCTTCCTCTGATCCGTCAGTATACACCTTCCGGTGCTTCGGAAATCTACAAAATAGCTCTAGCAACATGCTCTGGAAGACAAGGGGACAGGTGTCTCCTTTCCTGAGATCTGAGAGGTTAAAAAGTATATTAGGCTGTTGGAGAAGCCAGGGTGGACATTCTGGTGGGCGCACAACGCTAATTGCGTCGAGCTCCACCTCCATGTCCTCCAGATGGGGTTGAAGCCTTATACCCAAAGTAGGTATAGTCCCTGGCTTGTTATTAAACAGTCTCTTGTACTCTGGGTTGACAACACATGAGTATGCCGGGTTCTCAGGATTTGCTTTCATCTTCATATAGTATTGCAGGCTCAGCTTCAACCGGCGAGTCTCTAAAGAGGGCTCACCGGTCTCCACCTGAAGACTTTCGATTGGTGATGTTCGAAATGCCCCTGAGCATAATCTCAAACCTTGGTTCGCAATTGGATCAAGTACTGCTAAGTACGATCGTCTCGCTGAACCATAAACAATACAACCATAATCCAGTTTGGATCTGATGTGAGACCGGTAAATCCTCAGTAAGGTTGTCCGGTCACCACCCCAATCCTTGCTGGATATAACTCGTAGTAATTGTAATGCTTTCCTACACTTATCTTTCATATATTTGATGTGTGGAATAAAACTGAGCTTCTTGTCGAAAAACAGACCAAGAAATTTGACCTGCTCTTCAGCAGGAAGCTGTTGTCCATATAGTTTGAGATTAGGCTCAGGCTGTAAGCCATTTTTTTTGCAAAAATGTACACATAAAGTTTTTGTGGGAGAAAATTTAAAGCCCTTCTCATCCGCACAAGTCACCAACTTTTCGAGGCAACCTTGCAGGCGCCGCTCAATTATTGCCATATTGCTTGACTGGCAGTAAACAGCCAGATCATCAACATATAATGATTTTTCAATATCGTCTGGTAAAGCATCAATTATACTGTTTATTTTAACGGTAAATAGAGTTGGTGAAAGGATACTACCTTGTGGGACACCCTCCTCCTGTGGATTTAGTGAAGAGTGGGTGTTGTCTAAGCGGACTTTAAATTTTCTCCCCTTTAAAAAATTATCAATGAATAAGGGTAATCTACCCTTCAGGCCCATTTCATGGAGAACTTTCATGATACCACCCTTTCATGTGGTATTATAGGCCTTTTCTAAATCAAAGAATACTCCAACTGTATGTTGATTTTTAACAAAACCTTGACAGATATAAGTCTCTAGTCTGACCAAATGGTCTGTGGTGCTTTTTCCTTTTTGAAAACCACATTGATATTTAGTTATTATGTTATTGTCTTGTAAAAACCATGTGAGACGATGATTGATCATGCGCTCCATGATTTTGCAAAGACAACTTGTCAATGCTATTGGCCTATAATTATTAGGATCTGTTCGATCTTTTCCAGGTTTAGGGATCGGGATCACTGTTGCTTCTCTCCATCCATCTGGGAAATCCTGAGATTGCCACAGATCATTCAAGAGTAGAAGCAACAGATCAAGTGATACATCAGGCAAATGTTTCAGAAACTGGTAGTGAATTTCATCAGGGCCAGTTGCCGAATCAGTTGCCTGAGCGATAGATTTAACTAGTTCTCGTTTAGAGAAATTAACATTGTACTTTTCGTCATTATCTGACTCAAAGTCCAATGTGTTCTCCTTCTCCTTGTCCCTAATCTTTCGAAATTTTTCCTGATAATGATCTGGTGACGATTTAGCAGCGAAGGATGTCGCCAGCGTTTCTGCAATATCCGTTTTATCGGTTATTGTGTCAGAATCATTGCCAAGGTACTTGATGGTTTTATCTTTCCTCTTGCCACTGATTCTGCGCAGCATTTGCCAAGTATGTTTTGCCGATGTATTATTATTTAGTGTGGATACATATGCTCTCCAAGATTGCCGCTTGGCTTCACTGATTGTGCGGCGAGCTTTAGCGTAATCTCTCTTATATCCGTCAAGGTTTTGTCTAGTTGGATGTTTTTTAAATTTTTGCAAGGATTTTTTCCTTTTGTCTATTGCCTTTCGGCAACCTTGATCAAACCAGGGTTTGTCGAGTTTTTTGGGAGCTGTCGAGGTTTTGGGTATGCTTTTATCTGCTATATTGTGTAACTTGGATGTAAAAAGGGCTATAGGGTCATCAACCCCCTCTTCATTCTCAAATTGAGAGATTGTGAGGCTCTCCACACAAGACTGTTGGAAGGCCTCCCAATCTGCTCTGTGCAGCCTCCAATGCTGCACTCTTTCTTCAACAATAGAGTTGTTGCTCTCTATAAATATAGGATAATGATCACTGCTACAGAGATCCTCGTTGACCCTCCAAGTGTAATCCAAATATAAATCGGGATCACACAAGGATAGGTCAATGGCTGTTGCAGATCCTGAAGCAGGGTGCAAATAGGTGGTAGTATCATCATTAAAAATGCAGAGATTTTCCTCCGAGAGGAAGTCTTCTATTATTCTGCCCCGTGGGTTGATGTCCCTACAGCCTCACATTGTGTGGTGCCCGTTAAAATCTCCCAGCAGCATGAAGGGTTTGGGCAATTGTTTTACCAGCTGTCTCAATTCCACAACATCTACTGAGCGGTTTGGGGGTAAATAAACAGAGCATATCGTCATTGGCCTGTGACAGTTTATGTTAACCGCCACAGCCTGTAAAGTTGTATTCAACGTGATCTGTTGATGTGGTGTTCCATCCTTTACAAGGATGGAAACCCCCCAGCAGGCCCTTTCATTATTGGCAGGGCCAAAACAATTGATTATTGAATAGTTTTTAAAACTTATGTTAGTGTTAGGTTTTAAGTTAGTCTCCTGCAGGCACACAGCCATTGGGCTGTGTTCCTGCAGAAGAATAGCCAGGTCATTGTAATTTGATCTCAAACCTCGACAATTCCATTGTATAATTTTGTGGGCCATTATGAATTTTTATGCCTCCCTGGTTTTTTCTGTGCTTGGAGTGCAGCGACGGTGTCGGGAGATACAAATACCTCGTTATCGCTGCTTTCATCACCATCTACACACTCCATGGATTCGTATCTATTATAAGTAGCGATCGGGTCATCAGTGCCCTTGGGCATTCGACCACTACCTTTATTTGTGCTTTTCTTGTTAATTTGTTTTGTTTGTTCAGCTACTGGTGGTTTATTTACCGTTTCTTTGTTCTTATCTTTATTATTTGTTTTGCCATTTTTTGTTTGTTTTGAATCCCTATTTGCCAGTGGCTTTGGGGCAGTAGGGGTAGCTGCTGTTGTTGTATTTTTATTGATCATAGTTTGTTTTTTGGCAGTGGAGGTATCTTTGCTTGTATTAGGTTTTGATGAAGAGGATGCAAGTGTTGCGGAAACATTTGTTGCACCAGTTGCAGATCTGATCTCTACTGTATCAGTCTGGCAACCAACCGACACAACCTGCTTCGCGACAACACTGGCAAATGATGGTTGTTTGCTAACCCCTTCAACAATTTTCCGAGCTTCAGGGAAGGAAATCTTTCGCTCTGTGCTAACACGTTGGATTTCCTTCTCTGTAATACATCTGGGACAATTTTTGGAATAGGCCGTATGTTCACCATTACAGTTGACACATTTTATTGCAGATGTGCAGGCGGTGTCTTGATGATCAGGTTGTGCACACTTTGCGCACACCTTCGCTTTACTGCAGTTATCTTGGTGGTGTCCAAACTGTTGGCATTTGAAACACCTCAAAGGGCTAGGCACGTATGGCTGGACGGTACATCTCTCAAATCCAACCTTTAATGTGGCCGGTGGAGTTGGCCGGTTGAAAGTGAGAATGGCAGTGTTTACTCTAATCAATTCTCCGTTTTTTTTAATGGTAACCATACGTGCGTCAGTGACTCCTTGTTTTTTGAGCTGTGTCAATAATTCCTCTCTAGTTGTATTTTTGAGCTCAGGAGTCCTGAGAACTCCCTTTGAGGCACTTGGGCCAATTCCGTAATTGCTAGAAGCTTGGTAGAATGCGCTTCTCTGTCGACCTCTATTAAGAGGTCGCCAGAGCGCAGCCTTTCGATGGTTTTAGGCTCTCCTACCAAGCCCTGGATTCCCTTTTGGATGGCAAATGTTGAGAGTCTGGAGAGAGATTTCTCATCATCTCCAGACGTCATCATCAAAAATCTCGGAAAAATATTTTAGCTTTTAGAATTTCCTCTCTGGTTTTTTTATACCTTTCAAGGTATGCTTGGTCACTATCAACTTCCTCCTCATCGCAAGCAGGAAGTATTGTCAGAGCTACCAGGGTGATATACTCATAGCAAAAGAACAGCAGTTGCAATAACCGCAGTACACATCCTTTCACCAGATTAGCCCATGAGCCATCGGCATCTAGTGTCCACAATCGTGTATATAAAAATGGGATTGGCGCTATCTTTCACTCTGTCTTGGATGATTGCTAATGAGATGAGATGATAATAGACAAAAATGGACACTAGATCAACGAGACTAGCCGATTGTTCTGGCCGGGCCCACCAGACCACCCGTCTCAATGAGATAAGGGCCAAAGTGGTGTGTTGGGAGTATAGAGTCCGCAGGCTCCTACGCCCTCAACCACCAGGATCCCTTCTCCCACCTATACGGGATGCAACCCACGGCAAACAGGTTGAGGGTGTGTTTAGCCTTCTAAAAGAAGTTACCAGGGGGACCACGTGGAGGTAACACCCTCCCCCCCCAAGATTCAACATATACAGACATTTTTTCATCTATTTTAGATTTTAGAATCCATAGCTCCCTCCGTCTCACCTACGGTGACGGCGGGAGCTAACAATATTAGACTTATAAGATTGCGCTGCAACCCTGATCGAGTAAAAATTATAATTTTTTCCTGAGAGCTTCTCAATTCATCAAATAATAAAATTTATGAGGTGTCTATTTCTCATAAATAGTAATATATTTTTGTCTTTTGAAGCTGGAAATTGCATCAGCAATTCCAGCTTTAAATGACAAAAAATAAAAATGAACAATTCAGCAGCACAAGATATAAATTTGGCTCTTTACTCACAGCAACATTTCTGATTTGATGGCCAGCAAACCAGCGTAGCATGTCAACAATAGCTGCAAATGATCTTGTTCTGTGTTCTGAAAGATAGATTTAACAGGAATTATAACAAAGGAATTCAACAGGTCTATAAATTTCGGTGAACTTTTAACACCTGAATTGTAACACTACATCATAATGAATTTCCTGGAATGCTAGTTAAAAACTGAAAAAAGAGCAGTCTTTTTTTGATTCACTGAAACATTAAGTGATAATCAATGTAGCTCCCAAAGTGCTTAGTACGACTATCAGTTGTTATACAAATGCTTGGTCTCAAAATAAATAAATAAGAGTAGCTTTCACCTAATTGAAGTTATTGAAATTAGCACTTTAAGGGCTAAAATATGATTTTAAAACATGATCAAATAAAACATTAAAAAAGTTAGATTTTGACATTTATATCATATTTTTATAAATGGAAATGGTTGAAAATCACTGCCTGTGCCTCACTAATTTGAATACCCTGTATTTATATGAAAATGTAAAACATCTCACCTGGCAAGGCTTTGATGGCATCTTTCAGGGACTGTTCTAAGTCCGACAGAGTAGTGTTCCCGCCAAGCCAGATGCCTGCGTCGTCCTTCTGTATGACCTTCAGCTCGTCTATGTGGCTCGGGCAGATCCTCACCGGGTACAGCTGCTGCTTAAACTTGGTCTCCACACCTGACAAAAATAATATAAAGATGACCCCAGAAGCGCTAATATTTTATATAAACCATGAGGACCAAAGGTTTTTTTTAATTTTAAATCATCATAAATGTCTTAGTTAGCTCTTTCCGCTGCATTTTAATACAATATGTTGTTGGTCTATGACCACTATGATTATTTTTACTCTTACAGTGCGGGGATAGACTTTAGAATCTGACGTCTGCAGACGTCAGATTCTGACGTCTAAAGTCTGTCCCTGTGCTGTAAGGGTTAAATGGCAAAAATGGTCATTAATATTGAAAACCATAGTGAGTTGATACAATGCGCACAGAATTTCCAGCTTCAAATGATGAGAAAGTATTCACCTTTTTATCAGTGTCATTTTATTTGTTTGAAACAGGAAAACTGATCTGATTGAAAGATAGAATAATCATAACAGACACATTGGATAAACTCGGCTGTCTGCTTTCCTGAGGGCCGATAAGTTGCGTGATAGTTGTTGCATGTATTCTGGTCGACGCACAACACTAATACCCTAAGTACCCAAAGTAGGCATGCGTGACATGCGTGGAATAAGACGATTTTTAACACCATTTGTTGCTAAAACAATTCCAACTTTGTTGATACGAAGCAAGCTGCACTATTGCAATGTTCAAAGTCACTAAAAAGGAGATATCAAAGCTGCAGGGTGTACAGAACTGTTTGCCAAAGTCTCCTCATTTTTGTTACATAACTCCTCTTCTAAAATCGTTGCACTGGTTACCTGCTTGTTACAGGATCTAATTTAAATTGTGTTCCCTGACCTACTAGGCTCTGACCAGTGGACAACCAGTATATATTCGAAAAAAGCTACAGGCATCGCGTGATCTGGATCAGCTGAATGTTCCACGGGTTAGAACCGCGGTACGCAGCAGGACCTTTTCTGTTGCTGCACCTAGACTTTGGAATGAACTTCCTTTAGAAATTCAGTTTGCGAAAACACAAACTAGTTTCCGTAAGAAATTGAAAACATATCTTTTTGGTCAGGCTTTTCCGACTTAAATCCTTGGTGGTCCGGTTGGCGCAGACGACAAACGCAAACGGTTTGGAACTATGAGTCAGATTACGATTATGTTTGTCGCACCTCACAAGTTCAGATAACCGAGCACTTAGGCACTATAGAAGTTTATTATCACTATTATTAGGCATAGCTGATGGCTTGCTTCTAAACAGTGTCTGGAACTCAGGGTTCACAACACACTGGGTTCTCAGAAATTAGCTGCTAGTTTCAAATATTATTGCAGGCTCAGCTTCAACCGGCGAGTCTGTAATAGGGTGAGCCAGTCTCCAACTGAAGACTTTCAATGGGCAATGGTCTAAATGCCCCTGACCTTAATCTTAAACCTTGGTTGGCGATTGGATCTAGGAGCGCCAAGTATAATTGTCTCACCGACCCATATACAATACAGTCATAATCCAGTTTGGGTCAGATGGGGTAGGGCTGTTGGGGTCTTTACCCCAATCCCTGCTGGATATATATATATTTCGATCCTAGCAGGTTAAAACACTGCCCACGAGACTTTGACCAGTGCGGGGTTAATGTTGGCTCACCATCTGCGACGTTAGCCCAGCACTAGCAGCACAAGGTTGAACCCTTACAGCGCGGGGATAGACTTTAGTCGTCAAAACCTGACGTCTGTAGACGTCAGGTCCTGACCCCAGCACTGTAAGAGTAAACATATTTATAATAGACCCGTGGACCCATAACATAGGTATTCAAATGAAGCAGAAAGAGCAAAAAAACATTTATGATGATTCAAATTGCAAAAAAAAATTGGTCTCCACGGTAATTTAAAGAAATAATTAGGAGAGATCTAAATGATCCAGTGCTGGGTTAATTTTGTAGTAGTAGTAAATCATTGCAAAAACAAATGGTCTTTTAAGTGACATCGTAATACAATAAAAACGTTGTAGTCAATTGATGAGATAGATGATGATGTGAGGGTGGGGGTGATAGGGCATGGTGGGTTATTGAGAGTGTTTTCCTTCGCTCGCCCGATAAGGGGTTCTTGTCATGTCAGACATGACAAGTCAGTCCGAGACTTGTTTCGCTGTGCAATTTAATGCTGAAACTCTGGGGTTAATGTTGGTTCACCATCTGCGACATTAGCCCAATATTACCTCAGCACTGGCAGCACGAGGTTTAAAAAAAGAGATCTAACTGACCTATCTCACTGTTTCCGGCTACAATCTTGGCGGCAGGATAGCGCTGTTTGAGTGATAGTAGATCCTCCACCGATGTCGGTCGATGCCATATCACTCTATCAGAGTGGAATGTTAGATTCTGTACATCATATTCTGTCGTCAGCTGTAAAGCAGTCAAAGCAAAGGTAAAAACAAGTATAATTTATCTTATTGGGAGCCTTGCATAAGTTTTTAAAAAAAATGAAAAATATTTCACATTTATTTGAAGCCAAACATGTTTGATAATTTGGTTTATGAATTTATGAATACATTATTAAAAGCATTTAAATATAATAAAAATCACTTTTTTACTCTTCCTATATTAATTTTGTGAAAAATATTATTATAATATTTTTAAATTGACAACAATTTATTTTCATGTCTTCAAACAGAACTAAAACAAAATAAAATATCACTGAAATTTACAAAATATTCCACCATAAATGCCGCAGATTGATTAACCCTTACAATAACCCTTAACCCTTTGAGCCCGCACGATGCATTAAAGCATCATTTTAAATCCCTGAAAACTTAATTTTAGGACAACTAAAGGTTTTAGAACAAAAAATTCCATGAAACTGGTTTACCAATACATGGCAATTTTGTTTAATTTTTCACCCACTTCAAATCATCTTCATCCACTACAAGTCGAGAATTGCGACAGCAATTCGCGGCTTGTAGTGGATGAAGATGACAATGGTAAATTCAGGCTTGAAAGGGTTAAAGAGCTGAATTTTTTTGAAAACAATGGAACTCAAAGGGGTTTTTTCAATTTGAAATCATCATAGATGTCTTAGTCAGCTCTTTCTGATTCCTTTGAATACCTGTGTTATGGTCTACGGCCATTAAAAATATTTTTACTCTTACAGTGCGGGGATCGACTTTAGTTGTCAGAATCTGACGTCTACAGACGTCAGATTCTGACGACTACAGACGTGAGATTCTGACGACTGAAGTTGATCCTTACAATGTAAGAGTTAAAGGAATATTGCAACAGATCAAGAGAACAAAGATTTTTTTATATGAAATCATAAATATCTTATTGAGCTCTTTTTGCTTCATTTGAATATCTATGTTATGCGTCTATGGCCATTGCAAATATTTCGATTCTTAAAGTGAGGGGATCGACTTTCGACGTCAAAATCTGACGTCTGTGGACGTCAGATTCGGATGTTTAAAGTCGATCCCCACACTGTAAGATTTATTATATTTATTAAGATCGTAGACCCATAACATAGGTATTCAAATGAAGCGGAAAGAGCTCAATCAGACATTTATAATGATTTCAAATTACAAAAACACTTTGGTCTCCATGGTTTATACAAAAGTATTTCAGCGCTTCAACCCTTTCGAGCCTGAATTCACCATTGTCATCTTCATCCACTACAAGCCGCGAATTGCTGTCGCAATTCTCAACTTGTAGTGGATGAAGATGATTTTATGTGGTTTAAAAATTAAAGAAAATTGCCATGTAATGGTAATCCAGTTTCATGGAAATTTTCGTTCTAAAAACTTTTATTGTAGGAAAATTAAGTATGTTTTCAGGGATGTAAAATGATGCTTTAATGCATCGTGAGGACTTAAAGGGTTACATAATCAAATAAATCAATAGAAGATGTATAACCCTTTTGCTGCTGGAATCATACCATTTCAATCAAGTTCCAATTCGAATAAAATAACACTGAAATTGATAAAATAATTTATGGGATATGCTCTAGCTATCATGCAGCGTTATTCATATTTTACAATTTAAAAGGTGTCTATTTTCCATAAATAGATTTTTACGCCATTTGAAACTGGAAATTGTGTCGCAATTTTAGCTTCAAATGAAATAGAAACAAACAATTGAGCAACACGAAGGTCAAGTCACAGGATGTGATACATTAAAATTCAAGCTGAGAAATACCCACCTTTAATTCACTTGGAAATATCAGTTCTTGACTTGGATCATACAGAGCGAAGTCCTCAACATTCACAAACTTAGTGCCCTGAGAATAAACATGATTCATTTGATCATTCAATTATGAAGTAGCAGAGAAATGTAAATACATTTCATAGATATGAAGCTGATTGTACAGCTTAGCCATATCACTCTAACGATACATATATGACACGAGTAAGTAAGTAAAATGTCTACTTTACTAAAAATTTCTAGTATTACAATATCCTGTATTGTATGATAAAAATGGTAAACAAAAGATCAAACAAATAACTGCATGTTCGTACTAAAATATTCAGTTTAAAAAGTTTGATATGTTAATATGATGATGCTCCTGGCACCTGTATATAACGAGTGGGAATATAAAGTGTGTTTAGACATAAATATTTAAAAATGTTTGATCTTAAAATGAACAAATGTGAGTAATTTAAATCAGATCACGTGGCCTTTGAAGGGTTAACAGATCACGTGGCCTGCAAAGGGTTAACAAACCATTTTCTGTAGGTTATTTTCTGGTTTCTGCACATTTTTGTTTCTACAGCAGTCTTTTCCCATTCCACATTGAAACTCCTGTAACAAAGGCAGTCTATCATCTGATGATAAAAGCATCACCAAAGCCCAAACTGGGTTTTCCGAGCTTTATTGATGTTGTACATTGAAATACATATGTACATATGAAAATATATAAAAATCAACTTGAAATTAACCCTTATTATTATTATAGTGCTGAGCACGACTTAAGTCCTTTCTAATCCATTTTAGTAAGCAGATTAAATCACTTGTTATTGGGAAGGAAACTAGTGCCTAAAGAATCAAAATTTCCGAATGCTTGATCTCAAATTAAAGGCCCATACCCAGGCTAAAATCATCAAAAAATCAGTGATTTTATTTTGGCTTCTTAATATGACAACCATGTCAAAAATAAGAAATGTGGGAATTTCGTCTCTATATCTAGCCTAGCTGGGAAATGCACAGCACAGTTCTAGTCTATGGACATGTTTACATCATATGGTCATAATAAGAAGCCAAAATAAAATCACAGATTTTTTAATGATTTTAGCCTGAGTATGGCCCTTTAAACAAATAGAAGATTTTTCAGCCACTTCAAGTTGTGGGTCACGGTATCAAGACACCAACTCAGTTTAAAAAATATTTTATTGATATAAAACCAATAGACACCAATTTAAGTGGCTGAAAAATTAAATCATTTATTATAGCCTTCAAAAAAGTAGTAGTAAATCATTGCTTTACGTCACTTTTCGGCACAAAAGGTCTTTTAAGTGACATTGTAATACAATAAAAATGTTGTAGTCAATTGATGAGATAAAATGATGTACAGATGATGATGTGAGGGTGGGGGTGATAGGGCATGGTGGATTAATAAGAGCGTTTTCCTTCGCTCGCCCGATAAGGGGTTCTGGGCATGTTTAGGGATCTACCCTTCAAGAGGTAATTTTCACTGTTGTATGGACTGCATTTTTCTCAAATGATGAGAAAGCTTAATGTATTAACTTTGTACTGATAATTAGATTGCAATATAATTAAAATGAAAAAAATATAGCTTGGATAAAATAATATGCACAGATTGATTTCCATATGTAGAAATAGTTAACACTAAATTGATTAATAAATTAAGCAACAAAATCAGGTTTAAATCATAATAGTTGTGAAGCATAAATAGATGTCATCACAATATTTCACTATACCTTTGTGAAAGTGTTGAAGCCTTCGAGAATAGGTCTGTAGCCGGTACATCTGCACAGGTTACCTGGAATATTTAATGAATAAAATGTCACCAAATCAGTAATAGCAAGAAATAGAAGAAGAGATGGAATGAAAAATAATTAAATCAAACAAATGATGAAATGAATTAAACAAAAGAATGAATAAATCAATCAATGAAGATATTTTGTTGTCATCAAAGCATGAAGTGATGGTATATTTGAGCTTAATTACTTTCAACTGACCTTCAAAAGCGCTCTCCATGTCTTTAACAGACGGCTGTGGATTATTCCGGAGTAATGTATACATTGACATAACTATTCCTGGTGTACAAAACCCGCATTGTGACCCGTGAGACTTGGCGATTCTCTCCTAGAAGAACAACAGAAAAAAGAATAACAAAATATTAAAACTAGCGCTAGGTTTTACAATTCAGAGTGAGTGGGTAAAAATTATTTGTACTATATATATGGTCGATTCCCACGAAAGTGATGCATTTGGACCTTATTTTGAAAAAGTTCATTTTCTCAATATTCAAAATAAACAGCGCCTTTATATTACGCATTCTGAAGCGCGGCACCTGCACCTAATCAATAGCCAACACTTTTTTTGCTTTTGTAAATTTGAATTTTTTTAATTCATATTTTTTGAAAATTTAAAACTCGTGTAACCCTACGAATACAGCTTGTGTTATGATATCTGAGTAGATCAATATTGCCCAATATAAATATTTTACACATTATATCTATGACCTGAGCTGTGCTTGCTGTTTATTTGCTGAACCGAATTCATTGTGGAGCATGTCCACAAAATAATGTTGGTAATAGTAAAATAGGTGCAATAATTTGAAGTGCGTTTTTGTAACCATACAAATGCGCTTTCATGTTCTATAAAACGAATACTATTACAGATTAACACAAGATCTTTTATCTGAATACACTTGTGGTACCAATGTATAATATGGGCAAGGTAACGTATCGGAAAATTATACCATTTTTTTAATTTCTTCTATTGAACACTACAGGGTTTTTTAATATGTGTAACCCTACGAATTTTAAATAAAGAAATGACAGCTGTGAAATTCTATGAAAGGACATGGGGTTTACCACCTTGTCTAACAGAATAACCAAGGTACAGTGTATGTGACAGTCAGATTTTGGTGGTTAACATAGATATCTTGAAACGTTAGCAATGTTTGAATTTTTAATATATCCTACAAATTATCACAGTGCTATATTTCACTGTGCAGGTGTGGAGAATACACGAGTTGATTGAATATCTAGGATGCATTATCATGTCATGACATGGCAATATGTTGACGATATCATTTAAAATATTCTTATGTAATAGAAGAGCCACCAGAGACTAATGATATTGTCATTCGTAGGGTTACACAAATGTTAGGTATTCGTAGGGTTACTATTTACAAAAGAAAAACGTTAAATGATTAAAAAATATATATTGTTCTCATTGCAAAACAGGCCAAGAATAAAGCTAACATCATAGTGAGCACTTATAAGGTGTAAAACTCAACAAGCTAATAAATATTTCTATCCAAAAAAGAAAATACACGTTTTTAAAACGTTTGAAAATTATTTTAACTCACCAATGCAAAGGCTAATTTACTGTTAATATACTTTGTTATACATCATAATAAAAATATATCTAACGTGTATTCTTTTGTGTATTACAAATATTGGAAATATTAAATTAAACATATCTAGCATCTAAAAGAGTTCACCACTGTGTGCATTCGTAGGGTTACCAATTTCACAAATAGCTTCTATGTTGTATAACACAATATGTGTTTAATTGGCATTGCGAGACCTTTATCTAAAAACACGATATTTTTCAAAAACAATATATACAAGCAAGCCAAAACAAGTGGTATTTTAAAACGTGTGTGATACAATAGCGACATAATCACTGTCTGACTTCACCAGTTGGAAATACATAAAATTATTTGACAAATTAGATATTTTGTTCAATGGTCTATGTGAAGTTAATTATAGCGTGGTAAATCTATTGGATATTGAGCAGTATCATACGGGAGAACACACATGTGTTTAAATAATATAATGAGCCGTCAAACTTGCAGTATTGTGATGATTTTTCATAGGCCACCTAGATAGAGTAACCCTACAAATGACAGCGTAACCCTACAAACAAAGCTGGTATGAGCATTTTGAATCGACTTAGAGCAACCAGTTTTACCCTTTTTTGTTCATTGTAGCTCTATCTGTCAAATACCTTTCACAAGTGAATGATATATATATATATGTATGTATATTTTTTTGGTTGACTATTAATTCAGTGACAAACAATAAATAATTTTTTCTCGTGATTCTCGCGCACCTTGTTGCCAAAAACTCTTTATTCCATCCTTCTCTGATTGTTTATTAATGTGGCTGTCAAAGTAATAATAGTTATCGATACAAATCGTTTATAACACAACAATTATGTTAATTGATAGCCTTATTTTTCAATAAAATATCAATTTGTAACCCTACGAATACACCTTTAAAACCTATGAGAAAAACGTTTAGATCAACAAATGATATGAAATCATGATTTTAAACAAGATGCTCCATTTACATTTTAATATTCAACTGCTATTTCCACTCTAAGCCTTGAATTGAAAGAAATATTATGTTTGACATGTCTTTTTTTGTATATTTTCTAAATATTGATTATTTGCAGCAGAGTAGAAGTTGGCTACAAATCATTATGTGCAGTATCAAATTTTCACAACTGTTTTTAAACTATTCTAAACATTACCACCTAATTGTTACCGCTTGAACTGCTGTACTCTTTGCGACCAAAGTTTTAATTACATTATGGCATTTACATATTACATAATATGCATTCGTAAGGTTACTCTGGTGTTCAATAATAAGCATGAACTCCATTCATGTTACAACTGTCATATATTAAGAGCTCGTTTATATCTTTTGTGAAAGTTCCATATGTCTGCGATATAAACTGAAGAATTCAGGACTGTGCAACAAAATCGTTTTTTTGCCGATTTGCATCCCTTTCGTGGGAATCGACCATATGTACAATTTGAATCAAAATATATCGCTCCCCTTGGATATGAAAGGGTGTATCTACCACTTAGTAATGTGGCAAATACACCCTTTCATATCCAAGGGGACGGTATGTGAGTATATACAGGAATAATACAGTTTGGGAAACGTCTATTTTCAAGACATAGAAATATTTTTCATCATTTGAAGTTGGAATTTGTGTTAGCAATACCAGCTTTAATTAAATTAATAAAAGTGTCAATGTCAATGACTCTGCAGCTCATCTTTGTAATTGTGGGTGTATTTGATTTGAACTTTCCACATGATATTGTCTACCTAGGCAAGTTCATACTAGCATTGAAGTTTGAATCCTGGATGAGAAATAGCGTTTTCTGTGAAACCTGAAGCACACACTGTATTGACTGTATATGAATTTTAGTTGAATACTACAAACTGTTTGAAACAAATAGCATTTTGGCGCAGTGTCACTAGAAAAATTGAAACTACCATGAAATCCGAAATTTGACAGAAACACACCATATATACATTCCTACCTGCAGAACATTGTGTACAAGTTTGAATTCAAGTATTCACGAATTGTGGATGGATGAACAGAAGGACAACAGACAAGATGCAATGACAAAAACTCATCTGGCCTTCGGCTGGATGTGTTAAAAATATAAACAAACAATTCAGCAGCATAAGGGTAGTTTTGTGTTACCTATATTTTACCTGTACAGGATGTAGTCCTTTTTTGATGTTGCCGATGCCCTCGACCGTGGTGACTGCGAGGCCATGCATGGAGCAGACTGGAGCCAGACAGGCGTTCATAGAGTAATGACTGATGGAAATGTTAAGGAATTTTAATTCATTTGTGTTCATTTAATCCAGTTAATCAAATAATTCACTTTGAAAGGTTTTGTAAATGGGTTATTTTTCGTCATTTGAAGCTGGAAATTGTATTGGCAATTCCAGTTTAAAAAAAACGAAAAATACTAAAAAAACAAATCAGCAGAAAATGTTGTATAATAAAATTATACACCAATTAAAAACACTCAACTGACAAAGAAATATGTCAAATGATATTATCAGCAGCTGTTTAGGTTTAACATTGAATTAATTTCCACTAACTAATAACAAAATTACGTAAGTAAGTAAGTTTCTTTAAGTCACTTGTCAGCCAGTATGGTCATCTAAGTGACAATTCAGACTAAAATAATATCATATCTTGCGTAGTAAAAGCGGCAAAGTAAAAAGAGCAAACAGTATGTTTGCACTGAATTATTTAGAAAAAAACAATCGATAATAATATGATTGTGCCTCTGACACCTATATGTACTAAGCGAGTTTTGAGTACATGTATATACATTATAAAAACCTGAGACAGCGCAAGCGCTGATACAGACTATAAATTAACAGAAACAATGACAGGAGTAAGTGTGTAAGTAAAATATCTTTTTAACGTCACTTTTCGGCCAGTACGGCCATTTAAATGAGAATTCAGACTAAAAAATATGATATCTTGAACAGTAAAAGTGATAAGATAAAAAAACCAAACTGATAACAGTATGTTCGCATTAAGGCATTGAGATAAAAGCGATTGATGATAACATGATGCGTATCGAGTATATACATTCTAAGAGCCTGATACAGCGCCAGCGCCGAAACACAATATAAATTAGCACAAAAAGATGACAAAAATGACAGGAATACAAAATAATTGAAAAACATATATATAATATTGGAAATAACTAATTATTAACATCACTATTGGACGTAAAAAAGTAAAAGTAGTAGTAGTAAATCATTGTTTTACGTCACTTTTCGGCACGAATAGTCTTTTAAATGACATTGTAATACGATAAAATCGTTGTAGTCAATTGATGAGATGAATGATTTACAGATGACGATGTGAGGGTGGGGGTGATAGCGCATGGTGGGTTATTGAGAGCGTTTTCCTTTGCTCGCCCGATAAGGGGTTCTGGACATGTCTAGGGGATCTACCTCAGACATGCCCAGACGGCCGGAGACTTCGCTGTGCAATTTAATGCTGAAACTGCGTGGCATTTCGCGCAGCTCCGCTATCCTCGGGTCGGACAGTCCCCAGAGTAGTAGTAGTAAATCATTGCTTTACGTCACTTTTCGGCACAAAAGGTCTTTTAAGTTACATTGTAAGTAAGTAAGTAAAACGTCTTCTTTACCTCCCTTTTTCGGCCAGTATGGCCATTTAAGTGAAAATTACAAAGTATTACAATATCCTATATTGTATAGTAAAAGCGGTAAAGAGAAGATCAGACTAATAACAGCATGTTCGTAATAAAATATTCATTAAAAAAAGTTTGATATGATAATATGATGATGCTCCTGGCACCTTTATGTAACGAATTTGTGACATGTTGTAGCACCTGCACTACAACACTTGTAGCGCCTGCACTACAACACAGTTTAATGAATATAAAATTATGAAGTGATTATAAAATGAACGACTTATCAAGTCAATGTATCTCCATGAGTGATTATGTAAAAACTACAAGTCTTAATAATTAAAACATATAATATAGGTTACATTCCCGTAGAAACTGAATAATAAAACCTGCAGGGGTGTCCCTAAATAGTTCAAATAGGGAATTAAATGCAAAATACTTCCTTCTGTGCGCATATTTCGCACAACTGAGAAGGACATGTCTTACAGTGAGACAAGTATTGCAGCACAAAGGTCGCAATTCTCCTCTCACTAAATACCCGTTTGTGAAATAGGCATGGCCAATTCAGGTTAGAAGTTACCAGGGGGACCACGTGGAGGTAACACCCTCCCCCAGTTCAATAGCAATACTGTACTTATTTTTATGTAACAAAGTTTGTGCTCTGTTACTGATCTGTGATTATTTTTTAGGAAACTGTGAGTACAGCTATGGTAGGTAACGATAAGCCTCTGAAGAAACGTGGCCGCCACCCCCTTGGCAAAAAAACAACCAAATGAAAGGGTCCTGCATGTATCAGAACTTAGAGCCTCTTCGAGTGCAAAACAGCATCACCCTCCACCCTCCACCCTCAAAGGAAGGGAAATGTCAGAAGGCTGCACGGTCTGAATTCGGACGATGAGTCGTGCAGTTAAAAGAGGCACAGCAGAAGCAAGTGAATGAATTGGTCGAGAAACTGTCATTCACAGACGCCAAGGAACTACTAAAAAAGTTGGCGCTCGCACAGCCGTCGCTGGTGCTAGATGTTGTTATGAAAATGCTGGAAGAAGGAGGTGATAGTGATTTGGATCCAGACCCGGAGTTACCTGAGTGGTGTGTGTGTGTCACCATTGTCAAGAAATGGGCACAGACCTGGAAAGAAAGTGTTGTGGGAAGTCACCAGCAGGGTGCATCAGCATAATGCCTGCTAGGACAGACCAGAATCACATAAAAGGGACACAATGAAGCCAAAATCAACATCTTTTTTCAACATCCAAAAAGACATGTGAAATGTAGATGTAATTACAGAATCGCTTATGGTGGAGCATGCAAAAGAGCATCACCCTCAACCCCCCCCCACCCCCCCAAAAGAAATGAAAGGGAAACGCCAGAAAGCTGCACGGTCTGATTTCAGATGTTGAGTCGTGCAGTTAAAATAGGCACAGCAGAAGCAAGTTAATGACTTGGTCGAGAAGCTGTCATTCACAGACGCCAAAGAACTACTAAAAAAGTTCGCGCTCGCACAGCCGTCTCTGGTACTGGATGTTGCAGAGAAAATGCTGGCAGAAGAAGATGAGAGTGATTTGGAAACAGGCTCGGAGAGACCTGAGCGGTATGTGTCACCACTGCCAGGAAATAGGGACAGTAGTAGTAGTAAATCATTGCTTTACATCACTTTTCGGCATAAATAGTCATTTAAGTGACATTGTAATAAGATACAAATGCTGTAGTCAATTGATGAGATGAATGTTGTACAGATGATGATGTGAGGGTGGGGGTGGTAGGGCATGGTGGGTTATTAAGAGTATATTCCTGCACTGGCCCAATAAGGGGTTCTGGGGGATTTATTCCCAGACATGACGAGACGGCAGGAGACTTGGGTTTCGCTATGCAATTTAATGCTGAAACGCTCTGGCATCTCACAAAGCTCCGCTATCCTCGGGTCGGATAGTCCTCAGAGTAACAATAGCTAAGGGTTATTAACTACATTCATCCCAAGTGAGACACATAATGTCTAACACTCTCTTGCGCGGCAGAAGCAAGTGAGTGAGTTGGTTGAGAATTTGTCATTCACAGACGCCAAGAAATTTCTTAAGAAGTTGGCACTTGCACAGCCGTCTCTGGTGCTGGATGTTGCTGAGAAAATGCTGGAAGAAGGAGGTGAGAGTGATTCAGATCCAGACTCGGTGTTACCTGGGTGGTGTCTGTGTCACCATTGTAAAGAAATGGGCACAGACCTGGAAAGAAAGTGCTGTGGGTAAGTAAGTAAAATATTTGCTTTACTTCACTTTTCGGCCAGTATGGCCATTTAAGTGAAAATTCCAGGTATTACAATATCCCATATTGTATAGTTAAAGTAGTAAAGGAAAGACAAAGCTAATAAAAGCATGTTCGTACTGAAATATTCAATTTAAAGTGTTTGATATGATAAGATGACGATGCTCCTGGCACCTATATGTAACGAGTCTGATGACATGTTGAAGCGCCTGCACTACAACACAGTTTAATGGGTATAAAAATATCAGTATAAATAATGTAAAATATGAAGTGAATTTAAAATGAACGACTTTTCAAGTCACTATATCTCCATGAAATTGGAGTGATTGTTTAAAAACTACAAGTCTAAGTCAAAACAGTGTCATTGTCAAAACAAATATATAATATATACTATAATACTATATACTATAATCAAAAAAATAACCCATTCAGACATAAATATGAATGACATAAACAATGAACAGAGTAACCATTAAGTAAGTAAGTAAATGCCTTCTTTACTTCACTTTTCGGCCAGTATGGCCAGAGAAATCATGAAACCACAAAAAATTCTCAAAAATTAAAGACTTACAGTGCCCCCACAGTTGGTAATAAGGTCTGTGATATTGGAGGACATCACAGAGCGATCACAAACCGTGAGGACACCGTAAGTCACCACAGGCTAATTGTACGACAATGGCTTCTCTATGACATGCTGCATTATCCACCAGGATGCCACAGAGAAACCTTCAAAACAATAAAGTGAAAAAATAATTATATGGCAATGGTTTCTTTCGGCCATCCCGTCCATCGCCAGGATGCCAAAGAGAAACCACTGCAAACACAAAAACCAAATCATAGAGGAATTATGAGTAGACCTACAATGCCCCCACAGCTGGGGATCGGGTCTGTCATCGAGAACTAGCACGACAGAGCGATCATAATCCGTGAGAGCACTGTAAGGCACCACAAGTACAATGATAAATATATAAAATATATAAATATGAATATATAAAGAATATATAAAGAATTTAAACTGAAAACTATTCGAAAATAAACATAACAACCTCAGTGCAAAAACCACCGGAAAGCAAACACAAAAAACTTCACGTCAAAAAAATAACAAAACCTGGTTCGATGAAGGTTTGGGTGTGCTTGGCCTTCTAAGAAGTTGCCCAGGGGGGACCACGCGGAGGTGACACCCTTCCCCCCTAAGTGCTGTGGGAAGTCACCAGCAGGGTGCATCAGCATCATGCCTGCTAGTACAGACCAGGATCACATTAAAGCGACACAGTGAAGCCAAGATCATCATTTTTATTTTGGCTACTTGTGTGTTGTGCGTTTACTATTTAAACCAGAAATTTTATAGTAATAGCAGTTATTTTATGTCTGGTTTTGGTGCGGGAAACATACATGTATCTATCACATATAGTATCTTTAACATGTATATTTCTTTATTTACACCATTTGATTGTCTATTTTATCATATCATGCACTGTATAATATAATGTACTGTTCATTTTAATGAAGCATAAGTCTATATAGAATTCCCTTTGTCAATAAATATCTATCTATCCATCTGTGATATATTACTAATTTTTATGTTTTAAAAAACAATTAAGATCAGTTGCAATTATTTATCAGTTAATGCTTTTGATATTTTCACCAATGTTACACATTTCAAAATAAAAATAAAATACATTCAATTCGGAAAACATACATTTACATAGCCCTCAGCATAATTTTACTTCCATTATTTAGATATTTTAACTTGTTTGATTAAAACATTACAGAGTAAGTAAGTAAGTAAAATATTTGCTTTACTTCACTTTTCGGCCAGTATGGCCATTTAAGTGAAAGTTCCAGGTATTACAATATCCCATATTGTATAGTTAAAGTAGTAAAGGAGAGACAAAGCCAATAAAAGCATGTTGGTACTAAAATATTCAGTTTAAAATGTTTGATATGATAAGATGACGATGCTCCTGGCACCTATATGTAACGAGTCTGATGACACTACAACACAGATTAATGGGTATAAAAATATAAGTATAAATAATGTAAAATATGAAGTTATTATCAAATGAACGACTTATCAAGTCACTATATCTCCATGAAATTAGAGCGATTGTGTAAAAACTACAAGTCCAAGTCTAATAATTAAAACATATAATATAGGTTACATTCCCGAAGGAACTGAATAATAAAACCTGCAGGGGTGTCCCTAAATAGCTCAAATAAGGAATTAAATGCAAAATACTTCCTTCTGATGTGCGCATATTTCGCACAACTGAGAAAGACATGTCTTACAGTGAGACGAGTATTGCAGCACATAGGTCGCAATTCTCCTCTCAATAAATAGCCGTTTGTGAAATATATAGTAGTAGTAAATCATTGCTTTACGTCACTTTTCGGCACGAAAGGTCTTTTAAGTGACATTCTAATACGATAAAAACTTTGTAGTCAATTGATGAGATGAAAAGATGTACAGATGATGATGTGAGGGTGGGGGTGATAGGGCATGGTGGGTTATTGAGAGCGTTTTCCTTCGCTCGCCCGCTGTACAATTTAATGATGAAACTCTGTGGCATTTCGCGCAGCTCCGCTATCCTCGGGTCGGATAGTCCCCAGAGTAACAATAGGAAAGATCACTCCCTCTGGGTAACTCCATTCATCCCACGTGAGAGACCTAATGTCAAACACGCTATTGCCGGTTATTTAAGGCTACCACGGCCTCTCAATAAATAGCCGTTTGTGAAATAGGCATGGCCCATTCTGGCCCTGCATAAGACAATGTCATCTCTTCGGCGTTCCATTGGTGTAAATGATCGCTTAATGATTGGTTGTACCTCGAACAATTTGCTGGTGATATTGATGTTCCATTCACCTTGCAAAATGTCATCCAGGTAGACAGAGATGTTGTACTTGAAATCAGTATATGGTATATAATAAAACTGTTTTGTCTTATCCAGGGCAGCCTCGGCCAAAACATCAGCCCGTTCATTGCCCTGTATTCCAATATGGCTGGGTACCCAGCAAAAAACAATGTCCTTGTGCCCAGACAAGTAGTTACACATATGCAAAATATTGGAAACAATTGGGTTGTTGAGTTTTTGACTCTTAAGAGCCTGCAATGGCGAGTCTGTGATGATCATGAAATCGTCGTCATTACTATCCCAGATGTATTTGATGGCAGCTTCAATAGCTAACAGCTCTGCTGTGCAAATTGAAGCCTCATTGTTAATGCGACAGCTAAATTCGTGATCATCACAGACAAAGGACATAGCTGTCCTCTTGTCTTCCTTTGATTCGTCAGTATACACCTTCCGGTGCCTCGGAAATCTACAAAATAGCTCTAGCAACATGCTCTTAAAGACAAGGGGACAGGTGTCTCCTTTCCTGAGATCTGAGAGGTTAAAAAGTATATTAGGTTGTTGAAGAAGCCAAGGTGGACACTCTGGTAGGCGTACAACGCTAATTGCGTCGAGCTCCACCTCCATGTCCTCCAGATGGGGTTGGAGCCTTATACCCAAAGTAGGTATAATCCCTGGCTTGTTATTAAACAATCTCTTGTATTCAGGGGTCACAACACATGAGTAATGCCGGGTTCTCAGGATTTGCTTTCATCTTCATATAGTATTGCAGGCTCAGCTTCAACCGGCGAGTTTCTAAAGGTGGCTCACCGGTTTCCACCTGAAGGCTTTCAATGGGCGATGTTCTAAATGCCCCGGAGCATAATCTCAAACCTTGGTTCGCGATTGGATCAAGTACTGCTAAGTACGATCGTCTCGCTGAACCATAAACGATACAACCATAATCCAGTTTGGATCTGATGTGAGACCGGTAAATCCTTAGTAAGGTTGTCCGGTCACCACCCCAATCCTTGCTGGATATAACTCGTAGTAATTGTAATGCTTTCCTACACTTATCTTTCATATATTTGATGTGTGGAATAAAACTGAGCTTCTTGTCGAAAAAAAGACCAAGAAATTTGACCTGCTCTTCAACAGGAAGCTGTTGTCCATATAGTTTAAGATTAGGCTCAGGCTGTAAGCCATTTCTCTTACAAAAATGTACACAAAGTTTTTGTGGGAGAAAATTTAAAGCCGTTCTCATCAGCACAAGTCACCAACTTATCGAGGCAACCTTGCAGGCGTTGCTCAATTATTGCCATATTGCTTGACTGGCAGTAAACAGCCAGATCATCAACATATAACGATTTTTCAATATATTCTGGTAAAGCATCAATTATACTGTTTATTTTGACGGTAAATAGAGTTGGTGAAAGGATACTACCTTGTGGGACACCCTCCTCCTGTGGATTTAGTGAAGAGTGGGTGTTGTCCAAGCGGACTTTAAATTTTCTCCCCTTCAAAAAATTGTCAATGAATAAGGGTAATCTACCCTTCAGGCCCATTTCATGGAGATCTTTCATGATACCACCCTTCCATGTGGTATCATAGGCTTTTTCCAAATCAAAAAATATTCCAACTGTATGTTGATTTTTTACAAAACCTTGACGGATATAAGTCTCCAGTCTGACCAAATGGTCTGTGGTGCTTTTTCCTTTTTGAAAACCGCATTGATAATTTAGTTATTATGTTATTGTCTTGTAAAAACCATGTGAGACGATGATTGATCATGCGCTCCATGATTTTGCAAAGACAACTTGTCAATGCTGAAAAAAATTGGTAAAACAATTAAATAAATTTGTGTGGCCTAAAGCCAACGCAGATGAAGTTATAACAAACTTACAACAAAAAAGACCCAAGTAAGTAAGTAAATTGCCTTTTATACTTCACCTTTCAGCCAGTTTGGCCATTTAAGTGAAAATTCAGTTTAAAAAGTTTGATATGATATATGATGATATGAGGATTATTGAATTTCACGGATTTCCATCAATTCTCAACCAATTTTCATGAAATTTCACACACACTATTTCCCATTCATGTCGTGACTACCATTAAATTTCGCGAAGTTTTGATAATTATTATATAAGTTAGACCATTTGACATGTAATAAAATTCAGAGACGAAGCTAATGGGTTTATAGAGGGGAACTTTTTTAATGTCAAATGGTCTAACTTCTCAAATACTTATGAAAACTTAGCGAAACTTTTAGGGTAGTCACGACATGAATGGAAAATAGTGTGTGTAAAATTTCATGAAAATTGGTTGAGAATTTGCCATTAATGCCACATCGGGTGAATGTTTGTTTTGTTGGGCAGTGAGTGGCCGATAGGCAGATTATATATACATGTGTATTGGCAGGCCAGCAGAGACAAGACGTTGAATCAATGTTGGATTAACGATTGTTCAACGTCGTAGAAGGTGGACGAACGTTGAACCAACATTGATTCAACGTCTTTCCTTGTGTCAGCTGAGTGTTGTTGTGTAGGCCTACATGTATGCCTATGGGACAGACACTAGACAGACTGACCTAGCAAACACTAAAACACTGGACAATCACATGGAACCAGCGTTGTTTCAATGCTGGCACACCGTCTACGACGCTGGCCCAACATTTGGTCAGCGTTGCCGTATTACTATTAAGCCAGGTGCACTTCCCAGCAAACACAAGACGTTGAACCAATGTTGTTTTAATGTCGGGCCAACGTCGGAGATGGCGGGCCAACATTCAAACAACATTCACTTGAATCATAGTATGGTGTTTGCAGAGTTGATGTTCTTTACAGGTCATGTGTCTTATACAGATATGTACACACAGGGGTAGGTATATGCATACTGCATACGTTCATGGGGATAGCACAGTGTATCAACTGAGGCCCACACTGTCACACTGTCAGGTTGGTATTGCTGGTGTATTGCTAAGGTCATGTGCCCCGTGTGACGTCACCTAATATAGCCAGAGCTATATAGCATTAGAGCTGGGGAAATAAGGCGTCATTTGTATCAGTGTTCATCGGACCATCTATGCAAAAATCTCAAAATGGGGCTTTGTGGTGCAATAGAAAAAAGTTATTCTGAAAACACTCATGGAGATAGATATGTTCTCAATTCGATAAATTTAAAGTTATTGTCGTGAAATAAACCTTACAGAAAACCACTCAGATCAACACCATGCTAACAAATCCATTCAGCTTCGAATACAAAATTGGAAAACATATACAAATCTCTAGCTGAGTTGCTGTTTTTATAAATTCACACAGAAAAAATGCGCTTTTTAATGCCCCTTAGATAGAAAATAGTAAAATGTTTAGATACATCATATTTCGCGGCAGCTTGAAATCAGCAAAGATGTTTTATTTAAAACTTCCAAGTTGTGACAACAGCCCCTGTGAAAAAAATCCAAAGAAAAGCACAAGCATGCCGGGAGATGAGAGATTAGAATCACCTGGTATTACTATTATTTGGGAGTGGTGCTGCCAAAATATGATAGTCATCCGCGGGTTATTTCACAAGCAACAAAACTAGATTTCATAATTAAGATTTATTTTAGATGACATGCATGATTAAAATTGTGTTGCGCCATGGATAAAGTTTGGGCAAGTTATTTTCTATTACGGGCAGATAATTTTTGTATCCAACTTGCCCCCCTGAGCAAGTGCCTGAAATGCTAAATCTCGACCCCTGTGATTTACTCTGGTATCAAGTTGGCAGCTTTCTAGTTGGCTTATCAAGATTGGTCGCTAGTTAAACAAGTAAGTAATTAAAAAAAAAGATGACGCTCATAATTAATAAACATGACTTTACTCTGGTATCAAGCTAACTCCCTTCTGGTTAGCATGCCTCAACAGATCACTAGTTATGTATGTAAGTAATTAGAAACATTATTTTACTCTCGTATCAAGCTAACATATTTCTGGTTAACTTATCTAGATGGACCATAGTACTTAAGAAACATGATTTAACGTTGCATCAAGTTGATGGCTTTCTGGATAGCATATCTAGATGGCTCTCTAACTATGTAAGTAAGTAATTAAGAAACATAATTTTACTTTCTGATATAAAGATAACATCGCTCTGGTTAGCATGCCGTAACGAATCACTAGCTATGTAGTAAGTAATTAAGAAACCTGATTATACTTCTCCGATCAAGCTGACAGATTTTTGGTTAGCAATGGATCATAGTGAGTAAGTAAGAATGTTGTTTAAAATCACTTTTTGGCCATTTGACACATTGAATAAATATTTGCAATAATAGTGCAGACGTTTTAGTAGTAGTCACTTTTCGGCACAAATGGTCTTTTAAGTGACATTGTAATACGATAAAAACGTTGTAGTCAATTGATGAGATGAATGATGTACAGATGATGATGTGAGGGTGGGGATGATAGGGTATTGTGGGTTATTAAGAGCGTTTTCCTTCGCTCGACGGATAAGGGGTTCTGGGCATGTCTAGGGTGCAGACGTTTGAACAATTAAGTTATGCATTCAATAAATTATTCTTTTCAAGGTAATATAATGGCTTCAGTATTACTTAAGCCATTATATTATCTTGAAAAAATTTTTTTATTGAAGAGCTTTCCACAGAAAAAAAATAAAGCAGCGGAATCTTTAAAAAGTGTGCTGTCTGTGTTGTGAACCAATGATGCCCGAAGCGTGCGCACCAGAGACGCGTGGTACTAGGGGGAGTGGTCAGGGGGCATGCACCCCAAACTTTTCTTGAAGTAAAGTTTGAAATGGTGCATTCTGGTAGAATCTGGAGCTAATTTCCAAGGTTTATATAGATAAAAAAAAATGTTAAATACATTTTTTTATTTTGTCAGCGCAGCGCTTGGATAAAACAGCGCGGTGCCATGGATCCGTGCTTTGGGGTGAGCCATGAGATTTACTGTAAAGCGTTGCATAGCAGCGTTGAATAATGTATTATATTATATCTTAATGTCGGGCAAGTCACTCGGGTGCTCGAGCAACCAGTAGCTCAAGTGTCCAAAAAAGTTCATGTAGGGGCTGTATAAGTAACGAGATCAAATACCTGCCGTAAATAACTATGTGGAGGCTTTAGGTGCGGAAAATATAAAATTCTACTCTGTGCTCAAGATAACAGTTTTGTGGTTGGCAAACCTTGATGGATCGCTGGCTATGCAATAAAGTAAGTAAGAAATAAATGATTTGACTCCCTGATAAGCTATCAGTTTTGTGGTTGGCATGGGGTTACTGTGTACATGACAGAGTGATATGGAGGCGTAGCATGGGGTGGCAAACCTTGGTGGATCGCTGGCTATGCAAGTAAGTAATTTAGAAACATGGTTTTACTCTGGCATTAAGTCATCAGCTTTCAGGTTGGCTTATCTAGATGGTTCTCTAGTTATGTAAGTAAGTAATTAGAAACATGATATACTCTCCGATCAAGCTCACAGCTTTCTGGTTGGCTTATCTAGATGGGTCGCTAGTTATGCAAGTGAGTAATTGAGAAAAAAGATTTTACTCGATGCAATGAAGTGATTAATCAAGAAACATGATTTTACTCCAAGATCAATTTATCAGTTTTCTGGTTAGCATACCTTAACGGATCGCCAGCTATGCAAGTACGTAATTAAGATACATGATTTTATTTTTCAACAAGCCATACACATGTATTTATGCCCAGTCTTTTGTTTTCATAAATAATAGATTACAGACTACTACCAGCACATGATACTTCTGCAAAATTTAAATGTTCAAGAATTGAGTCAAATTGCGGAGGAAGTTACAATATTGGCAGATCTTCGCGACTTGATCAATGGCTATGAATCTCCATTGAGGAAAGCCTCTTTATTCATCAATTTTAATCCAGCATGGATTTACCTTCCTGATCACTCTGTTCTTCCTTGGCATCTCGATTGTCGAGAGAAGATGATTTTAGGCTTTGTGACTCAATGAAGTCAGAACCGTCACTTAGCCCACATTCTCAATCTGACATAATTTTTTCCAATTTTTTCCAGATCATGGTACCAACTCTAAATATTTGTTACAATAGAAAATTACTTCCCATCCCAAAATCTCAACCATCTTTAAAGCTAGCTATCCTGCTTGCAGGAGACGTAAGTCTGAACCCTGGGCCTAGCACCTGGAGTACCGGCAGGGTGAGATTGGCAGCATCAAATGCTAGATCAATGAAAAATAAAGCCTCATTAGTTCATATGGTAAGCAGTAGAAAAATTGACATTCTGACTATCACAGAGACATGGTTAAAAGTGTCTGACACTCTTTCATGCCTATCTGACCTTACTCCCCCAGGATTTTCTCTTTTACATAAGCCTAGACCTCATGGAAGAGGGGGTGGAGTGAGTTTTCTTATCTCAAATAAATTTAGGGTAACAAACTACACCATTCCATTTTTTTCAACATTTGAATTCATATGTTTGAAGGTTTCTAGCGGTTCATTTGAAGGTTTAGTATGTTGTATGTACCATCCTGAAACTTCGCATTCTGACACTTTTTATCATGAATTCCAGGAATTGTTGAAATTACTCATACCTCTAGCATCTGAGTTTTACATACTCAGTGATTTCAATCTTCATCTTGACAAAAACAAGTCCCACTACTATTGAATTCTGCGATATTCTTGAATCTTTTGATCTCGAACAACATGTAAATTTTCCGACACACATACATGGACACTGGCTTGATTTACTTATCACTAGAACATCTTGCCCAGCAGTTAGATCAGTCTCAGCCTGTGATGGGCTTTCTGATCATTTTTTAGTTCTTTCAGAACTAGAATTTCCTAGAACAAAGTGTGTTAAAAAAAAAAAAATTTAGGCAGATTAACAAAAGTGATAAAGATAATCTAAGCAAGAGCACACTCGACAATAGCCCGCCGCCATTATTGAACTTGAAGTAATTATTGTGGCCACAAGGTCAAATTATTGATGTAAAATGCGAAAAATGACAATAAATCGGCAATTTTGAATTTTTTCCAGCAATTATTGAACTTGTCCGAGAACTGGTTATTAGTGATATGCATAACAGATTTGAAGATGATACAAGAAAAACTTTTCAAGTTATCGCACCCACAAGGTCAAATTATTGACGTAAAAGGCGAAAAATCACAATAAGTCGGCCATTTTTTTTTCTTTGGCCATTATTGAGCTTGTCCGAGAACTGGTCATTAGTAACATGCAGAACAAATTTGGGAAGGATACATGAAAAACTTTTCAAGTTATCGCGCCCACGAGTAAATGTTAACGCCGACGCTGACGACGCCGAACTTCAATTGCAATAGCCCACCTTTTTAAATTAAAATGCGGGCTAAAAATGACATTTTGAGCTCAGATTTAAAAACTAAACCCGAGAAAGAACTTCCAAAACTTTCTAAACAAAATGATACCATTCTCCAAACTATTTTAAACAAACATGCTCCACTACTCACTAAAACTGTTTCAGAAAGACCCCCTACCCCTTGGATGACACAATAAATCTTAAAAGCAAATGTTCGAGATGTGCATTATATAACCTTTATAATTCAAGAAAACAACTTAAGAAAATATTTATTGTTCAAATAAAAGTCGAGATGGCAGGGGCAAAAAAATCTTCACTGTCTCAACAGCCAGCCATCATTCAACATACTGCATGTAAACTTGCATCGTCACAGCTATCGTCAACAGTCGCATTCACACCTCTCTGTCTAGGAGGGCTCAAGACGTGATCATTGTCATAAAAACATTCTCAGCCACGGAGTCACTTCCCATTGACTTGACGCCTCCCCGCTCTCCCACTCTTTGTAGACTGCTGTCGCTCATTTTTTTCGCAGATGAATATTCAACTAGAATCTGTTTAGATGCAAAGTTTATTTCAAAAACTCGAGCCTCGTTACAATAAGCGGCTAAATTGGCAGGTGCTACGAGGGTGATTCTTATAACGTTGCTTAAAAAACCCATTTCTTCTTGGTCGTTAAAAAGTGTCAGATTTGGTGACACAAATTCTTATTTAGAGGGGTTCACTTAGTTTTCGAGAACAAGTGCATGCACTTATATTAGAACATAAAACAATTTTAAAACATCCCTAAAACATGCGATTTTCACTTATAAGTGCATGCACGTTTATGGGCGGGGATACGGCAGTAATAAATATATAATAGTCTAGTACATTTATATTACTTTGTGCTACTTTTACTAGATCATCCACATTAATTATTCTATTTTTAGATACTCAAAATTTTTTAATAAAGAATTTCGAGCAATGGAAGTACCCGGAGACGGCTATTGCTTTTATTCGTCCAGGCTTATTGGCTGGAGATACAAGTATAATTTGAAACATGATTCCTATTCTTAGTGATTACTTTTTGTAATGTTGATTTTAAATTATTCAATTTTTTCTTTTTATTTTTTAATTCGAACTTGTTAAATTTTTGGACTGTTGCCTGTGTGGGCACAACGTTTCCCAAGGGCACAACATGACTGTCTTCTCACAATGATAAGGGGCTCTCCAGATCGTATCATCACAGGGCACCGTACTACATGGACTGAAGCTAAATTCATTTGGTTTATCATATTATTTTGGAATTTGGCTTGTCCAATAATTTTATTCATAGCTACTGGCTATACCCACGTCTATCATGATAAAAAAACATGTCCTCACCTTCTTAGTAAGTTATCCATGATTTAAATATTCAAGAAGTAAGGCATTTCAATATAAATACATATACTATTTTGCTATGTAAAAGACAGAAGACATATGCTCCCACTCTCTGACCAGCTTAGCACCATCCTGGCCACTCACCCACTCTCTGACCAGCTTAGCACCATCCTGGCCACTCACCCACTCTCTGACCAGCTTAGCACCTTCCTGGCCACTCACCCACTCTCTGCCCAGCTTAGCACCATCCTGGCCACTCACCCACTCTCTGACCAGCTTAGCACCTTCCTGGCCACTCACCCACTCTCTGCCCAGCTTAGCACCTTCCTGCCCACTCACCCACTCTCTGACTAGCTTAGCACCATCCTGGCCACTCACCCACTCTCTGCCCAGCTTAGCACCATCCTGGCCACTCACCCACTCTCTGCCCAGCTTAGCACCATCCTGGCCACTCACCCACTCTCTGCCCAGCTTAGCACCATCCTGGCCACTCACCCACTCTCTGCCCAGCTTAGCACCATCCTGGCCACTCACCCACTCTCTGCCCAGCTTAGCACCATCCTGGCCACTCACCCACTCTCTGCCCAGCTCAGCACCATCCTGGCCACTCACCCACTCTCTGCCCAGCTTAGCACCATCCTGGCCACTCACCCACTCTCTGCCCAGCTTAGCACCATCCTGGCCACTCACCCACTCTCTGACCAGCTTAGCACCTTCCTGGCCACTCACCCACTCTCTGACCAGCTTAGCACCTTCCTGGCCACTCACCCACTCTCTGCCCAGCTTAGCACCTTCCTGGCCACTCACCCACTCTCTGACCAGCTTAGCACCTTCCTGGCCCACTCACCCACTCTCTGACCAGCTTGGCACCTTCCTGGCCACTCACCCACTCTCTGACCAGCTTAGCACCTTCCTGGCCACTCACCCACTCTCTGACCAGCTTAGCACCATCCTGGCCACTCACCCACTCTCTGACCAGCTTAGCACCTTCCTGGCCCACTCACCCACTCTCTGACCAGCTTGGCACCTTCCTGGCCACTCACCCACTCTCTGACCAGCTTAGCACCTTCCTGGCCACTCACCCACTCTCTGACCAGCTTAGCTCCATCCTGGCCACACACCCACTCTCTGACCAGCTCAGCACCTTCCTGGCCACTCACCCACTCTCTGACCAGCTTAGCACCTTCCTGGCCCACTCACCCACTCTCTGACCAGCTTGGCACCTTCCTGGCCACTCACCCACTCTCTGACCAGCTTAGCACCTTCCTGGCCACTCACCCACTCTCTGACCAGCTTAGCTCCATCCTGGCCACTCACCCACTCTCTGACCAGCTCAGCACCTTCCTGGCCACTCACCCACTCTCTGACCAGCTTAGCACCTTCCTGGCCCACTCACCCACTCTCTGACCAGCTTGGCACCTTCCTGGCCACTCACCCACTCTCTGACCAGCTTAGCACCTTCCTGGCCACTCACCCACTCTCTGACCAGCTTAGCACCTTCCTGGCCCACTCACCCACTCTCTGACCAGCTTGGCACCTTCCTGGCCACTCACCCACTCTCTGACCAGCTTAGCACCTTCCTGGCCACTCACCCACTCTCTGACCAGCTTAGCACCTTCCTGGCCCACTCACCCACTCTCTGCCCAGCTTAGCACCATCCTGGCCACTCACCCACTCTCTGACCAGCTTAGCACCATCCTGGCCACTCACCCACTCTCTGACCAGCTTAGCTCCATCCTGGCCACTCACCCACTCTCTGACCAGCTCAGCACCTTCCTGGCCACTCACCCACTCTCTGACCAGCTTAGCACCTTCCTGGCCCACTCACCCACTCTCTGACCAGCTTGGCACCTTCCTGGCCACTCACCCACTCTCTGACCAGCTTAGCACCTTCCTGGCCACTCACCCACTCTCTGACCAGCTTAGCACCTTCCTGGCCCACTCACCCACTCTCTGCCCAGCTTAGCACCATCCTGGCCACTCACCCACTCTCTGACCAGCTTAGCACCATCCTGGCCACTCACCCACTCTCTGACCAGCTTAGCACCTTCCTGGCCACTCACCCACTCTCTGACCAGCTTAGCACCTTCCTGGCCACTCACCCACTCTCTGACCAGCTTAGCACCATCCTGGCCACTCACCCACTCTCTGACCAGCTTAGCACCTTCCTGGCCACTCACCCACTCTCTGACCAGCTTAGCACCTTCCTGGCCACTCACCCACTCTCTGACCAGCTTAGCACCTTCCTGGCCACTCACCCACTCTCTGACCAGCTTAGCACCTTCCTGGCCACTCACCCACTCTCTGACCAGCTTAGCACCTTCCTGGCCACTCACCCACTCTCTGACCAGCTTAGCACCTTCCTGGCCACTCACCCACTCTCTGACCAGCTTAGCACCTTCCTGGCCCACTCACCCACTCTCTGACCAGCTTGGCACCTTCCTGGCCACTCACCCACTCTCTGACCAGCTTAGCACCTTCCTGGCCCACTCACCCACTCTCTGACCAGCTTAGCACCTTCCTGGCCCACTCACCCACTCTCTGACCAGCTTAGCACCTTCCTGGCCACTCATCCACTCTCTGACCAGCTTAGCACCTTCCTGGCCCACTCACACACTCTCTGACCAGCTTAGCACCTTCCTGGCCACTCACCCACTCTCTGACCAGCTTAGCACCTTCCTGGCCACTCACCCACTCTCTGACCAGCTTAGCACCTTCCTGGCCACTCACCCACTGTCTGACCAGCTTAGCACCATCCTGGCCACTCACCCACTCTCTGACCAGCTTAGCACCTTCCTGGCCACTCACCCACTCTCTGACCAGCTTAACATCATCCTGGCCACTCACCCACTCTCTGACCAGCTTAGCTCCATCCTGGCCACTCACCCACTCTCTGACCAGCTCAGCACCTTCCTGGCCACTCACCCACTCTCTGACCAGCTTGGCACCTTCCTGGCCACTCACCCACTCTCTGACCAGCTTAACATCATCCTGGCCACTCACCCACTCTCTGACCAGCTTGGCACCATCCTGGCCACTCACCCACTCTCTGACCAGCTTAGCACCTTCCTGGCCACTCACCCACTCTCTGACCAGCTTAGCTCCATCCTGGCCACTCACCCACTCTCTGACCAGCTCAGCACCTTCCTGGCCACTCACCCACTCTCTGACCAGCTTGGCACCTTCCTGGCCACTCACCCACTCTCTGACCAGCTTGGCACCTTCCTGGCCACTCACCCACTCTCTGACCAGCTTGGCACCTTCCTGGCCACTCACCCACTCTCTGACCAGCTTGGCACCTTCCTGGCCACTCACCCACTCTCTGACCAGCTTAACATCATCCTGGCCACTCACCCACTCTCTGACCAGCTTAGCACCTTCCTGGCCACTCACCCACTCTCTGACCAGCTTGGCACCTTCCTGGCCACTCACCCACTCTCTGACCAGCTTAGCACCTTCCTGGCCACTCACCCACTCTCTGACCAGCTTAACATCATCCTGGCCACTCACCCACTCTCTGACCAGCTTAGCACCTTCCTGGCCACTCACCCACTCTCTGACCAGCTTAGCACCTTCCTGGCCACTCACCCACTCTCTGACCAGCTTAGCACCCCTTCCTGGCCACTCACCCACTCTCTGACCAGCTTAGCACCTTCCTGGCCACTCACCCACTCTCTGACCAGCTTAGCACCTTCCTGGCCACTCACCCACTCTCTGACCAGCTTAGCACCCCTTCCTGGCCACTCACCCACTCTCTGACCAGCTTAGCACCTTCCTGGCCACTCACCCACTCTCTGACCAGCTTAGCACCTTCCTGGCCACTCACCCACTCTCTGACCAGCTTAGCACCCCTTCCTGGCCACTCACCCACTCTCTGACCAGCTTAGCACCCCTTCCTGGCCACTCACCCACTCTCTGACCAGCTTAGCACCTTCCTGGCCACTCACCCACTCTCTGACCAGCTTAGCACCCCTTCCTGGCCACTCACCCACTCTCTGACCAGCTTAGCACCTTCCTGGCCACTCACCCACTCTCTGACCAGCTTAGCACCCCTTCCTGGCCACTCACCCACTCTCTGACCAGCTTAGCACCCCTTCCTGGCCACTCACCCACTCTCTGACCAGCTTAGCACCTTCCTGGCCACTCACCCACTCTCTGACCAGCTTAGCACCCCTTCCTGGCCACTCACCCACTCTCTGACCAGCTTAACATCATCCTGGCCACTCACCTGGATGGATCTCTGGCTAAACAGATGCTGGACATAATAAGTAAGTAACTTAAGTAAGTTGTTTTACGCCACTTTTCAGCCGGGATGGCTTTTTAAGTAATAATGCATACTTTGTGAGGGTTTTTTTCTGAAGTTTAATATTATATTTGCTATCATAAATAATATTTTTCTGTATGTATCATGTGTATCTATGGCTATGTATGTATGCATGTATGTATGAAATAGGAAAGCAACGAGTGGCAATATTGCTGTTTGCAGTCCTTTAAAAAGTAAAACATAGTTTACAGAAAATAACTTGTGCAATAAAAGTATGGCAAAGTAAAAAGGTCAATGTTCGCAACAGTCATACAGGTAAAAAATTTGATGATGGTATGATGGCACCTATCCATAGCAATTTTGATGACATGTTGAGCCACTGCACAGTATAATGTATATACAAATTGGGGTGACTCGAATAGTAGTAGTAAAATATTGTTTTACGCCACATTTCGGCACTAATGGTCATTTAAGTGACATTTTAGATATCAGTCTTTTGAATTTATGAATACCTGAAGATCATGTTTTTATTATTGTAATTTTAAATGCTGTTATTGTGAATTTCTCTTTCACATCTTATTGTCCTAAAGATTTATTCTATTACAGAATGTTCTTGAACAAAATTTACAAGACGACAATATCATGATGCCCATGAATTCCTCTTAATGATTATGGACGCACTAGCAGATCTGAAAAAATATTCACCTATAAATGTCACATTTGAAAACCACTGTTTAGGTGATTTGTGTAGAGGTTAACAGCTTTTGCATGTTTTCTAAAAGATTCTTTATGACATCAAATGATCATTTGAGGTGATATTGTGTTTTTTAGCCAATGCTATATTCTGAAACAACAAGGGAAGTGTCTGTCACGATTCCAATTTTTCCTGATGGAAATTATCCCGTTAAGGAATGTGTTGACAGCTATTTCGGAGACTGGGAATTGATAGAAGGAGCGTAATTAAATTAAGTGTAAAACAGTTGAGTGTGACTGTGTATCAATAGAAAATAATGATTATATGCTGAGTGGACAAGTTTATCACAACCTCACATTTCAAACAGCTGTGAGTACATATCTAATTGTAAATTCAAAAAATTCGTTGTCTAATCACTAATTGTTTTATGTCTACATTCTGTGAATGATGTGATTGTGATCGACCACGAGAAAGAAGGTCAAAAATTTTGAGGAGTCCCCCGTGGCTCTGCATTCAGCTTTGCAAATTTGAAAAAAATTACAACAATACTCGAAGTAAGAAGAAGCGTCTAATTGAAACTTATAGGGGAAATGACATGAAAGGGAACGCAAATTCACGCTTCCCGGCAAATTGCCTTTCACTTTTTTTTACTGGCATTTTCACCAGTTTTCACGGTAGCCACTGGACAAAATCAGGGGGATTAAAGATCGCGGAATTCGGGGGGAAGTGAGGGGGAATTTGTGAAATTGCAGAATGAGGTTAAGGTGGGGTGATAATACATGGTGGGTTATTGAGAGTGTTTTCCTTCACTCACCCCATAGAGAGTTCTGATAAGGGTTTCTAGAAAAAGATATACTGTAGATCTGGTAATATTCGCGAGGTTTTAATTTTCGCGAATTTCGCGAGGAGGACAAATTCGCTAATTCAAGAATCTCGCGAAAATTATCTTTATAATAGGGCTAGTAAAGAAAAATGATATTTCGCGAATTCTAAACTTCGTGAACAGTCCCCAAATCAGAAATTCGCGAAAATTTAAACATGCAAAAATTACCAGATTTACAGTATGTAAAAATTTAAATGAAATGGGAGAATGAAATAAAATGTGATAAATCGCGATAAATCAGCCATTTTGATTTTTTTCAGCTTTTATTGAGAACTGGTAATTAGTAGCCTGCAGAACAAATTCATTCATTTCAGTGCGGGGATCGACTTTAGCCGTCAGAATCTGACGTCTACAGACGTCAGATTCTGACGTCTTAAGTCGATCCCCGTGCTGTAAGGGTTAAAGCATCCTTTTACATCCCTGAAAACAGATTTAATTTTCCTACAACGAAGGGTTTTAGAACGAAAATTTCCAGGAAATTTGTTGTTTACCAATACATGGTATTTTTCTTTAATTTTTAAACCACATCAAATCATCTTCATCCACTACAAGTTGTGAATTGGTGTCGCAATTCTCGGCTTGTAGTGGATGAAGATGACAATGTTAAATTCAGGCTTAAAAGGGTTAGGTGGTTGAAAATATCATTTCTGTAACCCAAAGGGTTAAGTGACTCTGTAAACATTTGCCTATGTGGCGACTTTAGAAGAAAAAGAAATCCGGCGCTTCTACTCTGCCGTCAAGCTAACAGCTATTAATTCACATCACTTTTCGATTGGAAGATTCAGGAAGATTTGAATGTGACCAACAAGTGTCGGGATAAACCACCTGCCGTCAATAACTTGTTCAATAATGTGAGAAAATGGTTTTAGAAAGTTGAGATTGAGAGCGTGTCTTGTAGCTGTGTGAGCATGTAGTTATTCTACATTTTGTCAGTGTGGCGCTGTTTGCCACACTGACGTGTAAATAGTGTACATTATATTATATCTAGCCTACATGTTATCCAATAAACATATTTACAGAACAAGCTTTATATTGGATATTAATGTAACAGTTTTCTATAATCTAAACCGTGATGTTACAATCGCAGGTTTGCAAAAATTAGAAAGCAATGGATTAAAATGACTCATGTTCATGTCTAGGCTCATTCAAAAAAAGACACAATTGTGGATCAGTAACAGACTGCATGAACCACGAGTACACACTGACTGATGAGGCGTACATCTAAAGACTCTTGTGATGATAACCGCATCATCTAGCCAGCCGCCTCACAAAGTAAGACTTAATGTTCCAGACGCTTTATCAACAACAAAATTGATTTAAAAACTACTAAACAGATAGGTACTCACATAAAATATTTACACTTATCGCTCTGCTTAGCAAATATTATTTACAAAATAATCTGGAAATATACTGACACACATGTATACTCAACTTAAATAACTCATAGACAAATAAAAAAAGTTTAATCCTCAAATACACTGTCAGTGGTAGCAAATTATTGCTTTACGCCACTCAAGAAAATGAGACCCGCAAAGGGTATAATTGTATTTATGGGGGTGGTCCCAAACAGAAATAATATTTTTACGAAAATTCCGGGGATGCCACATAGGGATATCCTGAGAAGCTGTGATTTGTGCTTGCGGAAGTTCCCTCATGAGCGGGGAGTCCCTGATGCGCTTTTTCACAACATTGCATCAGCTGTGATAAATAAATGTGGTTCTATATCAGCTAAGCTGGCAATAACTCATCAGTTATGTCACATTTTTACATTGAAAGTCTTGTTTTAGAATCTCAAAAATAGGTTACGATAGACTAAAGTTCAGGGATTCAATTTGAGTAGACTAGATCTAGGTCTACCGTAGTCTGTTATTGTGGGGATTTTGTGATTGGTGTTCGGCGATAGAGCTTCCGCTGACAATTGTACCGCATCTAGGCCCAGGCCAAGGTGATTTGTGCACTATTTTGCGCCGACTGGACGAGTTCTGTACGGCTCAAAACATGGACAACATGTGACTGCCCAGGTCACATGTGTCGATGTCATTTGCAGGCTTAGGCGGCTCTCATGTAGGGAGCATAAGGAAAATAAACAATTAGACATGATGTCGGCTATGTCACCAGTTGCTAGTATTCTTCAAATCGGAGGCAATAACATACGCGCAGGTAATCCTGGTGGAGGACCAGACGATGTTGTCAACCAGCTTTTATACCTGGTGGCCATCCTCTTGCAACACATCACTAGGGTTGTCTACATATCAGCGATGGACCCATGACTTTCTTGTCCGGTGCGAAACAACAAGGCTGTACAAAATGCCAATGTTGAGGGTCTCCTGCCGGGCACCAGATTCTGGTTGCATGGGAAGGGCCTACACATAGGCCTTCAGACTATCTAAGGGACGGTGTCCATCTCAACATCTGCAGCATGGAGAGTAGTGGTAGTAGTAAATCATTGCTTTACGTCACTTTTGGGCACAAACGGTCTTTTAAGTGACATTTTAATACGATAAAAACGTCGTAGTCAATTGATGAGATGCATGATGTACAGATGATGATGTGAGGGTGGGGGTGATAGGGCATTGTGGGTTATTGAGAGCGATTTCCTTCGCTCGCCTGATAAGGGGTTCTGGGCATGTCTAGGGGATCTACCCCCAGACATGCCCAGACGGCCAGAGACTTGGGTTTCGCTGTGCAATTTAATGCTGAAACTCCGTGGCATTTTGCCCAGCTACGCTATCCTCGGGTCGGATAGTCCCCAGAGTAACAATAGGAAGGATAACTCCCTCTGGGTAACTCCATTCATCCCATGTGAGAGATCTAATGTCAAACACACTATTGCTGGTTATTTAAGGCTACCACAGCCTACACCAGCGCCAGCACTGATGCAAGAGCTGCATTAGCACTGCAGTTGAGCAGAGGAACCAGGGTACGCCACTGGCAATCCGCCCGAAGATTATGTCCAGATACGAGGAGGCTACAGCTTCCCTTGGATGATTGCTGTAGACTAGTGCTTCAGTACCATGCCATCCAGCATGCAACTGACGGAACAGATCCATAATGACCATCCCCGGTTGGGGGCAAAAAGTACTACTACTAGCAGTCATCCCAGTACCCCGCAGCATGGAGAGATATTTTAAGAGCTGATCAAGCTGACAACTTTCTGGTTAGCTTACCTAGATGGACTTGAGTAAGTAAATAAGACTCTTGTCATCATTTTGAGCCATTTAAGTGATTTTGCAAGTTAAAAAACATCCAATATTTGGCTACCAGTATGTGGAGGATTTATAAGACAGAAAACATATGGTCCAACTTTCTGACCAGCTTTACATCCTAGCAGCTTTCTGGCTGGCTTATCTAAATGGGTCTCCGGCTAAACAGATGCTAGAGGTGTTTTTACTGAAAGGCTCCCTATATTTTCAAGTGTGTATTTTCACAAAGACAGTTGTCAGCGATTTGCAGTGAAATTTATTCAAAAAAACTGCACAGATGTGTTGGGTGTCAGAAAGGTTTTTCTGAAAAATATAATTTATTGAAACATCAGCGACTGGAGAAATGTGCGGGACTCGCGCAAATACACCACTGTACACGTTGTGGTAAAGGTTTCCAGGCAAAAAGGCTCATGATGCAGCATAGTGAAATGTGCGGTGTGGAACAGAAATTTGACTGTAAAATATGCAGTAAAATATTTTCTACAAAATCCAATTTAACAAGACATGAACTTAGTTGTGGACGACCGAAAGAATTCGTTTTTAACCTTTGTAGTAAAGCTTGCTCGGGCCAACAGGAACTTGCTTATCACAAACACATTTGCCCCAACAAGCAGTAAGTAAGTAAGTAAAATGTCTTTCTTTACTTCACTTTTCGACCCGTATGGCCATTTAATTGAAAATTCCAAGTATTACAATATCATATGTTGTATAGTAAAAGTGGTAAAGAAAAGATCGAACTAATAACAGCATGTTCGTACTAAAACATTCAGTTTAAAAAGTTTGATATGATAATATGATGGTGCTCCTGGCACTTATATGTAACGAGTTTGATGACATGTTTCAGCGCCTGCACTACAACACAGTTTAATGAATATAAAAGTGTCTATAACAGCCTAAATAATGTAACAAATGAAGTGATTATAAAATGAACAACTTATCATCAAGTCAATATATCTCCATGAAATTGAAGTGATTGTGTAAAAACTACCAGTCTAAGTCTAATAATTAAAACATATAATAGAGGTTACATTCCCTTAGAAACTGAATAATAAAACCTGCAGGGGTGTCCTCAAATAGTTCAAATAGGCAATTAAATGTAAAATATTTCTTTCTGATGTGCGCATATTTCGTGCAGCTGAGAAGGACATATCTTACAGTGAGACGATTATTGCAGCACATAGGTCGCAATTCTCCTCTCAATAAATATCAGTTTGTGAAATAGGCATAAGACAACATCATCTCTTCTACGTTCCATTGGTCTAAACTATCGCTTAATTATTGGTTGTACCTCGAACAACTTGCTGGACACATTGATGTTCACCTTGCAAAATGTCATCAAGGTAGACAGAGATGTTGTATTTAAAGTCAGTATATGGTATAATAAAACTGTTTTGTCTTATCCAGGGCAGCCTTGGCCAAAAAATTAGCACTTTAAGAGTTAAGACCGTTGCAGCGACATAATGCGGTAAGCTGACAACTTTCTGGTTAGCTTATCTAGATGGACCTGATTAAGTAAATAAAACTGTTGTCATCATTTTCAGCCATTTACGTGATTTTGCAAGTTAAAAACCATATAATATTTTGCCTACCGGTATGTGGAGGATTTATAAGACAGAAAACATATGCTCCTACTTTCTGACCAGCTTCACATCTTAGCAGCTTTCTGGTTGGCTTATCTAGATGGGTCTCTGGCTAAACAGATGCTGGAGGTGTTTTTGACAAAGAAAGTAAGTTAGTTTGCTAACATCACTTTTCTGCCGGTATGGCCATTTAAGTGACAATTCAGACTCAAATAATAGCATATTTTGTATAGAAAAGTGGTAAAGTAAAAAGACCAAACTGATAACAGTTTGTACACACAAGTCATTCAGCTAAAACCATTTGATGATAAAATGATGGTGATTTTGATGACATGTTGGCGCGTCTGTGCCACAGTTTCAGGGCATAGACCTCCCTGAAATCGTACATTTAGTTTTTAAATATAGTAATGGTCCAACTATCTAGTGAATAAGCGTTTTGCTAAAATAAACGTCAACAATGACAAGGTCATTTATAAATAGACACAGCAACCCTTATCAACATGTCCTGCATGTGGAACCAATTTCATTATCAATAAGCTGGGCTAATGCCGGGCCAGCATCTACAGCGTCGGCCCAACATTAACCCAGCATTGAATCCTCATGTGAAACCATTTTTATAGGCTACAGGATTAGTTCGTGGTGTGGACTTACGACTGAGTCATACTATTTTACTCAGATGCAGAAAACTTCTGTTCCATGCAATGCGTGAGACAATAAGCTTCTTCGTCACACTCCACTTTTCTGGATAAAGTCACATTTTTGGTGGGAAAGTCTTTTAAGTGACTTTCTAATACACTATTTATCGCCATGGCAACAGAGGCTGGTATGCCAGATAAACAGCAGAAGTTATTTGTGAGTAAGTAAGCAGACGGTGGGCCAACATTAAACCAGTATTGTTTCATGGTCTAGTGTTTGCTGGGTGAAAACTCATTCACAACCATAAAATTAGTAAAGCACAAATAATTTTACTAAATTCACAATCTATCGCCTTTTAAACACTTTTTTGGCAAGATTAGGGGTTTACCTTTTCAGCAATGGTATTACTGAAGGTAAGGGGTAGCTTTTAGTGTATTCTTTTTATAAACAATCAATCTTAGATTTGATTGTAATAATTGTGTAAATAACTCAGGACGTCCTGGTCCACATTTTTGCCAGACGACATGGCGGCTTGCTCATAGCTCTGCCCGAATATTTTCTCCAGAGAAAATTTTGTAGTTTTGAGGTTTATATGCACGAACCGTAGTGGTGGTATTTGTAATGGCTGTGCCATGTGAGTGATTAATTACTCACCAGATGCCGCTAGCTCCAGGGTGCAGACTGGTGCGAGCGACATCTGGTGAATGCTTTGGAACTTCATTATTATTAGTCTCGCTCTGAAACACTTGCCCAGTATATTGTTAGATTGCCCAGCTTATTTTATGTCTACTGAGATTGATTTTACACATGAAATTTTGCCCGAAAAAGCATGGTTATTCCAACAATAAAGTTTTACGTTAATTTCATCAATTTAGGCTATTTACAAGGTAATTCAAGCACCACAAGAAATTCAAAATAAAGTTGACAAAACAAGGTTCACTATGAGCGAAAACCATCGTGTTTTCGAACATTGACGTAACCTATTCAGCTGTGATAGTTTTGCACTACCACCACTTCACTTCGATTGTCTGTTTTCATTTGGCCCCCATGCGGATGAACCGCCCACATTCACATTGATGTTAGTGAAATATATAACCATAAAGGTGGTTGCAACATAGTCAGAACAGTAAAACTTTATTGGTATCAACCATCGTCAGTGATGCTGGCTTGTTCAGTTATTGAAACCTAAAAATGAACATCGCTGTGTGCAGAAACTGTATTGGCTGGCCCAGCCCTGTCCTGGTCTAGCCCAGACAATAATGACATTTCATTTGATTTATTCGTCACCTGCTGCATTAGCAAGGTCAGATAGGCCTAGTATAGACTATCAATCATTATGTCAATCATGTTCATGCAAAACATGATCAATTCAAGACCACTACAAGTACAAGGACAAGGTAGTCCTAACGAGAGCTCCCTCCCACTCCTGTTCGTATCGCCCAATGTACATTGTATGTCAACCAATCTTTCAGACCAGATACTGACTGGCATACCAATGAATTTAGAACATACCTAGGGCTAGGGTAAAGTTAAAAGAGTAAGCCTAAATCTAATGCCGATAAAGCCAATCAATGACGTCGAATGCAGCTCATCGCCCATATTCAACAAGGAGTGGACGTATCGTCCAGCCTACAAACAAAATGCTTGCCCATATGAACCAGCAGTACCAAGGTATAAAGGCTGACCGCAATTCTTTTGACCCACCGGGGGCTGTTGCCCTACCTCTGACGGCTTTGCCTCGTGGTCATACAAAGTCACAACCTAGTCGGGTTAGAACAACAATTACACCTAGTAGCCGCACAGGAGATCATCGTACCAACAGTCACATTTCTAATGAAGAAGCTGATGAACTAGAGCAAATGCTTCTAGAAGAAATTTCTAAGACAGAGCGTGGTATTTCACTTTACGAAGAGGAAATTAAACGAAATTCAAGAACTTTGTCATTATCAGATATGTCAACACATCAGAAAGTGCCTTACATGTCTCAATCCGCTGAAATGAATAGATATCATGTAGATGCTAATGCTGCAGAGGGACATGGCAGTGGGCCTCGCTATCGCTCCACATCTGCTGAACGAACACACAATGTCCATGCTGGAAACCGTGAGCAGCCAATGAACCAAGAGCCTCCAGTTATGCAAAGGTCCAGCCAGAGAAAAGTAGGTCACTAGAACATGCTCGTGACTCTTCTGATACTTGTACCATTATCAATCGTAATAAAGAACTGCAAAGTTTTGTTCTTCCAAAGACTATCCTGCATCGTCTACATGCTGGTGACTCTCAACAAGCTGTGTGTAATCTTGGTATTGAGCCTCACATTGAAAACGGTATTCCCCCTATGACAATGCCTCTAAAATATATTCTAGAGTCACCTAAAAGATAATATAATCAGATTCCTGATGTGCAGACAGGCACTAGCTACATGAGCTATGATACTCAGCCTAAAAGTAGGCTTCCAATAAAAAAAAGTCACAGAACCATTATACGCAAGACATACACACAAGAAATCCTCAGCCTGGAACCTATTATGCTACAAAGTGTCCCACTACTTCAGGCTGTGGGAACTCCTTTGAATGCGGAGGATGCAGTCGTATATTTAAAGAGTTAAGACTGTTGAAGCGACATAATGTGATAAGTACAAAATTATAGCTACATATCTCTTTTTTAGGATGCTTTGTAGTAACCTCAACATGTGTTTAACTAGTTTTGTCATATCCTTCATGCATATACCTTTAAAACATGTAAAGTTATCAAGAGAAAGGCACATAAAATATCATTTTTGACGTGACGCTAACTTAAATCTGGTCATGCTGTAGATTTGTATTAATAAAGATAATTTAAATAGTCCGTTGCTTTATTGAGCTAGTGTTATATTACCGAAACTAATATAAGCTGTTGTTTCTTGCAGGTCTGTGTTCTGAAACATCAACAACATCAAGTGCCTCGTACTGTAAAATGCAGTACCTGTGACAAATCCATCAATAGCATGAAAGGCTTAAGAGCCTATAGGCTAGACCGGCACATGACAGGGGGTGCTAGCAATACAGGAGAGCTGATATGAGTCAAGCGCCCCCTAGTGTTAACCTAGCATACAATCGATGCAGGTACCGCATACTAGAGTCACATAACATTGAAAGTGATGTGATACACGTTTTCAACTTCCCTGTAGAGGGAGACAGTCACTTACAAGGGGACATTGAAGAACATCTACAGTAAATTTATTCACTATACTGACTCTCCTATACTACTATTAACTCTTTCAGTGCTTCATTACTACCTAACATTTTCCTCTCATTTGAAGTTGGCATTGCTCACGCAATTGCCAACTTCAAAAGAAAGGAAAATACCTCCTCACTTAAAAATTAAACCTGCTAAATTTCACAATGGGGGCTTTACTCAAGATTTATACATGCATATTTGTTCAATTTCTGTCAAATTTAAGTTGTGGAAAAACAGTATGAATGCGCTTAAAAGCGTCGCCCGCACTCAAAGGGTTAATGATCATGTAAGTGACATTGCAATATGCTGATGAGATGATAACACGAGGGTGGAGTGATAGGGCATGGTGGACTATTGAGTCTTTCCTTCACTTTTCCGATAAGGGGTGGTTCTATCAAAGGGAATCTCTAGGAGATTTACCCCCAGACATACCCAGATGGTCTAGGAATTGGGATATGCAAAAAATAATTAGAAGTATAAAAAATTATTATAAGTCAATTTAAATATTTGGTCGGGTTGATTTATCACCCCCTAAAACAGCCTATTTTGCAGCATACACGTGAAAGGGAGAGAACTACCATCCAATAACATGGGGGTAATATGGAGTAAGTGCAAAATGCACATGTTAAAGGTTTGTTTATATATATCATAAAATGGTAACTCGTTCCAGAAAGGAAATTATGGACAAATACAACAAACAAATAAAGAATGAAATGGAGAAAACACAACCACGACCTATAAGAGCAAAGGAAAAACGAAATGAAATAGAAAAGAAACAAGGATAGGGTAACGTTTAACCCTTAAAGTGCAGGGATCGACTTTAGTCTGAAAAATATAATTTATTGAATTATCAGCGACTGGAAAAATGTGCAGGACCCGCGCAAATACACCAATGTACACGTTGTGGTAAAGGTTTCCAGGCAAAAAGGCTCATGATGCAGCATTATGCCAGCATAGTGAAATGTGCGGTGTGAAACAGAAATTTGACTGCAAAATATGCAGTAAAATATTTTCTACAAAATCCAATTTAACAAGACATGAACTTAGTTGTGGACGATCAAAATAATTCGTTTGTAACCTTTGTAGTGAAGCTTGCTCAGAACAAAAATAACTTGCTTATCACAAACACATTTGCCCGAGCAAGCAGATAACCACATATCCAGCTGTGCCCGAACGAAAAAATGTTAGAGCTGGCGAAGAACCTGGAACTGCGCCTCCACATCATACTGACCAGCTTGAACAGGTTATGCAGTGCAACGAGGAAGGCAAAGCTGTGCTTCAGGGACTAAGCCACCAGGACTACGTAATCAAGACTATATAAAGAACAAATTTATCACCGAGATACTTGATAATCTGCAAAATAGATTTCCAGGGAGGAATACAGACATTATGCAGGCTTTTAGTGTCCTGGGACCAAGCCCAATTACAGGAATGTCAACTAAAGACTGTGTCACATGGGGTGATGCCAAGATGTCCAGCCTTATATCTCACTATGGTCAGGAGCAGGTACATGAGTATCGCAGTGATCATGACAGAGCAATCCATACCACACATGCACCTCCTATAATTGACCCCCCTCCCCCCCGTCACAGAAGAGAAGTGGAATATTTTAACATGTTTAAGTGTTAATATTTAAGTATCAGGTAAAGCTATGATTAATATTTGCATTTTATACTTACAAATAGAAATAAAAACATGAATCGATATATACTAATGGCCCATGTTTTTATTAAATGGCCCCCCTTTTTACACTGAAGTGAGCCATATGGCCCCTTACTTCACCAGTCTGGAATGAACACTGGACGTGTCGGCAAAAACAGCAGAATATTTTATACATACTGCACACACAACTTCAAAAAAAAGATGAGTAGAAGGCCATCGGGATGATTTCCCGCAAAACCATATTCAACTTTTGAATATTCCATCACAAATACATCATTACACAATACCTTTCACAAAATTTCACCATAGTTTGTTTGGAAGTGCTGGCATACTGAAATGGTGCGTGCATGACAAAGAAACAAAAACAAAGCTGAGAGGTTCATGAGAAACCAGTTTGTTCACCTGTGTCGGTGGACTTCAGGATCGCGATAGAAAATATTTTTGTCTGTAATATGAGCAGCCACTCTTATGAGCAGCCAACCTCCTATGGGCTATTCCCCAAAATGGCCTTTTGTATACAAATGAACCTCCTATGAACAGCCACCTGTCTTGAAAGGCCACTTTTCCTATGTAGCAAGGGTGGCTGCTCATAGCAGGTTCTACTGTAATAGCAAGATGTACATGTATGTACAGGACATGCAAGCAGAGCATGATCAACAAACAGCCACATGTACTCCTACATGTTGTCATATTCGTTTTTTTAAAGAGCAAACACATCCTATATATCATTATATGACTTAATTTTTTACCTCAGTAATTGTAATGCCAGCACCTGTCACACCAACATCACAGAAAATTTTCCAGTCTATTGTTTCATGCAACGCTCATGTCATAAGATAGGACGTAGATCCCAGACATCACAAATTTTCTGTGTTGTCTGAGGATAAAAAATCTTGTAGCATTGTTCCCCTGCCAAAATGGAAAAGTGCCAGCTAGGCACACACAAGAAAAATTATTAAAATCAAAGACAAATCAAATTGTGAGCACATGAGGTGTTTAGGATCTGATGAACAACTCTGGCGAAATATATGTTCCAAAACTACAGATGACACAAATCCTAATAGATCCATTGAAGATGAGGAAGAAGTCATGACATGTCAGCCAGCTGAATATATCTCGAGGAGGATAACAATTCACAGGTAATTTCGATCATGCACATTGTTGCTATGTTTTAAAGTTATAGCTCAGATCGATGCGTTTTCATCTGTGATAACAATTGACAGTCATAGTCTCTGTCAAAAGTAAGATTGTATCCTAGAATATCGCCGAAGACAGGATGGTTTACACATGCTGTCAGAGCTCCCAGGCTGGGAGTTTGTCACACAATGGGAAGTTTACAGATGTCCCTGTCACCATTTTGCCATTTTGCTCTATCAAAAGTAAAAAATACTATTCCTCAATTGTGCCATTTATGAGCAGGCAAACTTTTACTGCCTGGAATTTTTCTTGCTCAGGAAATTTAAATATTGATCTTAAGAAGCCTTGTGGGAAATGCAAATTTAATCCACGTATATTAGCTTGTGATGGGACTAAATTGTAAAAAAAAATTCAAAAATGTATCACTTAATGTTTTTTAGCAACCCACAATTGCAACCATAGTTAAATCTAATCATCAATGCACAGCTCGGCAGTTTTTCTGGGAGGACACACCGACATCAAAAACAGATAAAAGACAAGCACTGGAAGACTTGCAGTTTTTTCTCGCAATGAGCAGAGACACTTTGTTGACATGGATAAAAGAACAATCTAGGGAAAGAGGTAAACATAATATTAACTCTAGAAAGGAAGAAGATAGAATTATTCATTTACTGATTCATACACCAGAGCCTTGCCAAGAAGTAATCAAGAAATTTATCACTGGGATTTAACCACCTGAGTTAACGTCAAGTCTTATAATGGCTGTTGACCCTTAACATCCCTAGATAGGTATTCAAATGAAGCAGAAAAGGGTTAATACCATTATTACCAATATATTGGAAACTACTGAATTCACAATTTGCATCATATGAATTGTCAATATACCTTACATTTCTCAACAACAAAATGGCAGCCAGCTGTGAAATTAGTGGCAATTATTGAGATGTCCGTAATTATAGTCATTATAGTCATTATAGGCCTTAGAATCTGACTGCTATAGACTGCAATGAAAACAAGAGCGGAGCAGAACCATGTAAACACCAAAAGTTGTTATTAAATAGAGAGGGCTGGCGATTTTAAACCACATTTTACTGCTAGTGAGAAATGAGTATGAAAAAAAATAGATTTGTTTTACATCACTTTTCGGCCAGTATGGCCATTTACTAAAGTACTGCAAAAAAAAGAGAATAATGCACACCGTTTTTCCCTACACTATGGGAGATGCGCGTTATAGTCCAGTGTGTGCTACGTGACACATGTAAGTAAAATTATTGTTCCACATCACTTTTCAACAAGGATGGTCATGTTAGTGACTTTTAAGTGAAATTGTGGGTAATATGTTCTATCGAATTTGACTATTAAATAAACTGAATAATTTTACTTACTTCTTATGCATCCAGACACATTTTGTAGTTAGTATAAATTGCAATTGTATGAGGTGGTGCTTTAATGCTTAAGAGACTTGTCCTGCTAGACCCGGATATATACGGTTTTAAGCATATTTTAAGCCAAATAATATGTCACTGAAATGGACAATACAGTTTGTGGTAGATGTTCAGTTAGTGAAATAACTCAATTTAGAAGATGTATATTTTCGAAAAATATCTATATTTTTCGTCATTTGAAGCTGGAAATTGCGTTAGCAATTCCAGCTTCAAATGACAAAAAATACAATTGAAACAATTCAGCAGGACAAGGGTTAAGAGACTTTTATAATACCGGTATGCTAAAAATAGTGCAATCCTTGATGTAATAAATGTACAGATGATGACATCAGGGTGGGGTGATAAGACATGGTGGATTAATTAAATAACACTTGTGACAGGAGACTTTGTGCTCTTCTAGAAAACAACATGGCAATTCAAAACAATGCATTATTTGTGTAGATAAAAGCGATGGTGACAATTCAAAAGCACGGATTATTTGTGTAGATAATTAAAGTAAAAGGGACAATTCAAAGCAACGGATTATTTGTGTGGATAAAAGCAATGGTGACAATTCCAAACAATGAAAACAATGAAAAATGTTTCAAGGTCTGAAAGAGACTTTTCAGAAATCTGCTGAAAGTCCTCACAGAATGGAGAGGTACAGTTCCAGTTCCAAGATAACTGTTTAGTCGTTATCAGAATGCTCTGCTTCTGATGTGGGGATCGACAGTAATGTGTTGTGTAAGGCGCCATTCCAATATCTATACTACTATCTACAACCTCTACCAGTCTCACTATAGGTTAGTGGTGATAACATCACTGCTCCTCTGATAGATCTGTCCACAGAAATTCAATAGTTATGTGCTGTCAAATGTTCATTCTCAATACTTGAAGATTGGTAAGTATCACCCTGTTTTATAATGGCATGTACATATATGTACCAACGAGAGTAATTGATGGGTCGGCAACACCATTAGAAATCTTTCAATAATTTTACAGTTGTTCTGAATTGTTTGCTTTAAAATTATAGATATATCTAACAGAGCCACCTGGTGATTATTCTTGTTGGTGTGGAAACTGATCTGTATATTTAGAGAAGAAGGCTATTAAAATAAATTTGTCATCATTTATTTTGTTGTTTCGTTTTCACACATCGGTGGATGTCGTGTACGTTCAGGTCAGGTGTTGGCTGAACATAATGGTGCCCAGACCCGAAGGTAAATGTGTATAGCCCCTGGTGTGCTAAAAACATCATTTATGTGTTAAATTTGTTATTTAATACCTCAGTTTCTGACACTGGACTGGTGTAGACTCAGATGCCATTTGCATTTTGAGTGTCAACAATCAAAATGTCAGAAAAAATGAGATCCCGGGCCCAGGGATGGGTGACAAGATTAAGCACGAAACTGGACGATTTATGCAATAAATATGGTAAAAAGACTTTTAATATTGTTGAGATAAATGATGCAATAGAGGAATTTGATAACAGAATGTATAATTTAGCAAAGCGCAGTCAAGGGTAGAACTAGAAATAGATTTGAGTGAGTTGGAGAAAGACATTGGTGACGCTGTTTTCGGGAGAAGATGCGTCAATCGCGCATTAACGCAGCCACTTCAATCAGTACACACATTATCGCTCAAACCAAGGAAGCTGACACACGTTCAATTTCAGGATCAATAAACGCTGCCGAGGCGAAACTTCCCAAATTAATTTTGCCAACTTTTACTGGAGACGTTCTCCAGTGGACTGCCTTCTGGAAAAAATTTAAAGCAGTCGTAGATGACGGTGATCTACCTGCTATCACTAAGTTTACATACTTGCGCTCCTTATTAAAGGGGGAGGCGAGTGATGTGGTACAAGGACTCTCATTAACAGCCGACAACTATAAGACTGCTTGTGACATTTTAATAAAAAGGTTTGGCAGATCTGAAAGAATTGTTTTTCCCATATACAGGAGGTGCTGCAAATAAAAATTGAAAGTTCTGTTTTGTTTTATGGTTTCATAAGTGACATGTATCAGAAGTGACTTGTCCAGAATCACCAAATCCCACTGTATCACGATTAGGACGTAAAACCACCAGACCTGAACAACTTGGATATAATGATTCAAACATATTGTTTATTTGCTTAATATATCTTACATTCCATGTAAAGTATTTGTAATGTTATCATTGTTGGAGTCTACTCACTCCAAGGTGGGTTGAATGTTCTGAATTGTTTGCTTCAGAATTATAGACATACCTAATAGGGTGATTATTCTTGTTGATCCGAAAACTGAACTGTATAATTGGGGAAGAGGGCCATTAAAATATACATGTATTTTTGACAGAGAGACACATCGGTTGATGTCGTAATGTTCAGGAGAGTTGTTGTTTGAACAAAATGGTGCCCAGACCCGATGGTAAATGTGTATAGCCCCGGGTGTGCTAAAAACATCATTTATGTGTTACATTTGTTATTTAATACCTCAGTTTCTGACACTGGACTGGTGTAGACTCAGATGCCATTTGCACTTTGAGTGTCAACAATCAAAATGTCAGAAATAATGAGATCCCGGGCAGATGCCCGAGGATAATCTGCCCGGGGATAGGTGACAAGATTGAGCACGAAACTGAACAATTTACGCAGCAATATGATAAAAAAGACTTTTGTTTTGTTTTCACACATCAGCCGTGTATGCTTAGGTCAGTTGTTGCCTGAACAACAGTGATGATCTATTTGAAGAGATTGTAAGATTCACAATTCTCAATGCTCAGACCAAACAGTAGGTGTATGGTCAGATGTCACGGCTGAAATCAAAGCCTACTATGCAGGGTTTCCGCCAGGGAGGGTCCACAGGGGGGATAACCCCCCTCCCCCTTGTTGCAAAGAAAATAAAAATATATTCCAGATTTTGCTGTCATTTCAATTAAAATAGGCATTGTTAGCACTCAATTTTAAAATTCAGAATTTTTTTCTCCTGGGCGATAAACCCCAGACCCCCCATCCCTCATGGGCCGCCCCCCAATCATACATTCCCGGCGGAAACCCTGATATGGTATTCTCCTCATCATGGAAGTGAAATTTGATTGAGATTAGCTATAGTGGTCCCACAATCCGAAGTATTGGCTGATTGGTTCAAAGTTCAAAACTTGGTGACGAAGGTGTTTGGTCAGATGTCACCTTGGCTGAATCAAACCTACTATGGTATTCTCCTCATCATGGAAGTGATGAAATTTGATAGAGATGAGTTATACAGGTCCCACAATCTGAAGTATTGGCTGATTGGCTGAAGACTTGGTGAAGTCTGATGGCAAGAGACATATTTATTCAAATTAAACGCTATCTTCATTTTAGTGATGACACTAACAAAGCTGCTTCTGGTAGGCCTAGACCACAAGAAAAATTGCAAAAGGATGGATTCATACTGGACCATTTACGTAATGCCTTCCAGAAGGAATATGTGCCCACTGGTCGATAGTGTTGAAAGGGTTAACCCTTACAGAGCGGGGATCGACTTTACTCGTCAGAATCTGACGTCTGTAGACGGCAGATTCTGATGAGTGAAGTCTATCCCTGCACTTTAAGAGTAGAAATATTTCTAATCGCCGTAGACCCATAAGGTATTTAAATGAATCAGAAAGAGCTAACTTAGGCATTTCCCTGGTCAGAGTAGACTGCATATTTTAGCAGTTTATTTTTTTTTTTTTTAGAAAACTTTTTACCCAGATTAGAGCTTTCATAAGCTTTTTCTAAGCTTTTATTTTTATTAGGCTTTGCTCATGTTGATCAAACTGATAAAAACTGCTTCAAATGCTTTCAAAAAGCTCAAGACTATTCATGCTTAGCAGTTTGTTAAGCTTTCATAAGCTTTCAAAGCCAGTTTAAATTTATTGGTCATTTATTAACACTTCAAGTGAAAGCCTAACCTAAACCTTAGTTAATCCCTAACAGTTCAGGTGAAAGCCTAAACTAAACCTTAGTCATTCCTTAACAGTTTAGGTGAAAGCCTAAACTAAACCTTAGTCATTCCTTAACAGTTTAGGTGAAAGCCTAAACTAAACCTTAGTCATTCCTTAACAGTTTAGGTGAAAGCCTAAACTAAACCTTAGTCATTCCTTAACAGTTTAGGTGAAAGCCTAAACTAAACCTTAGTCATTCCTTAACAGTTTAGGTGAAAGCCTAACCTAAACCTTAGTCATTCCTTAACAGTTTAGGTGAAAGCCTAAACTAAACTATTTAAAAAAGCTCAAAAATGATTGAAAAAAAGCCTAATATGCAAATGTTGTTGTATATAGGCATGGATGTGTACCAGCCTGGCATATGCTCAAAAAAAAGCCCTAATATGCAAATGTTATTGCATACATGGAGGCATACTTGCTAGCTAGCCTGACATATGCAAACATGAAGGGGGGGGGGGGCATTCTAACATGCCTGCATGTATCCATGCATGCATCAATGCATGCATGGATACATGTGACAATTGTCAATAATGACAGATACTTGCTGAATAATTAAAATTAGCAACATGAAAAAATAATTTGCCATCTTTTCCAGATGCGCAGATTATATTTATAACCTCAAATCATGTCAGAAAAAGTATGTGACACCACATGTGAGAATATATTATATAACTGATGTAGCTGCAATAACTGACGAAGCCACAAAAATTATCCAAATAACGGGCGAACACTATAACCAAGAGAACACAAGCCATTAACCCGATATCGTTTCAATGTTGGGCTGCAGACGGCGGCCCAGCTTTGAAACAACATTGGGTCAACCACTCTCGCTTGCTGGGAATGGCTTGCATCCATAATTTAATTGTTTGATTAAAGGTCACAGAACATAGTAACGGAGTTTAGGCTAGTCAAAATCAGCCTTGCATGGCATACCTTTTAAAAACGATTTATAATTAACACGAAGCCACCAAACTGCGATGAACATGAACTTTATTTTAATGTACATGTATTATTATACAAAATATATGCTTATGTATACTCTTACAGCCAAATGTGCAGACAGGTAGCACTTTTTGTAGTTAACCATTCAGAGGCTCCTCTTCATGATTATACCCTCCACACTTCAACTGGGGATGGAATCATCACAACAGATGATTAATTTCTGATGTAAAAGATACAACCTCAAAGTTATATTATAAATATCTCCCTAGAAAAAACTGCAGATAACTAGTTGAAGATGTTGACAGGACCATAAAAGCTACATGCTTTGGTAGTAGTCATCAGTAGTAAATAATTCTGCGGGATTTTATTCTGCTCTTCAAGATAGGAGCTTCAAGATAGCAATTTGGCTACCTTGTGCGAACAAGATATTCCCACGTACCTGTCAATTAGCAATTCGGCTACATGGTAGTTATCTTTTGCATACAATGTAGTCAAAAGGTACCGTGCAATATAGCAAATTGACTACCTTGTAAGTATGTGGTAGCTAGTATCTTGTACGTACAAGGTGACCAAATTTTCTATGAAAATTGTTAATGCATGTCGATCCAGAGCTTTGTAATATTGAGTACATTACAAACTTTACATCTATCAATTTAATGGATCCACCCTCCATAATCAAGCGTCAACATGTGTTGGTATGTAGTTATGCCTTTTAAAATTATCCAACGGTTCAAGCTGATGAGTGCTAACACAATATAAGTGGTTCTTATGTAAGCATTTCGCCTATTCTCCTTTTTTTGTATTCTTGCAGAGACCCAATATGCGACCACTAATACGAGACCCAGAAAATCCTCAGAAATTTTCTGGTGTGCTCGTGGATCATACCCAACTTTCTAACCTTCTTCGAAGAACAGAGCAAAAGGACAAGCCCACAGCAGCCATATTTCTGGTGAATGGCCTGTTAGAACTTGTGTTCGGGTTGGATGAATTGGCAGCATCATCTGGCCTTGCGCCAAGGAAAGAAGGATTCCACTGCTCCACGGTTTGATCCAACCAAAATTCTAGCTATCTCAGGTAATAAATAAGTCTATACTTTTTTTATTTTCAACTTATCGTCTTCTCTATTTCAGATTTATTTAAAACAAAAATTATTTAGTTTTTAAATAATTCAAAAAAATTGCTGATTTTTAAACAAAGCTCGCTGTCAATTTCAATACCGTACAATTTCTAATTGTAGCCGCATCTCCAATAGAAGCCGCCCCCCGAACTTTCAAAAAATTACAAATTTTTTACAAAAAGTTTCGTACTTGGAAAACCTCAAATTAAAGCCGCATGGCGACTTTTTGATTTGTCAAGAACCAAAACTATTTTCATATCTTATAAAAAGGACAATGACCAGGTGTTTATCAAGATGCCGGCCGCTAGCTACGCTAACCACGCTAATAGAGCACACACTATATAAGCCCAGATAGCTTCTAACCCTTTACAGACATGAGGTGTTATATTCACATACAAAATGTACAATGTGTGACGATAGGGCAGGTAATGTAGCCCTACAAGCGCTATAGGCCTAGTCAGTTGCCATGTTAAGCCTACTTACTCAGTCTAACAGATTGAAATATTTTTTGGTCGACTGTTTAGGCCTACATATATATATATATATATATATATATATATATATATATATGTAATAAATGGCCTTTATAAAATACAAATGGCAATTATATATACCGGTATACAATACAATGGTTATTTGTGGTCTTCACGGTTAAGCCAGCATCACCATGTGTGGACCAGCCATGTCGGCCTACACGAACAGTGTATGGATAAAGTTGACATTTTCTCACGCCGTTCAGCAACATTAGGAGAGGGAGGTGGCGCGTGGCTGCATGCTTATTTGGGCAACGCCAACTGCTGATTCAATGTAAAACATGTTTAATTAGTGCTATGTAAAATAAACTTCCCTTATTGTGAGCATCAAATCGATTCATATGGAATATATATCTTTATATGGGCATTGGACATGAAGGGTTGGGTGATCGCTACCGGCAGTTGAGATTGATAGCTGCACCGTGATTGAAATTTTCACGCAAAACCTCCAATAGAAGCCGCAACTGGACTTTTGACATTGGGCTCTGGAAATTATTATTTTTCATTCTAATTAAAGCCGCGGCTACAATTAGAAATTTTACGGTATTTAGTATTTATAACAAATGTATTTTTTTAATGGATGTACATAGCAAGCGTATGGTTGTTACGTCTGCACGTATCTTGCTGACACAGAAAGCAGTAAGGAGTGGGGGTCGATATGCCGCATTATGCGGTTTAATATATTATGATAAGCGATGCGCAATGATCGACCTCCATTAACCCTCTGAGTGCTAGGCACGACTAGAGTTGTCTTTAATCTTTTTTATCAGCACCTAAAAAAACGGGTTTTGGAGGTGAAATATATGGTTAACCCTTTAAGCCCGCACGATGCATTAAAGCATCATGCTACATCCCTGAAAACAGACTTAATTTCCCTGCAACTAAGGAGTTTTAGAAGAGAAATTTCAGAAATGAAAGAGTTCCCTTTACTTCTTTTTTTTTTGCTGTGTGTGGTTTTGACAGGTTTTTCTCCAAACAGTGTGGAAAAACAGAAAAACAGAAATGAATATTTGAATGGTTAATGCAGCTATTTTGGGGATTGTTCTCGCAGGTTGCTGGCCTCTTCAAGAAGGACCAGCCACATATAGTGAATGTACACTGCATCGCCCATCGTTTTGCACTGGCTGCCTCACAGGCAGCCCCCAAAGTACCATCACTCGAACAAGTCAAATCAGTGCTGACCCAGCTCTTCTACTACTATAGGAACTCGCCAGTGCGAACAGCTGGCCTAGCTTCCATTGAGGTAAAACTAGCTCCTGAGCGCCATATGAAGTGAATATTATTTGAAGTAAGGACTCATCCCCTAAGTTTAATTATACTGACTGCTGTATTCTGCTATAATAGTCTGAGTCACTTTCTGTCTTCAGGAACTTCTTGAGATGCCCCAACTGAAGCTGGTCAAGGCTGTTGACACCAGATGGTTGTCACATGACAAGGCGGTCAGTGTCGTCCGAAAGAGCTATGCACCCATAGTCATTAGTCTGGAGAAAGAGGCTTCCGAACGCCATGACGCAACGGCGCAAGGCCTATCAAAATTTGTCCACAAGTTCAAATTTGTAGCCTCGCTCGCCATGCTGGCAGACGTTCTGCCTGTGCTGAGCATCCTATCCAAGGCTTTCCAGGTATGTTAAATCTGCATTAATTTACTGATTAGCAATTTAGCACAGCTGATTTGGCATGTTCCAGTTATGATTGTCAAAAATTCATTCAGTTGCTGTGTATTGCAATTACGTCTTGGCTCCAATAGTCATATTTCAGAGAAGGGGCGTGAACCTCACAGACATCGAGAACCATGTGGATAAATGTACAACTGCCCTGGAGCGAATGAAGGGTGGGAATGGTGAAGAAATAAAGGGCCTAGGAGACTATGTCTCCAACCTGACAGGGATTGACAAGGTCGAGTACTCGGACGAGCTGATGGAGGGACCCAATGGATTCATAGCTAAAGTGAGCAACTTGAACATGCAGCGATGCCATCAACCGTTAACATTCTGATAATACTAGTGATTTCATAACAATGAGTTGATATCACATTTCATTTTTGTATCTGTACAGTCCTATGACCCCTTCATTGAGGCCATCCTGGAGAACTTGGAAAAGCGGTTTGAGGACAAGGGAATGCTCAAGAACTTCTCCATCTTCGATCCCATGACACTTCAAGAAGATGGGGATGAGGTCCTCGACGAAGATCAGATTGAGAGTCTGGAGGTAGGAACCTGTAGCATTGAAACCATTAACTCAGGCACACACCTTTATTCTATTGTGTTTGCACAGAGCATCATTATATCCTCTTATGTTTATAAATAGATGAATGCAGAATGCAAACTTGATTCTCTCTCCAGATCTTGTGCAGAGTTTTCCCTGGGATGGACTTTGCAACAGCCGAGAGGGAGTGGTTGGTGCTGAGAGAGGTACTACTCACCGATTTCAGGGACAGTCAGTTTGGCGAGGTCCTGAACAACATGAAGAAGTACAAGGAGCTGCTGCCTACCCTATATCAAATAGCTATGATAGCCTTGGTGCTCCCTGTCTCAACTGCTGGTAATTATGTTCAAACTTTATTTCATACATACATCGATTCGGCCCATACATCGATCTGGATTCGGCCTGCTGAGCCTGCATACATTTTAATTAGTAAATACTAACTACTGAAGCTGTATCAAACTTTTAGCTATTCATTTATTTAAAATGATGTATCATGTTTGTTTTAATGTTGCAGACTGTGAGCGGGGTTTCAGTACCCTGAAACGTGTGAAGTCTGCAACAAGGAGCCGCCTGGCACCCACAGCATTTAACAACCTTCTCCTCCTGACAATCGAAGGTCCAGCAATGGATGATATGGACTTTGACGCGGTGACAGATGCTTGGGGCAAGGCCAAGGCCAGGCGTCTGAGGGTTATCTAGGTCACATAGTAGGCAGAGTGTGAGGGTCTGCGAATGGACAATAAATTTCAAGTTTTGGTGTGTTGTACCAGTTATACCAGTATTAAATGAATAAACACATGTTGTTCACTCTTAACAGACTCTGTGTTTGTAACATACCTCTACTGCCTCTGACTGTAAGTTACTGAAAACTGGAGAAGCACCTAATTTTTACTGAAAAAAAATCGCTCTTTTTATTTCCATGAAGACCACCTGGAAATGCAGTAGAATGCATGTCTGAGCATCTAGACCCCTTTGGTTTTCAGGGGCCTGCGGCCCCCGAACCCCCGGCGTATTCCCAACACCTCTCCACCGGCTTATCGGCCGGTGCATCGGCCGTCCAGACTAACTGGAGTGACTGCATGCATGCATGCACACACATCATTTTCACTTGTCCATAAAACATCACAGACAACCAAGTTTCTAATAGGCTTGAAATAAAGATTTAATACTTGCTATACCTTTTCTACATAATTATTTAAAACTGTAGTGTAATATAATTTGCCATCCAACATTCAGAATATGGAGCATTCCTTGGGCATTCTAAGGCTTTGTTTGAAAGCTCTAGATATAGATTATAGCTCAAGCAACCGTATATTGTGTTGGGCTTTAGTTTTACCACGCGCTGTCTATGTACCTGTCTATGTCTAGGGATGTTATGACATTGATTTGTCAGGGAACATCAGCACAGCGTCAGCTGCATCATGTTTGTCTAACAATGCAATAAAGTGGAGGTTTTTAGAAACTCACCTCTGAATGGACTGTAGTTTCAAGGTAATAACACATGTACCAAGTACAGTGACAAGTATTCTACCTGATACCAAATACAGGAGACATGACTTTCCAGAAGGTCCTGGACTGCTCTGAAGAGATGTTTGATTACGTTGAGCCCCATGAGGATTGGGGTAACGGATGTAAAAAGGCATTTCATGAGTAGTAGTCGTAGTAGCAGTAAGTTATTGTTTTTACGTCTCCTTTCGTCACTTCATCCAGGAGCAGCAAGAAGAAATAAGGAAACAAAAGGGGCGAAAGACTCCCAAGTCCAAGAAATTGTGACGAAGTGGCAGAAAGGGAGCAGCGATAGAGATGGAGGTCGTCAACGCCGCCAATAATGTAGCCTATTAAATGAATAAAATATATTGTATATTCAATTATACTTTGTTCATTCTTATTCTGTATTCAGGTATATGAACACACTGTTATTAAAAATTAAACATGGTTTGAGGTAGGCCCTACATTGTTTTCTTATTTTTAACATAACGTTACCGATCTTTATGTGGTCTATATAGATAGACCTGAACATTTAATTTCAGATTATAGTGCTTGGCCTTATGATCGCTTCTGAGTGATCCCATGTTTTTAGTAGGCTATTAAAACAACTCGATGCCCGGTGTCAGCCCACTACTGCTCATAAGTTCAAAATAGTGGTAGATAATTAATTTTCGAAATTAACCCACCCTGAGCTCATCCTTATGTATAGATGTATAACAGCGGGTAAATGCTCAGTTTGCAAGCTTGGGCAACCCTCAACCCTATATTCAGAGGTAGATGCACTGTGACTGTCATCTGCCTGCTCTCAGATCAGTAGCGGCTGCTGATCTCGGGCCGTCCTCAGTCCATCATTGGAAGATTCATACCCAGCTAACACAGAGCATTTGTATAACATTTGTGCAACGCCGTTCTAACGTCTTCGACGTAGGTCTAACATTGTACGAATGTTATACAAATGTTTACCGGGTAGGGACCGTCGTTGGCCCACCCTAGGCCTGACAGCGGTTGCCGACCTCGGGACGCCCTCAGTCCGACAGTTATAAATGCATAGTGGCTGCCGTCGGCCCGCCTTGAACCTCCCATCGGCCCGACAGCAGTTGTCGATCTCAGGCGGCCCACAGTGCGACAGTGGTAGATGCATAGTGACCGCCGTCGGCCCGACCTCAACCGGCCCTCGGCCCGACAGCGGTGGCCGACCTTGGGCCGCCTTCAGTCCGACAGTGGTAGATGCATAGTGATCGCCGTCAGTCAGCCCTCAACCCGCCTTCAGCCTGACAGTGGTTGCCGACCTCGGGCCGCCAGCAAAACGGCCACTGGCGGGGGGCGCTGGCGGCCCACTATCAATGCCGCCCTTGGCCCACTGTCGGACCACCGCCAGAGGCCAGCTGGGATGTTTGTCTAACAATAAAGTGAATGTTTTCATAAAGTCACCTCTGAATGGACTCTTTTCAAGGTAACATCCCACGAACCAAGTAAAGCGACAAACATTCTACCTGAAACCAAGTACTGGAGACATTGTGTTTACTTCACTTTTCATAACTAATTATCATGTAAGTAACATTGAAATAGGATAAAATAGCGCATGATGGGTTGTTGAGTGTTTTCCTTCACTCACCCAATAAGGGGTTATGGGCATGTCTGAGGAAATCACCCCTAGACTGCCCATATGTCCAGAGACTTGTTCATTTAGTATAAATATAAACCTACTGGTAGCTAAAGGCTATGTAGAACATAATAATATTGTGACAGCCGTTGGCCCCAGGTATATCGTTCTATGGTAGGCCTGCGCCAATTGACGCATGCATAATCCTCTTTTTCCGGCCGGAAATCACGCTGAATTTTACCACAAATTCACCCCTTTTAATTTGTGGGGATGTTGTTATTTTTTATACTACTAACTCTGGGAGCTATGGCTAATAGTTTATCCATATCAAACCATCTTTTAGGACCAACCCTGGATATTTTATCCCTATGTGGTGTGACCTAATCAAAAACCACATGTGACCAAAACGTTAATATTTTGTACAGTTGAGTGATACAAAAGTAAAAAAAAAGTGCCAGAGCTCACCGTCAGACATTGACACAATTAGATTACTTAGCACACTCAGGAGCAGATCTGCGGTGCTACGCGGTGCTTTTTATCCTAGCGCTGCATTAACAAACGTCTACAAGTGTTAATTGTTCGTTCTTTGCCTTGCCCATGAAGAAACAGTGCCTTTGGATCTGAAAAAGGGGGCCCCTGATCTCTGGAACAGGGGGCCATCAGACCAAGATCATGGGTCATATGGCCTATCATTTCTCCAAAAGTGGGTAATATCCCTGAGAGCAACCAAGTGTTGATGAGATGTGTCATTTCACGTGTAGGCCAACTGCCACTACAGACAGTAGCATACTGGCATTAAGCCTACATGCTCTCCCGGATTCTCATTGGTGAATAAATTTCGATTTTTTTCTCTAGCTGAACCTACATGCAGTCTGCCCAGTCTCTGTAGGTTTACATTCTCCACTCTGTAAGCCCAATCCTCTTTTATCAATACTATTTGCCAGCATGTCTAACGATTACTTTTCAGCAGATAAGGCTGACATTGAATGTCAGATCAGTGTTGTGATATTCTAGTTTATGTTCTATAAAATGGCATGGTTGAACTTCAAGGAGGCCACAAAACTGCCTGCTTTAAGCCTGCCTGCAAAGTCCTTTATATATTTTCTGGCGTAGTAGGTGTTCATTACAGTAGCAGCCGATCCAATGTACTGCAGCGAACTGGTTAATCTGATACCGGTACAAGTACAAGTATTGCTATATGACTGGTGTGATTATCACATATGGTGAAAAAAGTGATGTCTGGGGCACTACAATCAACTTGTTGCGTCATAAATAATATATTTTCAAATTATGTGGGGCACAGCCAATATTAAATTGCATTATTTTTATTCCCGTGATTACGCACTGTAGATCAGGCACTGTACATCTCAATAATACATAAATTAAACTACCAAAAAATTAGTCATTAAAATGGATTGAGGGCCGGTATTTTTTCAAATTGACTGGGCACTGTGCGCCAGTATCTCAAACGCCTGACTGTTAGGGCCTAGATATATACATATTTATCTCATACCAAGGTTTTTATTGTACCAGATACAAGCTTTGAAGATATGAAGCTATGATAACAAGACTACATAAGTCCAGGAGCTCCCGCTCCGAATTAGAATTTGATTTAAGCAATTTTGTATAGGGTTATTAATGTAGTCCTAGTCTAGGTCAAAAATCAAGACGCAAGACAACTAGGTCTAAGAAGCCCAGTCTAAGAGTAAGATAAGAACTAGACAGTCTGTCAGAGATTGCAAACCTCCATTGAAATTAATGATCCTAATCAGTATCCCAGTAATGGTCTACCTATCTGGCATGGTTTACCCGATATCAGGCCAATCGAGTTAACTAATAGCTGATTTACGGTCATTTTGAATTCGATATAAATTAGTTAAAAACTTAGGGTGCATCCTCCCCCGAAACCTCAAATTTTGTTTTATAGTAATAGACTAACATCTAACACAGTTTGCAAAATATTGGGCATGTGAAAGTAAATAATGGCCGATAGGGGGCCATTTTGAATTTGATCGAGTCAGAATTTTTCAAGATGCATCCTCAGCTGAAATCTCACATTTCATTCTATAGTAATCGTCTAGCTATCTAGCATGGTTTACCAAATATCGCCCATGTGAAAGTGAATAATGGCGGATAGGAGGCCATTTTGAATTTGATCAAGTCAAAATTTTTCAAGATGCATCCTCTCCTGAAATCTCACATTTTGTTTTATAGTAATGGTCTAGCCATCTAGTACGGTTACTAAAAACCGGCTATGTGAAAGTGAATAATGGCCGATAGGCGGCCATTTTGAATTTGATTGAGTCAATTTTTTTCAAGATGCATCCTCTCTTGTAATCTCACATTTTGTTTTATAGTAATGGTCCAGCTATCTAACACGGTTTACCAAATATCAGCAATGTGCAAGTAAATAGTGGCCGATAGGCGGCCATTTTGAATTCGATTGAGTCGAAAGTTTTTAAAAGGCATCCTCTCTCGAAACGTCACATTTTGTTTTATAGTAATGGTCTAGCTATCTAGCACGGTTTACCTGATATCAGGCCTATCGAGGTAAATAATGCTGATTGTCGGCCATTTTGAATTCGTAAGTTAAAAATTTTCAGGGTGCATCCTCCCCCGAAAACTCACACTTTGTTTTATAGTAATCAGGTAATGGTCTAGCCATCTAGCACGGTTTACCAAATATCAGCCATGTGAAAATGAATAATGGCCGAAAAGGCGGCCATTTTAAATTTGATCAAGTCAATTTTTTTCAAGATGCATCCTCATCTGAAATCTCACATTTCGTTTTACAGTAATGGTCTAGCCATCTAGCACGGTTGACCAAATAACGGCCATGTGAAAGTGAATAATGGCCGATAAGCGGCCATTTTGAATTTTATCGAGTCAAATTTTTTCAAGATGCATCCTCTCCTGAAATCACACATTTTTTTTATAGTAATGGTCTAGCCATCTAGCACGGTTTACCAAATAACGGCCATGTGAAAGTGAATAATGGCTGATTGGCGGCCATTTTGAACTTTAACAAAATGATTTTTTTCAAAATACATCCTCTCCTGAAGCCTTACAATTTGTTTTATAGTAATGGTGTAGATATCTTGAGCGGTTTTCATGATATTCCACAATATCAGGCCTGTCGAGGTGAATAATGGCTGATAGGCGGCCATTTTGAATTTTATCAACTTCAAATTTTTCAGGATGCATCCTCTCCTGAAACCTTACAATTTATTTGATATTAATGGTGTAGCTATCTTGAGCGGTTTTCATGATATTCCGCAATTTCAGGCCTGTCGAGGTGAATAATGGCCGATAGGCGGCCATTTTTAATTTTATCGACTTGAAATTTTTCAAGATGCATCCTCTCCTGAAACCTCACAATTTGTTTTATGGTAATGGTATAGCTATCTTGAGCGGTTTTCATGATATTCCGCAAAATCTTTCAGTCGGATTTACCGATGTTATAAATTAGGTCAAAGTGCTGGGTCAACTTCGAGGTCAAGGTCCAAAAACCTAAAAAGGCACAACTAGGGACCTTAGAGAACATGTATGTGCAATATGACTGTCATCGGCCCAGTACTTTTCGAGATCTGCTCCGGAAACGAAGTGCGCCTCAAAACGTCTAAATAGGTCATAGTTCTGAACCAGAAGTAGGTCAAAGTTCAAATACCCCAAAAGGCACAACTAGACCCCCTAGGGGTGTTGTGTGTAAAATTTGAAGACAATCGGACAAGTACTTTCAGAGATATGCTCCGGAAACGAATTGTTTACGGACGGCCCAACGGCCCAACGCCGTCACATCATCATTTTCTCCTCTGCAACCTTGCGTATTGAATTCAGATTGAAAATATTTTAACCCGTCCATTAGCCACCTGGAAGTAACCCACATACCAAAAATTGTTAACCTAGCTTATTTTCTCACAAAGTTATAGGCAAAAGAAGAGGCCAAAAAAAAACGGAGGTAGAATCCATAGCTCCCTTCGCTCACCTACGGTGACGGCGGGAGCTAAAAACATAGTGTGCACTAGTAAGGTCTAGATAGGAGTACATCAGTTATTTCCCCACGGTTTATTTTTTGTCATTTAATATCGTACATCTACTTGCTACTCCAACATTGACCCTTTCCGCACAGGGACGACCGTCTTTATAATGTAAAACCCAGTCTCTCTTGAAAAATAACAGCTTTTAATAATCAGTTGATCATCATTTAGAGGCAGAAAAGTCATATTACTGACACTTTGAGAAACAGGTAAAAATAATATAACTTGAATGCCAGTTTATTATGTGAAACATTCTGGAGGACGATTTTTGTTGATTATTTTTTAAACGATAGCCCAGGTCACAGTATTTCAAAAAGATGACTTTGCCTCCACTGCAGATCTATTTTTGTACGGCAGGATACACAGACAGATGGAAAACAGTGAACACAAATACATAATGCCTACATTACAGTCACAAGGGGATAGATAAGATAAGTTTTACACAACATATAATTTTCCAGAAATAAAGGATACATGAGTTTGTCGTTTTTCCTGTCGTATTGAGAAACCATGACTGTACAGGCTCCACACCCTCCTTCAGCACAACCCAGCTTGGTCCCCGTCAGACGTACTGAGCTAACGTTAAGCAGATATAACATGTTAGCCCTCTAACCTTGTGAACTCATGAATCGGGAGTATTGTGATAATCCTCAAAGGGCTAATCACTTTAATAGCAGTTTACAGTTATTTGTCTTTAAAAAAAAAAATTGACAGAGAAATGAGCTCATTTATATTGAAGAACTTTTTATATACTTCAAGTTGTGTGTCGCAGTAGTCAGTAGAGACAACTTGAAGTTGATTTTCAGCTGAAAATGCCCAGGATTTTTTAATGGATTATGAAATTTTATTACTCTGTATAATCTATCAGTAGAAAGACACAGAGATGTCAAAATATTCTGAAATTATATAAGCATTTGAAAAAAATAATTTTGTCAATATTTCGTATCATTTTTTTTTACTGAAAAAATGCTAAAACGTAAAAAAAAAAGATAATTAAAAAGAAAGGCTACAAATAGAAGTGACAGTTACAAAACTTGACCTGTAGACTGCATTTAATCAGTTTCGATAAAAAGGACTTTGACACGTTTCATTTATAACAGGTCTGTGAGAAATAGAATAACACTCAACTTGTCTCAAATTGGAGTACGAGTAGTGATCTTGTACTAAATCTGGGTTAAGTCCCAGGTCAAGTGTGTCTAAGTGCTGCCGGCAGGAAAAGGATACAATTTGTCCTGAGGTACTGTAATAGTGTCAGCTCAGGGTCAGGTTGAGGATCCACTACCTACAAAACACAATATGATAATGGAAAAAGCTATTTTCAGATCAGTATACTGTAGATCTGGTAATAGTCGCGATGTTTTACTTTTCGCGAATTTCGGGAGGTGGACAAATTCGCAAATTTTAGAATCTCGCGACAGTATTATTATAATAGGGTTACCTATATTTGAAATTGATAATTCTTGAATTTTAGACTTCGTGAAAAGTACAAAAATCACAAATGCGCAAAAATCTAAACACGCGAAAATTAACAGATCTGCAGTACATACAATGTGTAGAAAAGTCTGTATTCATTCATCTCTATGTAGTGCATACCAGGGTTTCTGCTTCAAAAGCTGGTGGACCTCCATCAGAAATTTGTTTCTCTCTGGTTTTAAATTTCAGAAGCTGGTGGACATCCTCCATAATTTTTTGCTACGAGTTTTAAATATTAGTGCTTAGAATTGGTTATTTTAAATGAAATGGCAGCCAAAGATGCCAGCAAGGGGGAATAACCCGCATCTGAGCCGGGAACCTTGCTTATTAATAGATATAATTCTAAGATGACATTGACTGAAACTCTTTATCTCTTGAACTGTGGGCGTGTGGTCTTGCATACATGTATGCAGTCCGGAATATTAACCATTGCACTGCTGAATTTTTTCGATTGTCTATTTCATTCATTTGCAGCTGGAATTGCTGGAATTTTCCAGCTTCAAATGAAGTGATACTTTTTAATACTTTTTAAATAGGCATCCTCTAAATTGAATTATTTAACTGAGAATCCATCACAACTCTATTATACACTTTGAACAGTGACATATTATTTGGCTTAAAATTTGCTTGAAATATATATATACAGGTGAAGCAGGACAAGTCACAAGGCTTAACACAAGGCTTAACAACATTTCAAGCCCATACCCTCACCATGCACTTCGGATATGCCTATGAGTTCATAACCATTATGTAATCAGGTGTTAAAATAATGATAGAACAACTAGTAGCAGCCAGGCATAGGTTGTAGTGAATACACCAGGCATAGGTTGTAGTGAATACACCAGACATAGGTTGTAGTGAATACACCAGGCATAGGTTGTAGTGAATACACATTTCATAATTGAGTTTGCACATCAATTCAAATACCATTCACCATTAGTTTTTAGCTACATAGAGACAAATGTCCCCACAAAAATATCACTTGTAATGAACACTAATCAAGTAGAATCATATTTAGGAATAAGGCATTTAAAAATCCAAGTAAAAAAGGCTTTACCCAAACTGAAACTATAACCGGTGAGTGACTTAGAAATGTTTAATGATTTTCAAATTAAGGAAGAGGGAGTTTATTGAATATGAGAGTTTATTAGAACAAGACAACATAAGTCCAGAAGCTCCCGCTCCGAATTAGAATTTGATTTAAGCAATTTTGTGTAGGGTTATTAATGTAGTCCTAGGCTAGGTCAAAAATCAAGACACAAGACAACTAGGTCTAAGAGGCTCAGTCTAAGAGTAAGATAAGAACTAGACAGTCTGTCAGAGATTGCAAACCTCCATTGAAATTAATGATCCTAATCAGTATCCCAGTAATGGTCTATCTATCTGGCACAGATTACCCGATATCAGGCCAATCGAGGTAAATAATGGCTGACTTATGGTCATTTTGAATTCGATATAGACTAGTTAAAAAATTTCAGGTACATCCTCCCCGAAACCACACATTTTGTTTTATAGCAATGGACTACCATCTGACACAGTTTGCAAAATATTGGGCATGTGAATGTAAATAATGGCCGATAGGGGGCCATTTTGAACTTGATCAAGTCAAAATTTTTCAAGATGCATCCTCTCCTGAAACGTCATATTTGTTTTATAGTAATGGTCTAGCTATCTAGCACGGTTTACCTGATATCAGTCCATTATCCGCCTGGAAGTAACCCACATACCAAAAATTGTTATGCTAGCTTATTTTCTTACAAAGTTATAGGCAAAAGAAGAGGTAAAAACCAGGACGAAGGCGGAATCCAGAGCTCCCTCCGTCTCACCTACGGTGACGGCGGGAGCTAATAAATATGGTGTTTGCACAAGAGCTCAACTAATAAAAACGCAAAATAGAGAGCGAGACAAAATCAAAATGTACCTTTTTCCCATTGACGAAGAAAACCAAGCTTGAGGTTCCATTGGCTAATTCTGTGGTGGCGACATCCATAATTATGTGTAATTATGCTGCCAACAGCTCCGTTGTATCTGTATCACTCAATGAATCCTGAAAATATATTAAATCACAAGGAGTTGTTATTAAATCACAATGACAAATCTGGGCAAACACGAGACATGAGTCAATACTGTTTTAATGTTCGGGCAGCTCATAGGCTATAGACTTTAAGAGATATTCTTGTTGAGAAACTTCCAAATTATAGTTCTTTTTTTAAAGATCTGTCTCCGTAAAGGTATGCCCAATAGGGTATGTAACAGCGACAGTGCAGCAATGATCATGATTTGAAAGGTGCATCAAGCGAAAAGATATATATTCATGTTTCTAAAGTTAAAGGGGACTATAAATAATTGATCATATTATATAATAAATGGTCAACCAGCATCCACTTGTTGACACTTTTTGTCTTAAATAATCAGACGTTGCCAGGGTTTGACACAAACTTTTATGAGCAGTGGTCCACAGGACCACCAGCTTAGAGGATCTGGTGGTCCTACAATTTTTTTAGTGGTCCTGACAACAACTAACGTTATAACACTTGGAAATCATGAACCAATTTTTTTCATTTTTGCGATCATGTGTTTCCACATCGTTAATTTTGTAAAACCACAAAAGGCATGACAGGAGACAATTCAAGGATGATGATCGATCTTAATGTCAAAAATTCCTGACCCTCATGATTACGAACACGTGTATTGTTCCTTCAAAAAGATGAGAAAGGATACAGTGCTTCTAGCATTATCACCCGCGAGTTGCAACGATTGTTTATATCTTCGGGGCATGTTACGATTCTGATTATACGGTACTCGTCGTCTGACGTCAGATTAACGTGTATCGCATGTTTTTCGCTGATTGCGCAAAGACTGTCGTGAGATTATTTCCATAAAAAAATATTCCATAGTTCAAAAGTTAGACCATCTGGCATGTAGGCCTAATGCAATTTTTAAACTTCAATCTAACCAGTTTATTGGGTGTATAGAGGGAAATGAAAATTGCGCAGTATTTGGCGGGTGACCCGACAATAGGCCTTTCAAAATCTCATAGAAATCAGTTGAGAATTGACTGAGAAATCGGCAAAAAACATGCGATACAAGTTAATCTGATGGTGAGTAGTCTATAGGCTAGGGCTAGATATTTTGGTGGTCCACAGGACCACTGGATAGAATGTTCTGGTGGTTCGACATAATTTTTGGTGGTCTCGGACCACCGGACCACCGTCAGTCGTGAGCGCTGGTTGCCCTTCAACCCTTCCAGCACGGGAGCCGTCTTTATACGTCAGAATCTGACGTACAGTATAAACACGAGAAAAAATGAAAATATTTATAATGGCCGTAGACTCATAACATGGGTATTCAAATGAAGCAGAAGCTAACTTAACCCTTAGAGCACTGATGTCGACTGCAGTAGACATTCTGTGTTTTTATTAGCCCCTTTTGAAACCTGATAATGAGCTGTTCACAGTAAGGTATGCCTTCAATCTTGAAACACTGATGTATATTCGGACTTTAATTTCACAAATCACATCAATTTTCAGTCACCTGAAGTTGTGTTTCGCGGTAGCGAGACACAAGTTCAATGGAATAGCTCATTGCCATTTACGAAGATTTCAAATGGAAATAAACCCCTTGATCTCCATGATTTATACAAAATTTATTTCAGCGCTTTAAGGGTTACGGAGAGCGCTCACTCTAGCTCGCCTCCCCTCACCTGAATTGTTTGAGAGCGATCACTCTCGCTCGCTTCCACTCACTGAATTGTTTGAGAGTGATCACTCTAGCTCGCCTCCACTCGCCTGAATTGTTTGAGAGCGAGCACTCGCGCTCGCCTCCACTCGCATGAATTGTTTGAGAGCGATAAAATGAGCCACAATAGTTTAACAATAAACAACTCAAACCCAAAAATCACTTTCCAAGGTTTTTCAAATTGAAAGCTGATTTTTAATTCAAGGCTATTCAAGGGTGTTCAATAAAAATGAAATGAATCGGGTTTTAGGCCACCTTTGTGCACATATAGGCTGAACTGGGCCAGGAGAACCTCCTGAGGATGGTGAGATGAATGAGATGACACTGTCCTCCAGACACAGGACTGGAAATTCGAGCCCTGGCGGTCTGAGGCCGAGCACGCTACCTCTCGGTCACGGAGGCTCCACACAATACTGACTTTCACACGTGGATGGGGAAGAAACATTTTTTGTTTCTTTCAAACCGCCGAGACCTGGAACCGAACCCCGAACTCTGGCGTGAAAGGCAGCGGTGCTAACCACTACCCTAGGGCCCCCGCCCTCAAGGGTTTTCAAGGTCTGTACGAAACCTGGTTAACTAAAAAATCATAGCATTTCGGAGTAAAATCATTAATCAATAGCAAATAAGCTTATACTTCTAAATTTTATATTAGATTGCATATTTTCTAAAATATTGATACATAATTACGCAAATACGCACCTTATCTGCTGTCGGGATTAAATATCTGTTCACAAATGCTTATCAGAAAAGCAGTGAAATATTACCAGCTCTCAGTTTAAACTCATGAAGCAGTCTAGATTTTATAATAATTACCTGCATATATTCATAATCATTAGAGCCACATTTACAACCAAAATTTAACGCATGCTGGTAGCAGTTACATAGTGGTCATTACTAGGTGTTTTCAGGCACAATCAATACTTTTGTGATCTCTGAAAAAAGACAATATAAACCCGGTGTTGGATTCAGGACGCAGGCACGGCTTCCGTCAAACACAACTGTACTACAGGGGGGTCCGGTATTTTTGTTTTTCAGAGAAGATTTTAGGTGGCTTCTAGTGATATCCAAAGGTACATTTCAACTTTTGAAACAACTCATTTTTCACTAATGAAACACTGAAAAATATCTCTGGAAATTGGTTCTGAAAATTGTATTAATCAATTATTTTGTTTTCTTGGTAAATATCATTGTACCGTATTTTTCGGTGTATAACCCGCTACTTTTTACTCCTTGGAAGACCTGGTGCTGGGTATATAACGAATGCAGGCTATAAATTGCAAAAGGACATTTTTTTCTGATCATTGTTAAAATAATGTCTTCTTATATCGCGTCTAAATGCGCTGTTTTTTATGTACTCTACAGCAAACATTCTAGGCTTCTTTGATTAACAAATTGACCCCAGCGCTGAGGTCATGACCCAGTTTCAGCTCTCCCTATGACTCCATGTATGGCGGCCATGACAGTTTGCCTGTATGAGAGGCACCCTCTCTTCTAAAAGGGTGCTAGTTTGCTTACTCACTTAGTCTATGATATCCTCTTATATAATCCAGTACAAACCATATGCATATCTAGCCCCTGTATATTTTGGGTACAGACATGTGTGTTTTTGCCATTGAAAAATACCGACAAGCTGATTGAGACCCCAGCTCAGCACCGTCACCTTTAACTCTTTGAGCGTTTATCAAGACACCAGTCTTTTAAAGGTCTTTGTACAGAAATACTTGTGCTAAAGTTTCGAAATTCATTTTTTCAGTGGAAACTTGCACATGTGTGCAAGTAAAATTCAGTCACATAAGTTGTGTGCTTGCGGTAGCGATAGACCTAGAACACTTAAGTGACCAAAACCCACTCTGACCTTCAAGTTTCAAAGAAACAAACAAAATGTTTCTTCCACCACTCACTCCTAAAGATTAAATATTGAGGGGAGCCCCCGTGACCGAGAGGTAGCGTGCTCAGCCTCAGACGGCCGGGGATAGAATATCAAAACATGTGTCTGGAGGACGGACAGTGTCATCTCATTTATTTCACCATCCTCAAGACGTTCTCTTGGCCCAGTTTAGCCTATATGTGCACAAAGGTGGCCTAAAACCCTATTCATTCACTGGATATCAGACCAGACAACGATAAGATGATGTTACTATTAGTGTTAGACTACCAGAAATGGATAATACATGCATTTCTAGTGTTACTATAGACTCTACACGCATTGTACATATGAGTAATGCATTAACACTATCATTCCTGAGATAATTGTCGAGATATGGCTGCCCAAATTCAATTTTTGCAATAATTAAATACTTGTTTCCAGAAGAATATTCAGCCATTTATGATACAGAATCTGCCAAAATTGTATGGAAAACTGCAAATAAACATGATAAAAAGATCACTTTCCCGGAACAGCAAAAACTAATGATAAAAGTGTCCGGAGTGAGAGAGTTAAAATGAAAATGATTGTATGATGCACTGCAGTAAGTAAATCAGAGATGTATAACTGCTACCGCAAATGTTTGCATCATTGTGAAAATGTGCAGTTTTACTGTGGATACTAGTAGGCTGTGGTTACCGCGTGTATTCTGGATCGTCACCACTGGCACCCTGGCATGAGATTGATACCGTGATCTGATCTGCAGCAGGCCATATCAGTTACTGATTCAGCCCTGAGACTGTTCGCTGCTACTGCACTCGGCACGTGGAACTAGCAGTGGATGGCCACTACACACACACTGCACTCTCACAGTGAGCCTCCACTCTGTAATTCAGACCTTGCATCAATGAAGGTGTGACATTTTACTGCCACAAGCAGCGGTTAACCTGCCAATAACTCACTATCATTTTCGACCACGTGGGAGCTAGCGGTGGATGGCCACTATAGGCCTACACACATGCCTCACTGTCACAGTGAGCCGCCACTCGGTAATTCAGACCTTGCATCAATGAAGCCTTCAGGTGTGATATTTTACTGCCACGGGCTGCGGTTTCCCTGCGATTAATTCACTATCATTTTTTAAGCACAAAGATATATAAAATTGTCTTTGTATTTAGAAACATTGGAAGCCCTGGATTAGAATGATAGAAGCGAGTCGGCAAAAAATGAATATACAAGTATTAAAAAGACCAAACAATTACATTTCCAATGATAAGTTTAAATTTCAAACGTTCGGGCCCCAGAATGTCTTCAGACATTAGACAAACAGACGAAGTCTATGACGTCACCAGCAAGCAAGACGTGTGTGCGCCATTCAGAGTGGTGTATCTTTGAAGTCACCAGCAAGCGGCAGACGTGTATGCGCCATTCAGAGTGGTGTATCTATGACGTCACCAGCAAGCGGCAGACGTGTGTGCGCCATTCAGAATGGTGTATGTGTACATGCAATGCATTGTATACAATGGTGGGAGAACAACTAGGCCCCTACAATACACAGTGTGACGCAACAAGGCTTGACTCTGATGAGAGGCCGTGTACATCACCTGTAGGCCCTAACGAAGACTTAGCCAGAGACATGTCTAGCCGTCTTTTGGACGGCATATTTTCAGCCTGGATGTGGAAAAATATCGCCAGTATCCACCAAATTGCATTGTGGGAGGACCCCAGATCCCGTCCTGGCCCAACAACAAGTAAATTTGGACCACCTTTTTTCATTTCACGCGCAGATCTTTATCTTGCCAGTGATCACATCTTATACAATCAGCCGTTTATATACTCTAAATGTTTTTAATAATGTATTATTATAATATACAATGTCGGCATCAGTACTATTTCAAACATATCAGATTTTATATTGCTATATAGTCCTAGCTCTAGGGCACGATAGGCTCATCACAACTGTAGTGTTGGGAGTGAATCACATCAGCGGCGTGAGCGGCGGGGACCACGCGGGGTATACACCGGTGCGGGGTATCTATTGTCAAAGCAGCAGTTGTTGGTTAAATTAACCCTCTGCGGGCTATACTCCGGAGTGGGAAATACACCAGTAAATACGGTAGTCAGAATGGGAGTTTTTTCGTCAGAAGGGAAAGCTTGTCGTCAGAATTGACGAAATGACGACAGATGAGAAACACTACATTGCCGGTGTATCCTACATGGATGTAGCTACATGTCCCAAGAATCCCAAAAACGAAATAGATAAAACGCCATTTATGCGGGAGCCAAAATGTAGATAAACAAGACAACATGAGTCCAGGAGCTCCCGCTCCGAATTAGAATTTGATTTAAGCAATTTTGTGTAGGGTTATTAATGTAGTCCTAGGCTAGGTCAAAAATCAAGACGCAAGACAACTAGGTCTAAGAGGCTCAGTCTGAGAGTAAGATAAGAGCTAGACAGTCTGTCAGAGATTGCAAACCTCTATTGAAATTAATGATCCTAATCAGTATCCCAGTAATGGTCTACCTATCTGGCAAGGCTTACCCGATGTCAGTCCAATCAAGGTAAATAATGGCTGATTTACGGTCATTTTAAATTTGATATAGACTAGTTTAAAAATTTAAGGGTGCATCCTCCCCCGAAACCTCACATTTTGTTTTATAGTGATGGACTAGCATCTAACACAATTTAAAAAATATTGGGCATTTGAAAGTAAATAATGGCCGATAGGGGGGCCATTTTGAATTTGATCGAGTCAAAATTTTTCAAGATGCATCCCCAGCTGAAATCTCACATTTCATTCTATAGTAATGGTCTAGCCATCTAGCACGGTTCAATACCAAATATCGGCCATGTGAAAGTGAATAATGGCCAATAGGCGGCCATTTTTAATTTGGTCAAGTCTAAATTTTTCAAGATGCATCCTCTCCTGAAATCTCACATTTTGTTTTATAGTAATGGTCTAGCCATCTAGCACGGTTTACCCAAATATCTGCCATGTGAAAATGAATAATGGCCGAAAAGGCGGCCATTTTGAATTTGATCAAGTCAAAATTTTTCAAGATGCATTCTCATCTGAAATCTCACATTTCGTTTTATAGTAATGGTCTAGCCATCTAGCACGGTTTACCAAATATAGCCCATGTAAAAGTGAATAATGGCCGATAAGCGGCCATTTTTAATTTTATCGACTTGAAATTTTTCAAGATGCATCCTCTCCTAAAACATCACAATTTGTTTTATAGTAATGGTATAGCTATCTTGAGCGGTTTTCATGATATTCCACAAAATCTTTCAGTCGGATTTACCGATGTTATAAATTAGGTCAAAGTGCGGGGTCAACTTCAAGGGCAAGGTCCAAAAACCTGAAAAGGCACAACTAGGGACCTTAGAGAACATGTATGTGCAATATGACTGTAATCGGCCCAGTACTTTTCGAGATCTCCTCCGGAAACAAACTGTGCGTCAAAACGTCTAAATAGGTCATAGTTCTGAACCAAAAGTAGGTCAAAGTTCATATACCCCAAAAGGCACAACTAGACCCCCTAGAGGTGTTGTGTGTAAGATTTGAAGACAATCGGACAAGTACTTTCAGAGATATGCTCCGGAAACGAATTGTTCACGAACGGCACAACGCCGTAACAGCATCATTTTCTCCTCTGCGACCTTGCGTATTGAATTCAGATTACAAATATTTTAACTTGTCCATTATCAACCTGGGAGTAACCCACATACCGAAAATTGTTATCCTAGCTAATTTTCTTACAAAGTTACTTATAGGCAAAAGAAGAGGTAAAAACAGAACGGAGGCGGAATCCATAGCTCCCTTGGTCTCACCTACGGTGACGGCTGGAGCTAAAAAACTCCATTAACCCTAGAAATGTCCAAGCCGATTTAATCGGCTTTTTTTAAAAATTTTAATTGTCAAAGCTGATTTTATCTGCTTTATTTAAATAAAGTTGTGTTGAGGCCGTTTTTCCCGCATCTCCCATCATGTAATGATTGCAATTGCATGATGTGTGTCATTATGTAGCCGATATTCTAATTGGCTGGGAAATGCCCTCACGGACCAATCAGAGATCGTCTTACAATCTGACCTAGTTCGTCATTGCTTCTGCTCAGGATGTCAACAAATTGACAATTTGTATTTCGCTTCAATGTTTAATATCGACTTTAATCAAGTTCTAATTATCGAATGTTTTCATAGATGTGTCTTTTTAGAAATACCAATATGTTGAATCATTTTTTCATATTCATTTACTATAGCTATTACTATTTGTTCAACAATCGCGCAATGAATTGCCAACAAATATTGAAAATGCCCAAATCGCTGGTGCCGCCATTTTGGAATTACGGAAAAACCCGAGTGGAAATCGGCGGCTATCGGCTCGCATTCGGCGGCTTGACATAACAGCTCTATATGAATGGGCATATCGATAGTTGTTCCCTGGTCTAAACTGTAACTGAAGCCACACCCATGTTTTAAAGTAATGTTGTGTTGCTGTTCACGTCTTAGACTATGCAGGCCTATAATATCCTCATAACATGTAAACATAACACGGCTGGTCAATTAGACATGGCATTGCCGCACTATCATGACTATGCTCTAAATCGATCTCTTTCTGACACATCAAAGGTTGAAAACACATAGTCTAGGGTCTTCTTCCGCAAAGATGCTTATTTTATGACATTTTTCAACACTTTATGTCAACAAATGTGATCGACTTCCACCTAGAGCTACATGTAATTGTATGGCAACAAACCTGTTTTTTGCAGCTTTTTAGCAAATGGGCGGCCATCTTGGATTTTTTGCTCAAAATGTGGCCGTGCCATAGCAACCATTGCATAGTCAAGGACAAACTAAAATAAAATTAACATTTTTATAGAGTTTTAAAAAGTTTTTGGCTAGGTACAATAACAGGTATAGTGTTTCATCTAGGATTCAAAAGGGGCATGGCGCCACCGATCATCAGGAGCACTTATCATGAATGCCGGGCACACAGTTGATCCGGGTGGGCATTTACAACACCGACCCTCTCTAATTAAGGGTACAAAGAGAGTCAGTTAGGCCTATTAAGTGTGTTTAAACATCGCCAGTTATTACCAGGAACAGTTACACCGACCGTTATCAGGTATTGCGTCATAGGTGTGAACGCGAGACATCAGTGACTGGGTTGTTTTACACTGTCATAATAGCCTGGGTGGGTTGATTATAACGTAACAATAGTTCAAAGAGGCAGATCACCGTCTGAATATTAGAAGGACAACATGGCGCTCATGAAGGGCAACATGGCGCCCATGAAGGTCAACATGGCGCTCACAAAAGGCAACATGGCGCTGCGCCATGTTAGAAATAGCTAGATGAAACACTGGGTATATGTTAGATCGTGGATTTTTTACGAGAAATAACATATGAGCTCTTCTTCGGCACTCTCGTTCTGAACGCTAATTGCTCTAAAATCCTTCCAATTGAATTTTTTTACCCCAATTTTTGCCCCCATTTTGGGCGGCCATCTTGGATTTTTCGCTCCCTAGGGGGAGTTGTCATAGCAAACACTTTGTAGCCCAGGACCCACTGAAACTAAATATATATGGTTTTACATGTTTTTTGACAAGAAAAACATAGCCATATCACTCTGAATCCAAGAAGTCATTTTTCATCAAAAATGCCTGACATTGTACAGACACAGCTGCCCAAATCTTGGACATAGCTAGGGTTAAGCACTATATACATGTAGATTTATTTAAAGTTGAAATTTCCAGCTGTGAAAAAAAACATTCATAAAAAAATACATATATCTTAACCCTTATGCTGCTAAGACCGTATCAGATACATGTTTTAATCCTTACACTGCTATGACCATAGTCGCCTAAAATAAACCAAGCGCAGCCTGCTGGCCGAGTAAATTCTTGAAAATTTTTTTTTCACTTTCGTTTTGTTGCGTCTTTCTATTTGCGCTTTAAAGATAGCTAACTGACTGATTTTGCAATATAATTGCTTTTAATATCACATGCTGCAAATTTTATGCAGCAGTGTGAGGGTTAATGCAAATTTTAGATTGAATAAAATACCAATAAAATTTGTAACATATATTGGGGTAGATGCTCAAACAAATCAAATAATTTAATTTGTAAGATGTTTATTTTTTATCAATAATATTATTTTTCATTCATTTGAAGCTGGAAATTGTGTTAGCAATTCCAGCTTTAAAGAATGAAAAATACTCACAAACAATTCCAAATTGAATTATTTGACTACCTGAGCATCTATCACAATAAATTGTAATAACCCTTTCAGCAGGGACTGTCTTTATTTGTCAGTATCTGATGTCCAAAGACGTATAAAGACGGTCCCAGGACTGAGAAATTAAAATATTCATAAAGGCCATAGACCCATGTATTCAAATGAACCGGAAAGAGATAACTACCCGGTAAGACATTTATGATGGTTTCAAATTAAAAATAACCCCTCAGTCTCCATGGTTTGTACAAAAATAATTCAGCATTATTTTTATTCTTTTGAGGGAATCCTGTGACCACCCGATGTAAATCAGGCACTGCACATTTCATTATTACATAAGCTTACCAAGAAATGGATTGAGGGCTAGTAATGCAATAGTGGTTCTTTTCAGTGACATTTTATTTGGTATGAAATTTACCAGAAAACATTAAACATCGACGCAATGTTGATTTGATGGTGGGCTAATGTCTGTGATCCTGGCCCAACATTATATCAAACTCACTAAATAACTCATATTGACCGGGATATGCTGGACTATGCTATTAAAGGGTTCAGCTAATGATAGTGATGAGATGCCCCTATGGTGAATACTTTGATGATCAGCATATTTAATGATCATCACTAGTCTGACAAACATGTACATGTATAACCCTCACCATTTTCATTGGACTACAACACTTAAAATTGTATAACCCTTTAAATGCTTTGGTCCGAATTTTGACATTGATCTCTATCATTGTAGTGTTAGATGATTAATATTTGAACAAATACTTTTTTTAGAGCATTAATTTCTAAAACCAAATTAAGAATTCACATAACATTTTAAGTAATATGAAAATGGGTAGGACCCAAGATCGAGCACAGCTTAGACTTAGCTTGCTAATATAATCTGTTAACAAATCAGAGTCAAAACATAGTGTTTTTTATATGATTGTGATTTGTGTAAGCCTACAATTCTACATTGATAAAAGAAACAATTCCATTTGACATGAATTGTAATGACACAAATTTTCGAGATGAGTAAGTGCCTATATAACATGTATAATAGGCCTACAAAACCAATAGGCCTACTGATTTTTCAATTGCTACAAATATCGTTCCATGACATAATTCATAATTCCATTTCATGTAGACAAGCTATTTACCCGTATCAAAGTAGCCGTATCATCTATCATTACATTGTTTTTATTGCTTGTCTGGTATAATAGGCCCTATCGTGTTCTCATATTGTAAGAGCATGAAAAGTAACCGTAAGTACGATATTTTGGGAACGTATTTTGCATTGTTATTTGAATTGAAATATCAACCAACATGCAGCTTGACACCAACTGAGGGGTCTATATCAGGGTTTTCCCCAAAAATAAATGTAAGCGTGGTGGCATTCCAGAATAAATTTGAAAGCGTGAATCACGGGCTGCTATTGTGTTTGCCCAAAGTAGGGGGAGTTTGGGGGCATGCCCCCCCCCCCAATTTTATTTCAAATATAAGGTGTCTTTTGGTGCTTTCCGGGGATATCAAGAATAGATTTTACCTATTTTATTTGTTGAAAAACTATATAAATTGAAAATATTTCATGTATAATTTCATGAATTATAATTTTTTTAACCCTTTCAAGCCTGAATTTACCATTGTCATCTTCATCCACTAAAAGCTGCGAATTGCTATCACAATTCTCGACTTGTAGTGGATGAAGATGACTTGAAGTAGGTGAAAAAGTAAAAAAAATTGTCATGTATTGGTAAACCAGTTTTATGGAAATATTCATTCCAAAACCTTTGGTTGTAGGGAAATTAAATTTGTTTTCAGGGATGTAAAATGATGCTTTAATGCATCATGAGGGCTCAAAGGGTTAAAGGAATAGGGGGGCCTACAACACAAAACACATTATACATGAGCCTATATATGTCTAGTGTTATATATTATTTTTTTTCGAATATATCCATTGCCACTCTCACCGATTCTCACTGCGACTAACGTTAGGTTTAATCTTCGCACACGATGGCCAGTACTGAGCCGGCCTACATCTGGCAAACTAACAGGGTTTGCTGGGATTATGCCCATAGAACTAGGCTTACACAGCTAACACCATAGAAATTAATGGATAACACTTACAGTAGGAACTACCGTACATTGGCCATTGTTTGTTCAGTGTTGGGCCATGTCTGAGACAGTAGCTCCAGCAAACACTGACATTCATCCAAAGCTGTTTCATCGTCTTCGACGCTAGCCCAACATTGAAACAGCATTGGGTGAATGTCTTGTGTTTGCTGGGCTAGGCTAGAACAACTGTGCTGATTGAAAGTGTTCAATCAGATCAAGGAATATCGCCTATAGATTTCTTTTCAGACAAGACACGCTCGTCACTAAAACCAGTCAGTGTCTGTAAACCAGTTCATTGTCGCCGCGCGGCGATAATGCTACGGGCCATCCATGGGTCAACTCGACTATTTGATTTTTTCAGGCATATTCTATTGTATGTTTCCGATTAGGTCCTATAGTGAAATAAGGGAGATTTGAAAATACAAAATAATAATAATGTGAACTCAACCTCCCAATTTCCAAGACTCATACAAGAATAACGCAACATGACATATTATTACCAGGATTATAAATTTGGGAACGCATTGTTTGTGTATATATAGCAGGGCCAGGGTGCGCAGGCTACTTAATTTTAGGGGGTATCATGCTGTTAAGGGAGGTTCCCGCAACCTGGAACCAAACGTGTATTGATGGCATTGACTGTTGAAACACGCGTTATAGGTCTCATAAGGTACCCTAACTTTCTATTAATGTCAGCTTCCGTGGCATATCATGCATATGGCCAGAGCTCCAGATAATTTTTTGGTTTGAGGAGTATTTCACTCATTGAAATGGGTGATGAGGAGTGAAATATGATAAAAAAATAAATGAGGAGTATTTTTCATACCACAACATGAAAGCTTTATTTACATCATTTTTTCTTACAGTCACATAGTTCTCTTCACGTAAAAAATACAACAATCGTTTCATTTTTCTGAGGTTTTTTAGTTTGATGGGTGATTTAATAGTTTTTATGAGTAATTTTACTCCTCATATTTTCTATTAATGAGCATTTGCTGTTTTTACATGCGTATTTTACTCATATACGCATGTTATCTGGAGCCCTGTATGGCTCGATCTATTATAGAAAGAGATGGGTAACTTAGATTCATCACTCACCATGTCATGGTTCCCACACTTTCTCAAATACAAAATTCAAGGATTTTTCAAGGACTTCTCAATATTTTTCCATTATCTTTTTTGTGCATGTTAAAAAAATTGTGTTTTGCGGATTACACAAATATGATTAGTGCTTGATTTGTAGAGTAATTATTCAATATGGCTGATTTTAAAATGGCTACCATGAAATCAATGCTTAATCTTCAAAAGCATAATTCAACATGGTTTGCTTAATTTTTATCTCAGAAACACGATTTTTGTGTCTTTCATTATACTTTAATGCCGAATGAATCCACTGAATATATCTATGTATATTTTAAGTGCTAGAATATGTTATTTGAGAACCAATCCAAGATGGCCGCCGTAGAAATGACAAATAATATTTTCGAAACTTTTGAAAATAGTTCATGAGCACACGTTCTGTTCTGTACGAGAACCTCAGTGAGCGACACAATCAGGCTAAAATCATCAAAAAAACGATAATTTTCCTTTGGCGTCTTAATATGACCATATGATGTAGACTAGAACTGCAATTTTTTTATTATTTTTTGTGCTGCGCATTTACCAGTTAAGCGAGATATAAAGACGAAATTCACGTATTTTGAATATATACTACAGCAACAAAAATCACTTTTGTAGTGGCTTACATAATTTTTAAGGTGGTTGTTATCACTTCTTCACTGGCCAAGATCACTTTTGTAGTTGCTGAGATAACTTTTAAAATCGCTGTGATCACTTCTTCAGTGGTCAAGGTCACTTTTGTAATGGCTGATATAACTTAAGTATGGTTCTAATCACTTATCAGGTGGCAAAGTTCACTTTTGTAGTGACTGAGATTAATTTTTATAATGGTTGTAATCACTTCATAAGTGGTCAATATCACTCTTGTAGTGGTTTAGATAATTTTTAAAGTGGATGTTATCACTTCTTCACTGGCCAAGATCACTTTTGTAGTGGCAGAGATAACTTTTAAAGTCGCTGTCATCTCTTTTTTAGTGGTCAGATCACTTTAATTTATAGTGGCTGAGATAACTTTTAAAATGGTTGTATTCACTTTTTTGGTGGTCAAGATCACTTTTGTCATGGCGGAGATAACTTTTAGAATGGCTGTAATCACTTCTTCAGTAGTCAAAATCACTTTGTAGTGGCTAACATAACTTTTATTGTGGCTGTGATCACTTTTTCAGTGGTCAAGATCACTTTTCCAGTGGCTGAGATAACTTTTAAAGTTGCTTTAATCACTTCTTCCGTGGCCAAGATCACTTTGTATTGACAAAGATAACTTTCAAAATGGTTCTAATCACTTTTTTCAGTGACCAAGATGACTTTTGTAGTGGCTGAGATAACTTTTAATATGGTTGTAATCACTTCTTCAGTAGTCAATATCACTTTTGTAGTGGCTTAGATTATTTTTAAAGAGGCTGTAATCACTTTAGTGGCCAAGATCACTTTTGTATCGGTTGACATAATTTTAAGTTATCACTTCTTCAGGGGTCAAGATCACTTTTGCAGTGGCTAAGATAACTTTTAAGATGGTTGTAATTACTTCTTGGGTGGTCAAAATCACTTTTGTCATGACTGAGATTACTTTTAGAATGGTTGTAATCACATCTTCAGTGGGCAAGATCACTTTTGTAGTGGTTTACATATTTTTTAAAGTGGCTGTTATCACTTCTTCAGCGGCCAAGATCACTCTGTAATGGCTTAGATAACTTTTTTCAGTGGCTGACACCAGTTTGTTAGTGAGCAAAATCAACTTTGTAGTGGCTGACATAACTTTTAAAGTGGCTATGATCACTTCTTCAGTGGTCATGATAACTTGTGTAGTGGCAGAGATAACTTTTAAAGTGGATGTGATCTCTTATTTAGTCACCAAGAGCACTTTTTAGTTGCTGGGATAACTTTTAAAGTCACTGTGATCTCTTCTCAAGTGGTCAAGATCACTTTTGTAGTGGCTGAGATAACTTTTAAAATGGTTGTTATCACTTCTTCGGTGGTTGAGATCACTTTTGTCATGGCTGAGATAACTTTTGGAATGGTTGCAATCACTTCTTCTGTAGTCAAGATCTCTTTGTAGTGGTTTAGATAATTTTTAAAGTGGCTGTGATCACTTCTTCAGTGGCCAAGATCACCCTTGTAGTTGCTGAGATTACTTTTAAGGTGGCTGCGATCACCAAAACAGTGTTTCTATAAAAATTATTATGTAGTACATGTTTAACAATTACAAAAATTAAAGGGAACTGAATGTTCAATTTTTAGGAGACAAGGCCAATGCTGAAGAAATGACATTTTCTTGTCATTTTCACTGCTGCCATTTTAGATTAAAGTACTTAACATTACTTTTAGTGGATTCACTGAAAATTAAAATGCAAAATTAAATACCAAGACAGTGTTTTTGAAATGACTATTATATTATGCACAACATGTTCAATAAAGCTTTTCAGGAGGATTCATTGATTTCATGGCGGCCATTTTGTAATCGGCCATAAGTATTAATTACTTAACAAATCAAGCATTAATAACCTGATCTTGACTCATAGGACGTCTCGGAAATAAATAATACCGCTCATGGAGGTTTCATTCAGACATAGAATAGAGCGTGAGCTCATAAATTATTTGTAAAATGGTGCGACATTTTGACAATGTTGCGGCGGCCATCTTGAATTTCTACTTTTTCCCCATGTTATTATACTTTTAATAGACATGGTGAGGATTAAAAAGTAAGATTAGACATCTTACCCGGTAAACCGTGTATGTGAGATAACTGTGTGACAAACATGTTCAATAATGCATTTTATGAGAATTACCGGTAATTGACTTCACAGCGACTATTTTGAAATAGGCCATAATTATTAATTGTTCTACACATTAATCATTATTCACCTGATTTTTGTTCATGGGTATGTTTCTCTCAATGAAATGATATCACTCGTGGAGGTTATCGTACGTCATTATAGCCTGTGCTCATAAACTATTTGCAAAAAAGTGAAATTTTGAGCATTTTCTTCACCATTTTCTGGCAGCCATCTTGGATTCGGTGGTAAATATCACATTACAGCATTTGTAAATACTTAAGCGAGCATTAAGATGTAAGATTAGATACGAAAACTGTGATTGTGATGTAAAATTTAAGAAAACCATGTTTTATAATACATTTCAGGAGAAATCATGGATTTTAAGTTGGCCATTTTGAAATTGACCATCATGATCAATTACTCGAAAAATCAAGCATTGGTAACCTAATTCTGACTTAAGGGATGTATCGGAACCAAATGATACCGCTCATGGAGACTTTAGTGTAGAAACTAACCTGTTGTCATAAACTATATGCAAAAAAATACAATTTTGAAAAATTGCATTTTGCGACATATCTACAATATTCAAAATAGCTCTTCGAGGTGGGATGCTACTGCAAAATTATATTTTTTTTTATTATTTTATCCCCACAGATATATGCCCTGATGGATAGAAAAAAGTAAATACAACAATATTTGATTTAACTGACCCAACATTGTGATAGAGTGGGAATGACGCGAAAATCATATTTAAGCGAATATTTTCTCTAAAAATTGGGTAGGTTTACAAAAAGTAAAATTCTCAGCCCGCCCCCATTTCCAGCAATGTCATCAACCAGATTCTGTATCTAGAGATCCCTGAGAACAATTCTAGACATGTGAACAAATGTTGTACCGCTGGTTTAGGTACCTCTTTAGTCTAAAATTTGGTCCCTCTGCTGCTGTACTATATTGTAGAAAATATGAAATGTTAGCCTACATCGTTTATCAACATTCAGGGCTCGAAATAAGACCATTCCTTTAGTCCAGTACTGCCAAAAAATGTGCAGGAATGGCAACAAATTTTACTAGCCATTCCGATAAACTGGCAAATTTTAGGCCTTCCTAGGAATGGCAGTTTTTACTCAGGAATGGCAGTTTCCTTGACTTGCCAGTCCTGTGGATTGGCTTGCCCCCAACGTTTAATTCTACCTCTGACATTTGTCTTTTGACTTCATATTGATAAAATTAAAGTGTAGCGTTCTCTTTCATTTAATCACTAGCTGTCACTGCTGTGTGACATTTTTCAAGATCAACAGCAAAACATCATTTTCCGGGGGTTCCCATCATTAGATTTCTTGCAACTATGAACAAGAGGCCAGCCGGCCACCATAATAAAAGACTGCAATAAAAGACATATTTTTCTCTGCTTGTTTGTTCTTCTTGCTCACTATTACTGGTAGAAATGAAGCCATCATTGTAGAATTTAAAAAGTAATTTTCTTTGAATGACACTTTTATCACCTTTTCCGAGGGTTCCCATCATTAGATTTCTCGCAATTATGAAAAATGGTGCCAGCTCTCACCTTTAATTCCATAATTGTTGCAACAAGTGCTTGAAGAGGTGAGTGGAACAGGCATGTTGTGGTCCCTTCTGCTAATTTTTTTACGCAGAAGCCATTTAAAATTTTTTGTAAAAAAATGCAAAAAAAGAAAATAGACTATGTCCACTGCCCTATGAGGAAGTTCTGGATGACATCATTAAGACCCTTTGGACAGAACAATGTGGGCATCTCGAAGAATTGAGATGCCTGGGGAGGCTGCAATCGTTTGCCCATGGTAAAACCTGGGTGAAGTTTTGTTTGCCTACCCTGCACTTCCTCATGGGGCGCACCGAAGGTAAAAATGGAAGTTTCATGGCTATAAGGATGAGAATCCATCAAAATTTTTCTTCTTCCATGACCCCCTCGTGAACTTAAAAAAAAAAAAAAAAAAACTGGGGCCGGAGGCTATGCCCAAATTTCTGATTGTTGTGTGACTTATTTGCTCTGTTACAGTAGCATCAGTATTGCGGGGCACTCATTGGGTGCCCTGATGTATCTTAAAACCTGATATATACGGATACAACATCTCAGTAGTTTTATTCAGCTGCGTCAAAAAGTTAGTGTCTGGGTGATGTTTTGGCTTCTGTATCCCTGCCGGAATTTGCAAAATCAGGGTCACAGAGCTTTTGGATGTTTTTATAATTAGCTCAGATTTTGATCTGGCACAGCATTTTTCTTGCTCAGTGAAAACTGTGGAATGTGGTCAATTATTTATTCTAGCATGTGGGCAGTTATGAAAAAAAGCTCAGCATAATTTTATTGGACAATTTTAAAATTTATTGAAAGTAACGTTACCTACTGTTAGTGAATAGAGGGAAGAGACCGCTGTACAAGATAGGAAAGCTCTCCTGAACTCACATAACACTTTCTCAAGTGAGATCCAGCACTCTGATCAACTACCAAGGGAACTGCCCAAAAAGGAGTGTATTGGTAGCAGAAAACCGGTGGCGGATTATTTAATAATTTTTTTCTGCCTGGACATAAATTGATAAAATTTATAGTTTATACTGTTCGGAATTTAGCTTCCAAAAACACAGGATTGTCAACCCTTCTAAATATCCAAAGCACGAGCCCAACAGCTATTTGTCTTCGGATCCCTGAGTGGCAATCTAACCAAGTGTCACACATCAAGTCATCCAGCCTCAACCGCGAGTATTCCCTAAGGTCTCACCACCCCAAATGCCAGTCCCATTGAAACACATGTAAACTGCCTCAATTCCGCAGGCCGATTTCACCATTTTTCACCCTATTAGATATTTAGTGTGACATATCAGGATAAAGCTTGAGATGTCCTTGTTCGAAAACAGGCCCGCTATGGGTATGGTTACCAGACAGATTTTGAGCTACGCCCCCTGGAGTGTAAAAAAGTCAATACTGTTAAAATTGGGCTATAATCCGTGCTCTCTTTCACAGAACAGACACACATCATTTTAACCAACTGTATCCCTGCGAGGTTATCATGAAACAGTTATATCTGATATCCTTGACAAAGAAGATAACGTGGGCTTATTAAATATTCACAAAATTATTACTTCTTTGTATTTTATTTTGTTTCAATAGAGGTTGGAACAGCCGCATTAAAAATATTTTGTGTGATGATTCCATCATTAGTATACACCTCCCTGGATTTCGGCTTATTTAGGGTGGTGAGACCATATGTAGAGATATAATTTTCTTTGATTATTTTATTTCGGCCTGGTATGATGCTTGAAGGTGTTCTGAACAATATAGTTTTTGAATTAGGCAAATATATTGAAAACTGTTGCCCTCGGAGCCCTTTGAATAATTATTGATATCATGAAAATCGGCCTGGTTTCCTTGAAAGTCGCATTGAATAAAACAGTTAAATGAAGTGGCTATTCCCGCCTCTATTTCGTCACACAAAGTCGTCATGGTTACCTTGTATTTCGAAAATTGTTGTTGAAATATGCCACACATATTAGAATGGACTGCTATTAGTAGCATCCATACTTAAATTCACTATTTTTTATTTTCATTTGGGCCCATATTACAATCAAACTACCAACCAGGCATTCCATCGATGACTTATATCACCAAAACACGGCCTCTTCTGGTCTTTTCTAGACATGGTTATCACATTTATTCACCTATTATATACTTTCTAATCAAAACTATTACACTTAGATTGTTACAGCGATAGTAAAACTCAATAAAATATAGATATCAAGCTGCAGATTTTTTATCAAGCAGCTGGAATATGTCAAGAAAGGACCAGAACATGCAAACCCCTTGTGTCTACTGATGGTCTCACCACCCCAAATGCCAGTCCCATTGAAACACATGTAAACTGCCTCAATTCCGCAGGCCGATTTCACCATTTTTCACCCTATTAGATATTTAGTGTGACATATCAGGATAAAGCTTGAGATGTCCTTGTTCGAAAACAGGCCCGCTATGGGTATGGTTACCAGACAGATTTTGAGCTACGCCCCCTGGAGTGTAAAAAAGTCAATACTGTTAAAATTGGGCTATAATCCGTGCTCTCTTTCACAGAACAGACACACATCATTTTAACCAACTGTATCCCTGCGAGGTTATCATGAAACAGTTATATCTGATATCCTTGACAAAGAAGATAACGTGGGCTTATTAAATATTCACAAAATTATTACTTCTTTGTATTTTATTTTGTTTCAATAGAGGTTGGAACAGCCGCATTAAAAATATTTTGTGTGATGATTCCATCATTAGTATACACCTCCCTGGATTTCGGCTTATTTAGGGTGGTGAGACCCTAACGACTACTCAAGGTAGCAAATGCATGGAAGGCGACATTTTTTCCAACAAAATTCGTGTGCGAAACCATCAGGTTAATCAAGTGATTTTACTACAATAAAGACATTGTCAACAGCGTTGTAATTACACTTTACATTCAAAATGTGTTTTTCCTGTCAGCCTGCAGCAAAATGAAACATCTGTTTAATTAGAAAACAGATATAAATGTAAGAAAACTTTGCTAAAAGTACAAATTCACGACCCAATTTCGTGACATCTGCCCATCCAACAACTGATCGTTGCATCGGTTGAGAAATATTTTACCTTACTGATCTCTATACTGCAAACTCATCTCTAATAAATAATACATTTCGAATTAATTTTCCCCCAAAAATGACTGTATAATAGCATCAAAATGTATAGATTAGATGATAGTAACCACTTTGAATAAATTATTTACAGAGGGTGAGACAAATGTAAATAAGTTTGGAGTGTTCAATATTTATTAATTTTCCCCAAAAAATGACTGTATAATAGCATCAAAATGTATAGATTAGATGATAGTAACAACTTTGAATAAATTATTTACAGAGGGTGAGACAAATGTAAATAAGTTTGGAGTGTTCAATATTTATCGTTGACTCAGTGATTGATCGATTGAAGTTGTTCAATTCACTTGTTTTGCCAATGCTCTTACAAGTTACATGAATAATAACTGATTGAATGTTTCAAAAACAGCTGAGTGGATGCATAAATAGTCACTAAGTCAGGTAAACTCAATTAAAATGTATTTCGAGGCCGTTAATATGGGTTAAGTCGATCGCGTGTCGCCGGCGACACGCGATCGATGTGGAATGCTTGCTAACCCGTAACACATTGTGGAGGTGGCGTTAGCTAACTAATTTTATAGTACGGTACAGTTGTGAGATATGGTTCCCAATTTATTTAGGGCCAAACTAAATGACCTAAATGTATTGGTAACCAATGTATTCCAGATGAGTCAGCTTTAAAGGTATTTGCAATCAACTTCAAACTGGTGTGTGTATGGGGAGTTAGTAGAATACCCACTCCACATCAAAATAATATGCGAAACAATTAATTATTGGATGAGGTTGTTGAACCAAGGCTATTAAGTGATCATACAGTTAAAAAGATGTATCGTGAACTTGGGTATCCCATATTAAAGACATTCTGGATGAGACAGATCTAAATCATTTATGGGAGCATGGCACATACTCCTAATCTAAAGCTTGCAAAACACATAGGCTACGTGGATACGAGGAATTAATTTTTTTAAATGCCTGGCACCAGGAAATTAACAATATTCGACTAAAAATCCCAATCTTAGATTATAAAAAAAAAATTAAAAACATTCTTACGAGAACCCTACCTAGGCCTATTTATCAACGTACCTAAATGCAGCCTTGCACAATTACATCTAAGATCACATCATTTAGAAATTGAAACTGGTAGATGCACTCGCCCCAGCTATCACCCCTGCAAATTTGGGATTTTGTGTTGCATGTCCCGGTGGGGGATGAAATTTATTTCTTAATTAAATGTCAAAGTTTATCAATTATCAGAGAGAAATTATTTGCAGAAGGGAAAAAAAATATCCCCCATTTTATTTCTTTGACATGTTAAAATAAGTTCCAATCCATAATGAAAACAGATAGTACAGATCTATAGGGTCATGGATCGAGGGGTAACCATTATTGGATTCAACGGTTGCCCGCCATTGTCGGTGGGGGGAAAGTCTACTGAGCCCATTTTTATATTTTGCCTGGTCGGCAGGAGTCGATTAAATGAAGTTCACAACAAGAAAGAGTTCTTTCTTTCTTTATTGCAGATTTCAGATAGTGTCAAACAACGTGTGCATGTGCTACCTCACGACAGAGAGTGACGGCCAGGCCATATCGGCCGGTTCAAAGAACGGCTGACTGTACGTCCGCCTCCAAAGAAGAGTGAGTTAAGAGTAACATAAAGTCACGAATTTAGTGCGTCGGCTGGGTCTAACAGAAGTGGGGGCTGGTCAACCTCTGATTCCGTTTGGCCCAAAACCGGCCCAAGTGAACTCGGTTGAGAAGACGGTATTCCATCCGTCATCGTCGCCACATTACCCTCCCCCGGGCTAAGTGACAACGTGTATCGAAAAACTATGCTTGTCGTTACGGTAACAGGTAGAAGTCGCTAAAGTATGCTTATTCTACGAGACCGTCTGGGTAGCACCGAATCGTATAATTTATGTATGAACAATGTAACACCTGAGTGTTGTAGTAAAACGTGCAGCGTGGGGTATTGGTCATGCAAACAACTCGTAGTGTCTCTCCCAACTGACCTATCTGCTCAATTATACATGTTCAAGGTATACACTTAAATTACATTACAAAACGCTTGATTAAATTACATTATGTATAATTTAATTATACCAGGCCTGGAAAAATTTATATTTACAAATTAATTATTGAGATGCGTGCAGCTGAATCCGCCGTAGTTATCATTAGGTGCTACAACCGCGTGAGCCAGCTGCACGAATTGGGCAGGAGTGTGGTTTTTTTGCCCAACACATGTTTGCGTAAATGGCTTATTCACCGTTACTTTACTGTTATTATAGGTATTATAACTGCTTCGCATGTTGGTTTGTTTTCTTTGGGGAATTCGAGCTGGAACGTTGCTGCGCAAATGTAGAGGTATACGTGAGTACGTTCAGAAACTCCCATTCTTCCCATTAGCGTGAGAAGTAATGTTCGTCCTGGCATATGTTGCTCTGTAAAGTGTCGGCGGTTTAAGCGACTGTGCCTCAGCCGTGTCAGACCTTGGAGCGATCGCTGGAACCGTTTACTTTTCCTGTGTCGTAGACCGTGCATGCGGATTCTTGTCTGTGTTAACTCCAGTCCTGGAGGGCTTCGGAGTAGTAGTGCTACAAGCTTGTACTATGGCTGTCTGAGGCTCACGAGTTTTCGCCATAGGCTTTCGCTTGGTGCTGTTGTGTCCTATCGTTTTCAGGCTTGTTCTCAATATGCGCAGATTTGACACGTTCTGCAGTTACCTTCTCATCCTTGCTTTTTATCATGATTTTTTCCTTGCTACGACCTTGTACGGTCCATCATAAGGGGCAGTCAGTGGAGGTGCTATTGGGCACCTCTGTCCGTAGTGATTGTGGCAGGGGTCCCGAAATGAGCCTCCCATCTGCTGAAGGAAGCATCGGCAACCATTGCGGCTCTGATGTTAACTAATGGTATACACCGCGTGAAACGGTCGACGCAGGTCAACAAATATTTGAAACCGTCAGAATAAGGTAATGGTCGGACTATGTCGACATGTACGTGGTCCAGCCTCTCAGTTGGTTCAGTAAATTTCTTTGTCACGTACGGTCTAGTGTGTACCGTCAATATGTTGCACCATACCAATACGTCACGAAGGTTTTGAGTAAATGAAAATCCAAAGTAGAGGATTTTGACTGCTGCAAACATATGAATTCGTTGTCTAGGGCCTGATCTTCGCTCAATTCTCTATAATTGATTACTGAAGCACTAACAATAGCTGATACAGATGGTCAGGACTAAGCGACGGCTACGAAATTTGTTTTGCCTTTCACGTATCTATTGTCAGTCGTGAACTCTGCAATATAGGCCAGATGCCTAGTTTAACGAAGTGACAGGCATTCGGTCGTTGAGTTTATTACATAAGTCAAAGGCTTAAGATCAGTATTGACGAAAAAATCGCGGTCTTCTAAGTTATGTCTGAAATGTCTAATTGTGGTGTAAACTGCTAAAAGTTCTCGGTCGAAGGCACTGTAACGTGTCTCGGCAGGTGATAACTTTTTACTGAAAAATGACAGAGGCTGCCAAACACGAAATATCTGCACGAAAATGGACACTTTTGTTAATTTATTTCAACATGGATAAACCTACCGCGTCAAATAAAATTAAGAAAATATATTATTATCCAATATATCAAACCATTATTTCACCTCCTCAAATATTGGCATTCAAATCTACGATATTCAACAAATATTTTGAAAAAGTGTCATGCTTTCATAACAATTTCATTTTAGGGATGTCCTGTTCTCTAAGAAAAATAAAAGCAAGTTAGAATGCAGGACACTTTCTCAATATACTTTGTTGGAAATCGTACATTTTGTGGAACCTATTTGAGCAGGTGAAATAACTATTTCATGTATTGGACAATAATATATTTTTAGAAAACAATTTCACACAGTAGGATTATTGATGTTAAAATAAATTCAACAAAAGTGTCAATTTACATGTGATATTTAGATCGTGAGCAGCCATCTATTTGAGTTTAGGTGGGCCCCACACACTAGATCGATTTAAATTCCTACGTGTGTTTACAATGTGGTACAACAGCTATTTATAGAATATCTAAGCAAACAATAGAACACTTTTAGCATAATCAAATATGCGAAAACTGTGAATTACAGGTCGGATGTTGACGGCTCGTTAGAAAGCAGGATACCATATTTGAAAGAGTATCACACAGGACGCCATGTTAGAAAAAAGTGTCTGCATGACAAGTAAGTAAGTAAAATATTTGCTTTACTTCACTTTTCGGCCAGTATGGCCATTTAAGTGAAAATTCCTAGTATTACAATATCAAGTAGCAAAGGAAAGACAAAGCTAATAAAAACATGTTCGTACTAAAATATTCAGTTTAAAATGTTTGATATGATAATATGACGATGCTCCTGGCACCTATATGTAACGAGTCTGATGACATGTTGTACCGCCTGCACTACACCACAGTTTAATGAGTATAACAATGTCAGTATAAATAATATAAAATATGAAGTGATTATAAAATGAACAACTTATCAAGTCACTATATCTCCATGAAATTGGAGTGATTGTGTAAAAACTAGAAGTCTAAGTCAAAACAGTGTCATTGTCAAAACAAATATATAATATATACTATGATACTATTATACTATGATAAAAAAAAAGTAAACCCATTTAGACATAAATATGAAAGACATAAACAATGAACAGAGAAACCATTAAGTAAGTAAGTAAAATGTCTTCTTTACTTCACTTTTCGGCCAGTATGGCCAGAGAAATCATTAAACCACAAAAAATTCTCAAAAATTAAAGACTTACAGTCCCCCTACAGTTGTTAATAAGGTCCGTGATATTGAGGAACATCACAGAGCGATCACGAACCGTGAGGACACCGTAAGTCACCACAGGCTAATTGTACGGCAATGGCTTCTCTATGACATGCTGCATTATCCGCTAGGATGCCACAGAGAAACCTTTAAAACAATGAACTGAAAAAATAATTATATGGCAATGATTTCTTTCGAACATCCCGTCCATCGCCAGGATGCCAAAGAGAAACCACTGCAAACACAAAAAAAAACAAATCATAGAGGAATTATGAGTAGACCTACAATGCCCCCACAGCTGGGGATCGGGTCTGTCATCGAGAGTTAGCACGACAGAGCCATCATAAACTGTGAGAGCACTGTAAGGCACCACAAGTACAATGAAAAAATATATAAAATATATAAATATGAATATATAAAGAATATATAAAGGATTTGAACTGAAAACTATTCGAAAATAAACATAACAACCTCAGTGAAAAACATTGAACCACCGGAAAGCAAACACAAAAAACTTCACGTCAAAAAAATAGAAAAATCTGGTTCGATGAAAGGCAAAAAACGTTTGGGTGTGCTTGGCCTTCTAAGAAGTTGCCCAGCGGGGACCACGCGGAGGTGACACCCTTCCCCCCCCCGTCTGCATGACAAGCAGTGGCGTATTCAGAAATAAATTAAGGGGGCTGCTTGAATGAAAAAAATAAACATCAAAGTTTAAAGAATGAATTTGGTGCATTTAACTGTAACAAAAAATAGTGCAGATTAAAAACAGTAGTTATGTAGTTTAAATATCTGAGAGTGTCATCCTGAATGAGTTCAGAGTGGCACAGTCAACTACTACTGGAGGTAAGGCATTCCATGCAATAATTGTGCGTGGAATAAATGAAAATTTAAATGTATCACTGTGAGGGAGGATGGCTGCAAATTTCCAAGAGTGAGATCCTTTTGTGCACTGGGGGTCAAGAATAAGTACCTTCTTCTGTAGCCAAGGTATGTCCACCAGACCATGCAGACTATTTCATTTCAGATCTGAAGTGATGGTAAGTCCCAGGTATTTTGTGATGTCTGTAATACAGAGCACCTGGCCATTGAGTCTATACATGGGTGTATCTATTTTGGATCTACCTCTCTGGCGACCAGCCCTTATTGTAAAACATTACCGACATTGAATTCCATCAACCAGGTCTCCCCCCACTTGGAAATCATGACAAGATCCATTTGGAGCCTGTTGACGTTGTTCTTGTCAGTAACATGTCTATACAAAATACAGTCATCTGTAAGCAGACGGAATGTACTGTGGGTGACGCCATCAGGTAGATCATTTAAATATAGATTAGAAAAAGGATATGGCCCAGAACCGAACCCTGAGGTACTTCCGACAAAACAGGTCCCAGAAGAGGCTCTACACTATCAAGAACTACCTTCTGGGTTCGGTCTGTCAGGAGCACTTGATCCAGAGTCCCACTCCTGATCCCATATCACTCAAGCTTGTATCAGAGTCTCCTGTGTGACACGTTATCAAAAGCCTTGCTGAAATCCATCACTATTAGATCTGTTTCAGTTGGCCCTTTGGCTAAGTCATGAGATAATGACAGCAGTTGGCTGCTTTTCGTGGTATCTTTGCCATAAAATGGAGATATGAGTGTCTGGCTGAAATGTCAGTTTCGTAATGAACTTAATGACAGATGTATTACAATTTAGCCTGAGTAGTCTAACTATTTAAGCAAAAACAAAAACAAAATGTAAAAAAATCTTGGCAAGCTTTTTAACAAACGTTGGATCACCCTCATTGTAATAATAATTATGCAATAATCACATATTACAGGTGATAACATGTCATTGAAAAAAGTCGTGGACCATTAAAATGCTTACAACATTCACTAAAGATCACTTAAAATTTCCGAGATATTTATTTTTATTTCACCCTTATTAATTCTCACCCTCCAGTATGACAGTGTCAAAAACCATGCACGGCTGTCATCACTTTTCAATTTGTTTGCCGTAATCAAGACAGCCTCCGTTTGACAGCTTGGATCATTCCGAGAGGTCAGTCGGAAAAAAGGTATATATATATATAAATGAAAGATGTGTTGTGAGCATCGACCCAGTGTTGGGCCAACGTCTTGTTCCTAATACAAACTAGTACCGTTGACCCGGCATTGAGCCAATGCTGTGGTCCTATTGCGGGACAGGGGCAATCAGTGATTGCCCTGGAGGTAGGTTACAGTACAGGTGGCATAATAGCCAGAATGGTGTTGTCTTCCGCACAATCGCTGGTGCAACGCTGGGCCAGCCTAGCTGGGAGGATCGTTTCATTTTCTGTATATTATAGTGTAAAACAGCTGCCTGTCTTCTGTGTCTTAATATAACTGTATCAAGCTTCAAGTGTTATGGACTCCTGACTTGCGTCTCTGCCAAACTTCTGAAAGTCATCATGAATCCACATGACTTTTACCAGGCAAAATATTTTTGGATGCAAGTATTATCTTCCAGTTCATCATTAGTTATAGGCCATTATCAGATATTCTTGTTAATATTGGTTGTCCCTCCACATTGTTAAAACAACTTTACTGCCCATTTTCAATTATTATTCTTGATTTCGTAAAAGTAAAAAGAAACTGTTGAGTCCCAGGTGCATCTGAATTAATTCTTGTCAGTGGTTATAACTGAGGTCTATATATATTGCACTGAAAAAATACGCTGATTTTAAATAATAGGACAACGTTCACTAAAGATCACTTAAAATTCCATAGATATTTATTTTTATTACACCTTTATTAATTTGCCACCCTCCTTTATGGCAGAATATTTTTTAATGCAAGTATTATTTTCCAGTTCAACATCAGCTTGGCCTATATCAGATATTTTGTTGTTCTTTCACATTGTCAAAACAACTTTACTGGTGAATAATCTGGTAAATAATTGGTGAGTAATCTTTATCTCGTGGTTCTTCTTCTCTTTTTTTATACAGAGTCAAGTGCTTGGGAGAGCAACATGTAGGCCTACGCCCAGCTCAGTCATTGTCCGTTTTAAGCGATCCCCATAGTCTACCCATAGTGCTTGTGGCGTGTTATAAATATCATAGGGTACTAGGGTAGTCTATGATAATTACTATCAATTTTAGCATATTTAGTTTGGAACAACGCTGTTTCAAGGTAGTTTATGGTAAATACCATTAATCTTAGCATTTTATTTATGATTGCTTCAAGTGTGGCTTAACGTTTCAATTATTGACCAATACTGACACAAAGTTGGTATATTTTATTCTGTTTTTTTTTTAAATATGTCTATCTCACGCTGGGAGTGGGCAGGAGAAAGAAAACCAGTCGCAACAAATTCCTACTTTTAGGCGTCTGAATGGTCAATTTTAAAGACTTGTATTGCAACTCTGAGTCCTTGATAGTGCCATTGATGCATGATCAGCATCCCAGGCAGACATCAGACCTCAAATAGGAAAGGGTAAACCACCTATTGTTTGAATGTAATCATTTTGTCGAGTTAAGAAAACAATATTTACCTAGTCTACATATTAAAAAGTGTGTAAAGTGTGTTTAAATGTGTAACTTTTATTAAAGTGTTCAAAGAATCATACAACTGCAAAATGCGCATGCCTGGGACGGTCAAGTGTAGGCCAACAGTAGCCTATTGAGTACAGATTGACGGCATTATTATAGCCACTGAACTGATTACAAGATACTACTTAAACGAGACATTGATCCAATGCTGTTTTAATGTTAGGCCAACGTCTGCGACGCTGGCTCATTATCGAACCAACATTGAATAAATGTACAACGTTTGAGAGAAAGTCCTCCTGCCCAGCACACACAAGACATTTGTATAACATTTATAACGTTGGTCCAACATTGCATAAAGTCATACAAATGTTTTGTGTTTACTGGGTGTCAATACAAGCTTGGGGTCAGGCAGTTTCCACATACCCGCAGTAATACAGTCAGTTTGTTTGCAAGCCAGCGACCAAGTAGGGGCAAGGGCTAAGGGCTTTGAATTATTTCCTCATAGATGTCGCTCAAGTAGGCCTATATATGAGCTTGCTGTGATTTGAGAACTTGCTATTAATGAGGCTTAGGTATGAAACACATATTTAGTATTATTATGGAATAGGGCCTTGGCCTACCCACGGACACTATTGCATTCTGGGGACCCTTGTCCCGCGAATTTTGACAGTTGACCACGCCTTTAATAGAAAAATTATAGGCCTACCCAAATGTTGCTATATTTCTGAAGCACGCATTTAAAGAAATTGTTTAAATTTAGTCTGCTTTACTAGGCATATTATATATATTTTTTCACTGTTATTATGTTATCAAAATGCTGGATTCGATTTAATTGGAGGCCTATTTTCTTAAGTTGTTGTTGAATTTTTTTATTAACGCATGTTGTACATTATATAATTGTACTCATACCATAATTTGGTCTGAGTAATAATAAATCAATCAAATATCTGGGGGAAAAAATATATATATAAAAATAGATGTTGAGAGAGCTATAGCTCCACATATGCCAAACACGTGGATTAATTTGATAGTAAATTATTGGGTTGGAAATCACCACTGAGCACTCTGAAAATTAGGCCTAAGAGGGTGCTCGAGCACCCTGAGCACCCCCTTGGATACACCCCTGAGTCAAGTCTACAGAGGATGATATTGCTTACCAAAAGCTAGAAGTGGTAGACCTCCCAGTTTGTGAAACTGTCATGTAGGCCTACCAAAGTCACCAAAAAGTGCTGATTTCCTGAAATTGTTGGTAAGCACGCTTTTGCCCCGTTTTAGCCTTTTTCGGGCAAAAGTTTAAAAAAGGTCTATATTTATTCTAGAGATGGTAACCTTTAAATTGGTACCAAGAAACCAATTCTTTTATAAGTTACATACATAAATATTTTTGGAGACTCAATCCATCCATTAGGCCTAGGCCTATATATGTTCCCAACTAAAATTTCTCATAGATGTCGGCGTAATGCTGGGTCAATGTTTGGAATGCTGACATTGGGTCGACGTGTCATGGTTTGACAAGTAATGCCTGATTATGCGTGATTATTCACCAGGTGGCGCTTATCTTGCCTATAAAAAGTTGAATTACGCTTTAAGCAAAACATTATTATAATTGACAACCGTGCGAATATGGGATCAATAAGATGCAGCAATCATATTTAAAAATAATTATCAAAGAAAATTTTGATATATGTTAAGAATTGCGGTAATCTTGAATTGTTGTAACTTGGTAGCTTACTGTAAGCTCGAACACTGGATTTCAATTGGGTATTTTCAAAAAAGGAAATGGTAAGACTATAGCAAGCTAAGACTCAATCATTATATAGCCTACTCTTTTAATATCTATTAAAATGTACCTCTTCGGTAATAATAAGTGTGCACACATAATAAATTATGTTGCACCATGCAGTCACATTTGAAACAGTTCCCGATGAGAAATTCGACCTATAATTCTATACTGTCATGACTATCATACCTGAAGTTAAATGAGCTTATTTAGCGCCATTTCATTTTTAACTCAATTGAGAATGATTATACAAAAGTAATATTGATGTTGTTATTGCTCGAAAAGAAGCCAACTATGGCGTAGATCTACATAGGCCCTATTGGTCAGTGTCACATAGCATCATATAGTACATTTCGAGTGTTTATTCATCGGCTCGGTGGATACGTGCTCGTTGATGGTTTGTGTTGGTGGCAAGACCATGATATTACGACCAGGAGACCTGTAGGCCCACTAAGACGCTTAAGGTCGCTAGCGTACGGGCCACCCATGGAATTAACAAATAAAAAAACATGATTTTTTTATCAAATACAGTAAAAAAACAAAACATTTTCAGTACAATATAGTATTAATATAATACTAAAACTATGCAGACAAAGGACCACAGCTGGTTCGATGCTAGACCGTTTCAATCAAAGTCCAGCATCAAATCAACACCGGTGCAATGTCCTGCGGCTGCCAAGGAATTTATTAAGTTCAAAGCAAACACGATAAACTGAACTAATGCTGGTTGGATGATGGGGTAACGTTTTTATCTCCTTTCTTAAATAATAGCAACACCTTTGTAATTATTCTTAACTTGCCAGGAAATATTCCTGTTTTCATAGTCTGGTTTAGGATTATAGTAAGTGGAGCTTTAATTTCTGGTATTATCTTCTTCGGTAGGCTAAAATAGTGGAGATACCATCTTTGTTACAACTTGATTTTGGGTTCAGTCTTGCCTGGCGAGCCCGGCCAATTTCATTTATGACCGGGTCGAGGCCAAGGTTCTTAGTCACGTGACTTTCATGCCTGTGCTATTGAGGCCGGTGAATAATTTTCTGGGTCAAGTCATAGGAAATGCGTCAAAGGGGAAATACAATACTGTGAAGAATTCCTTATCCTGGGAAGTGACCTTTCAAAAATGCCTGAATTCGGGAATTACCCTATTTTCATCTAAATATAGCAACTAGTCACAAACATTCGCCACTGGGGCATACCATCTTCCTGGCAGCAAGTCTTGACACAGCGAGGCCGTCAGGCCAAGCCTTGCTGAATTAGCCATACCATCCACCTATTGGGGGTAGGGAGGAAGATTTAGATAATGAATATTCATTAGTTTTTCAAAAAATGCCTTTTTAATGTTGGCCCGCTGTCTGCGACGTTGGATCAATATTAATCCAACCCTCACGCACGTGTCTGGTGAGATGTGGTGGTCTGTGTCTGCGACATTTCCGGTGAACTACTCGGCCAGCAGACATGTGTTGTTTAATGCAGGGCCGGCGTCGTAGATAGTGGCCCTGCATCAAAGCAGCACTCATGCCAGAGGTCAAACTTGGGTCGAACAGAAAAAATCTTTCTTGAAAGTCCCCACTCCAATAGATGGTTTTGACACTGATTCAGCAAGGCCTCGGTCTACGACCTCGGGAGAAGCGAGCCTTGTGTGGGAAGATGGGGCATACCAGAGGCTACATGAAGCTCGGCGACGCCGCGTAGTGTGGCTCTGGGAACCAGAGTAGGTTCAGTCATACATCACGACAATTGATTAACCCTCTCATCCCCAAGCACGACTATATAGTCGTTTTTAATCTGCTTTATCATCCGATCAAACCACTGTTATTGGCCATCAAATTAGTACTTAACCCTTTAACAGCCGGTACCGAATATATTCGTTTTTTAAATATTTTTTACTGTCACATTAAGTATACTACCTTTTAAACATGGTAAAGAGAAAATGTGGAATGAATTAGCAATATTTGAAAAGAGCTGACCTCCATTTTGTGAAATCTGAATAATTTTCACTCACTTGAAGTTGTGGATCGCGTCAGCGAGACACAACATTTCAATTGAATAATTTGGCGGTTGAAGGGTTTCAATCCTGAATTTACCATAGTCATCTTCATCCACTACAAGCCGCAAATTGCTGTCGCAATTCTCGACTTGTAGTGGATGAAGATGATTTGAAGTGAGTGAAAAATTAGAGAAAATTGCAAGGTATTGGTAAACCAGTTTCATGGAAATTTTCATTTTAAAACCCCTAGTTGTAGGAAAATCAAGTGTGTTTTCAGGGATGTAAAATGATGCTTTATTGCATCGTGAGGGCTTAAAGGGTTAAAGCGCTGACATATTTTTGTAAAAACCAAGAAAACCAAAGTTTTTTTCTATTTTCAATTCATTATCAATGTCTTAGTCAAATCTTGCTGATTCATTTGAATACCTATATGTTATGGGTCTACGGACATTATAATTATGTTTACCCTTACAGTGCGGGGATTGACTTTAGACGTCAGGATCTGATGTCCATAGACGTCAGAATCTGATGACCGTAGTCGTCAGATTCTGACGTCTAAAGTCGATCTCGCGCTGTAAGGGTTAAACATAAAGATTTACAAATGTTTCGTTTAAAATTAAACAAATGTGAGTAATTTTCACCCACTTGAAGTCTGGGGTGCACATGGGTTAAAAACGAATCAAACGAGCGGCGAATCGCCTGTTCTTAGGTTCCAAACATCGATGATTTCAGCTTTTAAATAGTGTAAAAAACGAACCCAAAAATTAATATCTATTTTTATCTATATTTAGATCTTTTCCCTTATAAAAAGCGAATAGCGAGGCTAAAAAAATGGGTGAAAAGTGAACTGGGAAGAATCCATAATTTCTAGTACCCATGTGCACCCTCAAGATGTGTGTCGCGGTAGCGAGACACAACTCCAAGCGGGTAAAATTTTAAATGATTTAATTTAGTAGCTTAAGAGTTGAAGGGACCATAGCCACGACCTAATTTTAGTCAAGGTTACATAACTATCAGTCTCGCCTCACCACATAGATTGCCTCACCATATTGATTGCTTCGCCGTGTGGACCACAGTGGAAACAAGGCATTTTCAACATGATGTTAACGTTTTGTGTTATACACGATTTAAAATACACCTGTGATGTCAGTCTATTGTTAAAACAGTAGATTCGGATCAACGAATTTTGTACTGGTCAGGCCGGGCACAATATATGGGTTTAACCATGAAACTGCATGTCTAATATGTCATGGTTTTGACCATACTGACCATGAAATTGAGGTTTGCTATATCGAATCTTGGAACATCTGCATATTCTGTGTATTTTAAGTCGAATAAAGGACTTAATTACAATAGATTCGTACATCCGAACATCGTACCTTCGGATCTACGAATCTATCGAATCTCGTTCTTTCTCCTTGACATACACTCAATGTTGTATTCAGTTTAGTGTATTGTATTATTTTCTATTCCAAATAAAACTCACTGACTATTTATATTGACAGAATATGCGGAATCAATATGTCAGACCGGAGCCAAAAAGTAGTCACGAAGCCGGCATCGATGAAATCTCTGATAATGTTGTATTAACAATGGCTTGAATGTTTTATCCAGTAGCACCCGCATCCAGGGTAGTTCATAACACCCTCACAGTTCCCCCGCATGGGGCCGGTACACTTATACCGCGATTAAAGTGCATGCCATGATCTGGAGGAAATACAGTAAATGTGACGGAAATAGTAAATTTGACGGAAATTTCCGTCATGTATGGTTACGTACATTGACGAATGACGACGGATATTCCCGTCATGTATAGTAGTATAACAACTTAAAGCGACACAGTCAGGTTCAAATCATACAAAAATCAGTATTTTTATTTTGACTTAATATGACCATATGATGTAAGCATGTCCATAGTCTAGAACTGCAAATTTTAATTTTATTTTTGTGTTGCGCATAGCGAGATATAAAAAAACAATTCCCGATTTCTTATTTCGGACATTCATGTCCAAAATAAGAAATACATTTGTATAACATTTGTATAATGTTAGACCAACGTCGAAGCAGTTAGGCCGACATTCACCCTGGTTAATATGAATATGGGTAATTTGGTGTCTAGTATCATAAATGGGAACACTATATTTATTTATCATAATTTTGTAGGCAATTTTTTTGTATAAATAATTGTATTCGGCATAAGTAGTCCCACACAGCCGCAGACTTATAACTTCAAGTAGGCTGTGTAAATTAGGTGAATTTTTAAACCTTATTAAAGGGATTGACCCAGGCTAAAATCATCCAAAAATCGGTGATTTTATTTTGGCTTCTAAATATGACCACATGATGTAAACATGTCCATAGACTAGAACTGCAAAAGTATTTTAATTTTCCTGCTGCGCATTCACCAGTTAGTCTAGATATAGAGACGAAAAATCTGATTTCTAATTATTGACAACCAGGTCAAAAATAGGAAATACGGGAATTTCGTCTCTATATCTAGCCTAACTGGTGAATGCGCAGCAGAAAAAATTTAAAAACTTTTGCAGCTATAGTCTATAGACATGTTTACATTATATGGTCATATTAAGAAGCCAAAATAAAATCACTGTTTTTTTGCTGATTTTAGCCTGGACCAGTCCCTTTAACCCTCAAAGTGCTGAAATAGTTCATATAAACCATGGAGATCAAAGGGTTTTGTCAATTTAAAATCATCATAAATGTCTTAGTTGGTCCTTTCTGCTTCATTTGAATAGGGCCTACCTATGTTATGAGTGTGCGACCATTATAAATGTTTTACTCTTTCTGGCGAATATGGCGTCTATAGACGTCAGTTTGTGACGTCTAAATTAAAAGTCGGTTCCCGTGCTGAAAGAGTTAAAGTAGGTAGGTCGTCAAGATTACCTGAATCAATATATTTAGGTCACCTGTCAGACCCCACTCCTATGGGGTGAACATGTTGCGCATGCGTCTCGTTGTATTGGGCGCCCTGAATGTTCACTCAGCGAATCATAGCGACCCACCTAGGTTCAAGTGAACACACAATATTTGTATAACATTTATACAACGTCGGCCCAACGTCTTCGACGTTGGGCCGTCGTTGTATAAATGTCATATAAATGTTTTGTGTTTCCTGGGTTAAAGTCGATATTTTATTTTTCATTGATTGAAGACGAGGCTCGCTTGAACATTAATAGGCTACGTTTTATTTGTTTATTGATTGTGCGCATAAAATATTTAATTGATCTTTAATAGAGGCCTATGAATTAGATTCACCCACATGTATCTTGTATAAGCGTCGATATATTTCTGTCTTTGATGTGAATACATTATTAGGACGTCACATTAGTCGTATAACATACATATTGGATAATACAGAATACAGGAGTGCACATAGCCTACACTTGAGGGAAACGTTTTTAGATTATAGTGACGAAGATCACCTACCTTCACGGGATTGTACACATTCACGGCACGTACTGCAGTGGTGAGTGTTTTAACGTGTTTAGTTCTGTATTTATTACTAAGTGGACTTTGTATAGGTAGGGCCTACAACTATATGTCTAGACACAATATGCATGTATAAAGTGTACACAGACCCTGTCGAGCCCGGGATATCGAGTCAATTGGCGACATTACTGGATTACCCTTTTCTTTATTGAGCTCATTGTGAAGGTGGTGAAAGTCTTTAAAACTCGTGAGATGGATGAGATGGCACTGCCCTCTAGACACAGGAGTCGTAATTCTATCCCTGATTGGAATTCTCTTCCGGCAGCTGCCATAGAATCAAAAACTGTGGCAGCGTTCAAGAGTCAACTGGTTGACTAAATCCACCAGCCCTTTCCCCACTCCAGCCTGATACTCCAAATAGGAGGTGCTGCTGGATAATATTTCAAAGTTCAAAGTTCAAAATATCTAATAGACACGTGATGAACACAACTAACCCGCATAAATGAATCTTCAGCTGCTATAATAGGCCTACTACACGAAATCTATAGTGATAATGCACAGTAAACATCTAAAAGATACGTTACAAACCCAACTAACACGTAACACGTAACCATAATAACCGCTATAAAATCATCTTCAGCCGCCCTGATGCTACCCAGAGAAGGGGACGTGGCGCAACAGCTAGAGCGCCTGACTGCCTCGCCAGTCATGCATGCGTTCCAGGTTTGAACCCCGCTGTTCCCGTGTGGGGTTTTCAGAGAAACAACATTGTTTCTCCTTTCTCAATGTGACTAAGCGATCACGTTGATGGCGGCCTCGTCGAGTTAAGGTTGTGACCAGTGTATCGACGTTAATTTCCCGGGGCACTGCGCGCTGCTCACACTAATACAACCTGAAATAGATGTTTTAACTGCGCATCATAATATTATAATATAGAAGGTGCGTGTCACAAATTCATATCCAAATTCAATTTCGTCTAACACAGTACGCCCATGACAATTACACATTTTTTTTAAAAAAAGATGCATACTCTGTAGAGGTTGCCATGGATATATTATAAAATTTGAGAATAGTTAGCGGTCTAGTCCTGAATGAAACCGAGGCGATGATACATCTGTATATCTGTCTGAGCCCGTATTCTCGTACAAGTTACGATATATCGTAGGCTTCTGATTGGTCGAGATGGCCATCTCGACCAATCAGAAGCCTACGATATATCGTAACTTGTACGAGAATACGGACCCTGGGAAACAGACAGCATAAAAAGTATAGTGTTTTCAGTTAACCCTTTCAACACTAGGGACCGATATATGCTGCACAGCTCATTTAACAACAATTATGTTGCTTTAAGTGTCATTTTGTAGACATCAGGTAAATCCCCAGCAAACACGAAGACTTGAGCCAATGTTGTTTCAATGTTGGTCCAGCGCCGTTGGCGGTGGGCCAATATTGAAACAGCATTGGGTCAAATCCTCGCGTTTGCTGGGTCATTAATTACCTTTTGTCGTGTTTATTGGACATCTAATTTTTTTATTAATAGTGTTTTTCATCATTTGGAGCTGGAAATTGCGTTAGCAATTCCAGCTCCAAATGATGAAAAACACCAAGAATTAATTTAGTGTTGAAAGGGTTTTAATAATGGTAAAGCCGCTGTTGAAAATTGGAAAAACATAATCAAGCGGTGGAAAATGACATAAAATAGCTAGAACCTAGCAAACACGAGACATTTGTATAAAATTTGTACAATGTTGGACCAACGTCAAAGACGTTTGGCCGCCGTTGTACAAATGTTATATAAATGTTTTGTGTTTGCTGGTTGCTGATTTATTGTTGGTCGACCGTTGTTATTGATCACAAATGACTGATGTGCAAGCATTCTCAACAACATGTCCTTATCACTGCTTATAAATTAGACATACATTATATGGATTTACCATCAAACAGCTAATAATAGTAATATATTTTAAGGTCACACGGTACACAAAATTTAGCTAGCACGATGTATGTTGTCCCCAAACTAGACACCGTTAGCACTTGTAAGCGTCTCAAACTGCCGACAACTCACAACACAGGTGTTTCTCTGCACCACCATACCCCCCCCCCCTCTGTGAGATGTTGGGTGTTCTGTAAAATTAAAACGAGACTGTCGGCACGAATTGCCAGACGAGGTAGCAGTGCATGGACGGACGTCACTCTTTGTCGGATGGGATTTGTGACTGTGGTATTACACGGGCTGCCTAGAAATAACCGCTGGCATGTACAATGTTACTGAGGTATGAAATTTCATGAATTCCTTCTGTCGCGATATTGCCATGATTGTGCATAAAATAAGCGACGTAAACAGGTGAAGTAATATTAACTCACCTGCGTCTACCAGTAGACCATGTACCTCTCACAGCACAGCCTAAGGTTCACTCACAGATTGCAGTATTCAAGCTTCACTCGTATAGATATTTCAGAGAAGTAGCGTGCTCGACCTCCTAACACCAGGGTTCGAATTTAGAATCATGTGCCTGAAGGGCAGAAACATTTATTTCACCATTATTTCACTGAGATTCTCCCGACTGATCCGATTTAGTCTGTATGTGCACAAAATTGACCTAATGCCCCATTTATTCTTTATCTCTACATAAATATGATAAACATGGTCAAAGGCTGACGAGCCCATAAAACAGATCAAATTGACCAATATTGGCTCAATGTTGGACAACCGTCTGCGTTGTCGGTCCAACATTAATCCAGCATTGTCAACGTCTTATGTCTGTCGGGAGATAACAATTCGCCGGGAGATAACGATTTTATGTCAGGAACCGTTTGGATAATTTGTATCAATGTATGTGCTTAAATTATAGGAAAAATATTGGAGATTAATATTTTCTGTTATCTGTTCATTAGAGCTTTCTCTATATCTGGTCCAGCCTTATGGAACGCCCTGCCTGTGCCAATACGTAATGCCAAAACAATCTTAACATTCCGGAAATTACTTAAATCCCACCTATTTGACCTGGCTTTTCCACCCTAGTCCCTCAGCAGCCCGGCTCCCTGTTGACGAACCTGCTTTGGCCTCGATTATGACACATGATCACGCTAAGGATTTGTGCGCCACTGAGCTCAGTCCGCTGAGGATATAGGCGCTATAGAAGTTTTATTGATTGATTGATTGATTGACTGTTGACCTTGCAAGTTGTCCGTAATAACTAATAGCAGACTGTGATCGATCATGCTATTATAACTAACCCTTAATTATAGCGCTGAATTAATTTTTAAAATACATCGCAACCAAAGGGTTTATTTTAATTTGAAATCATCATAAATGTCTTTGTTAGCTCTTTCCGCTTCATTTGAATACCTATGTTAGGGGTCTACGGCCATTAGAAATACTTCTACTCTTACAGTGCGGAGATGGACTTTAGACGTCAGAATCTGATGTCTAGAGACGTCAGATTCTGACGACTAAAGTCCATCTCCGCACTGAGGGTTAATAACAGATGTAACATGATATGGTATAATGCCTAGCTTGACGTGGGGATTTAACTACCGGTGTTTGTACGTGAATTCATCTTTTAGATAGGGTAACCTTCACATTTTTAAAGTTGACACCTCCACTTAAACAGCATGGTACCCCAGAAAATACAAATGGGTAGACCCGCCTGAATTGTTTTTTTTTTGAAGACTAGTACCAAAATTAAATACAGCTGTATTTTATGAATAAGTACATCTACTGATCGCTCCATTAATTGTTCATATATTTTCTGTGTGGAATATTCATTTTTATCGTAAATAATGTAAGAAATGTTGATATACAATCAGTATTATAATCCCAACATAAATGAACCTCTGAAATTGATGGGCAATTTTTTTTGTAACAGCCAGAAATCTATTTACATTTGAATTGTTCTTACAATATTGCATTTATCATGTATGGTTACGGGTGTACATGGCAGTAAATAAATAGGAAGTGTCTATTTACCCCGTCACGGGGTGTGCAAGAAAACTAAAACCCTTATTTAACCCGACAATGACAACCAATCAAAATCGTTCTTTCAATGCCCTGTTGTCAATGTTTGTTTTTTTGGCGCCCATTCACGGAACTGAATAGCCTACACCAGGACCTTATGAAAATGAACAGGTAAGTTATGCAGGGCCGTTTCCAGGGGGTTTTTTTGTCTGTAACTCCCCTGCATTTTCCAAAAATGCATTGTTTTTCAACATTTCCTGGGAGGCATGCCCCCATACCCCCATATTTCCAAATGGTCCTTCTGTAACCCCCGTTTTGTCCCAGTCTGGATACGGTCCTGTTATGCCGCGTGAAAATAAACTTGTACAATGTAAATATAGGCCTATCCCAGACACATGACAACTATTATCGCTTGCAACATTTACAAAAAAATAGGAAAGCTGGAATACTACCAAATATATGTGAATTGACAACTACGCGTATTATCGTCCGTCTCCGCATTTGATTACGACGCCCGATGTGCATTTTACATTGCTTAGTATCTGCATCTTCATCTATCCAGTTGTCTGCCACCGGCAGAACCTGGATAACCCGTATATGTTCTATGGGTTCAAAACCCCCCTCCTCCCTCCTCCTCCCTGGCCAATTCACAGTTGATTCAGGCGGCCCAAACAACCTGACCTGAGTGTGACCTTCACGCTGCAGTCAGTAAACCGGTGACGTCATAATGAATATTCATGTTGCTCGCACCCCTCATTTTCGTACCCGCTTCACACACACCTGTTGTCAAGGTCAGACTGGTAGTCTGACGGTCAGACCTGATACGGCAAGGTGAGTATCTGAGACATTCACCCAAGGTTACTTTATTGTTGGTCCACCGTCTAAGACACTGGGCCAACATTAAACCAACATCGGGTAAATAAAGGCCTATAGTCAACTTAATGACGGGAAATGCCGGCCGCAGATCCAGGGCGGCCCCGCTTTTTTCGCCACATTATTTTAAAAAGCCACCTGAATTGACCTAAATATACCAACAAAAAACTTCAGGCCGGCCGCCCCTCCCCCACGTTTATTTTTTCAAATCTTGAAAAAAACCTGGGCTAAATAACAATAAAAGCCTTCTTATAATATAACCCACATAAAAACAAGTGGGTCATAGAGCTATTTCAATCTTCGTCTTCAACGCACATAAAATCACACGGAATAAATAACTATATCAATCTATATATGTGGCCTACTTATTTAACCGACAACAAAGCATCCAGGCTAAATAACTATTTTCACATCAAACAACCCGGGCTAAATAACAATTTCAACCTCCTAATTTAACCGCATTTAAGAACCCAGACTATATACCTATTTCAACCTTCGTATTTAGCCCACAAAAAAACATCTGGGTTAGTGTTTACAGCCTTCTTATTTAACCCACAGAAAAGCAGCTGGGTAATAGGACTAGGCCTATTTATATTTCATCCACACCAAACCCACCAGGCTAGATAACTATCCTAACTTTCTTATTTAGCCTAGAGAAAATCACATACTGGGCTATTTAACTATTTGAACCTTCTATTCACCCCAAATAAAAGCAAGTAGGTTTTACAACTTTTCAACCGACATATTCAACACACAGAAAACATCCCGGCTAAATAACAATACAAACCTTCTCATATAACCCACATAAAAAAGTGCGTTATAGAGCTATTTCAATCTTCGTCTTCGACCCACATCAAATCGCCGGGGATAAATAACTATGTCAACCCATATACTTATTTAACCCACAACAAAGCATCCAGGCTAAATAACTATTTCCACATCAAACAACCCGGGCTAAATACCAATTCCAACCTTCTTATTTAACCCGCAATTAATAACCCAGACTATATACCTATTTCAACCTTCGTATTTAGCCCACAAAAAAGCATCCGGGTTATAAACGTTTACAACATTCCCATTTAACCCGCAGAAAAGACTGTATACCTCCTATTTCTACCTTCGTAGCTTCCAGCCCACAGAAAATCTATTTAACCCAAATAAAAGCAAGTAGGTTTTATAACTTTTCAACCGACATATTTATTTAGCCCACAGAAAACAACCCGGGCTAAACAACAATTCCACCCTTCTTTATGCCTACACGTAATAAAGCACCAGACATATTTCAACCTTCTCATTTAGCCCGCTACAATGCACCTGGGTTATATAATTTTACAACCTTCTTATTTAACACACAGAAAAACAGCTGGGTTACAGAGCGATTTTCCAATCTTCATATTTAATCCACAACAAATACACCGGGCTAGATAATCGTCCCAACCTTCTTATTTAACCCGCAGAAAATCACCTGGGCTATTAAACTATTTAAACCTTTTTTAACCTACAGAAAAACAGCTGGTTATAGAAATATTTTCGTATTTAATCCACACCAAATCCACTGGGTTAAATAACTATTCCAACCTTTCTTATTTAAACCACAGAAAAGCAGCAGGGTTTTTTCAACATGTCTGAGCAAGGTAATCTAGAGTATATCTTGTGCAAAATATGAGCTATGAGCGCTAGAACATAAATCGTTGTTGCTACACAGTACACTTACGTAGCAGAATTGCGTTCTCGTAATAATTAAATTATGCTATACTGATATATCTACAGCGATACAATTTTTAGATCAATCTCCTGGAGACACGACTGTCCCGTATACACATGATACAGTAGTGTATGAGAGATAAAATTGTAAGTATGCCTATCTACCTAATTTATGTGTTACCCAACAAATATTTAAGTTCTTGTAGTTATCATATTGTAATTTTTTTTTATCAAAATATTAAATGCAAATTTAGAATTTTATCACCACGAATAGAACATATTAAAAAAAAAATTATGTTTCATTGATCCATTCATTATTTTATTTTCAGCGAGACGTCAGTGGTTTTAGAAGAATATATATGGACACTCTATATTTGTTTTATCTGTGTAAGAAACATAAACAAGATCGACATTATTTTAATGTGTGATATGATTTTCTTCATGTTTAAAAAATAATAAATGCAAGTGCAACAATCGTAATTAATATTATCTCATCATTAACTTTATAATTGAATGTGTTCACATGGTCGCAGAGTAACACAAAAGTTATCCACAAAAGGATTACCTACTTCTTGTCTGTACATTATTAAATTCTCAAGTAGCTATAACAACCACCATTATATAGTTCCGGTACAATTGTAAGCAAAGCACTAAATTATAATACTTACATTTTATTAATAAACAGGATAGTAGGCCTACCCCCCTACACTTTTCACCACCCGATAGAATACTATATGTACAGAGAAGCAAAATACAGAAAATATGTGCCCTTGAGCCCTTGGTGAAATGAAAATAAGATGTGTTTTCCCTATGAGCATTTTTTCCCTATGAGCATTTTAATTGACAATCACTAAAAATCATTGCGCTATGACCAAAACATTTTCATTGCGGACTCAGGCAGGTAAGCGCCTACATACAAAAGTATGAGTAATACGGACTAGTGGTACTTGGGATTACGCGTTCACAATGTATCTTTGACTTTAAAAAAAAAACAATTTCACAATACATTCTATAGTTCATCAAATATTATTATAAACATACACATAATGCTATTTCAAAACTTTTTGGTAAATCATAAATGGTACCTTGGATAAAGGCGATAATAACTTAATCTAAACAACCGATGATAATAGTGTTCACTTTGCCTTACTCAGTCTTACAAGGACAAATTAAACAGATTGTCACTACTCTCAGAAACGCATAGAAGAGGATAAACCATGGGCCTACTCACAAAACAGAAGGCGAATAGTATAAATTAATTCACAAATATGTATTTTTTTGTTTATAGCTACATGTAATAATGATAACAGTAATTTGAAACATGTATTGCAGTAATATCGTGCGCTCACTATGTGACCTCAGGAATAAGTCTCCGTCATGGAGTGGTATACAAAATATACTTTAGAACTTAAATCTGATTCAACCCATCAACATTGCCTAGTTAAAAACAGGTCAGACGTTTCATCTAACTGATTAAAAATATTCACCACATACCTTAGAGCGCTGGCCAAATAAATAATAATTCATTAATGTCTAGATGGTTTAACACACAATGATGAAATATTTGCGTATCAACCATGGAGACCAAAGAGTTGTTCCAATTTGAAATCATCACAAATAGCTTAGTTAGCTCTTTCTGCTTCATTTGAATATCTATGTTATGGGTCTATGGTCATAACAATTCGCTAATTCCTTTCAGTGCGGGAGTCGTTTACGTCTAATGATGGTCCCCGCGCTGAAAGGGTTCAGAATAATTTAGAGAAAGTATCAGGTAAAATATAAGCTCCGAGCGTCCCCACCATAGCGGTATAATGGCCGAAACTAGAAGGAACTACCACTAACGTGCTAGTGAGTTTGGACGGGGCCATATTGTTTCTGAAGGAGCGCGAGAACGAGCCAGAGCCAGAGCCAGAGCAAGAGCCAGAGACAAAGCCGGATCCAAAACAGACAGAGTCAGAGCAAGAGACAGAGCCAGAGACAGAGACAAAGCAAGAGACAGAACCAGAGCCAGAGACAGACTGAGACAGAGACAGACAGGGACAGAGCCAGAGACAGAGCCAAAGACAGAGACAGACAGAGGCAGAGCCAGAGACAGACAGGGCCAGATACAGAGACAGAGCCAGAGACAGACGGAGCCAGAGCCAGAGAGAGAGACAGGCAGAGGCAGAGACAGAACCAGAGCCATAGACAGAGACAGACAGAGACTGAGACACATATTGAATTTTTACGTTTGAGCGGGGAAGAAACATTTTGCTTTTTTCTAACTTGAAGGCCAGAGTGGGGTTCGAACCCGCGATCTCCAACTTTCCAACCAGGTAGCTTTAACCACTGCACCAGGGCACCCGCCCTATCGGATTAACAATGATTTTTATCGGAAAGTTGTGCTTAATATTTTATACAACGGATATTTTATTCTGAGCAACATGTATAATTATAATATGACACAAACATATGTGAGTAATAATGCATTAAAACGATAACAGAATATTATCTTCTATATGATATTGATTACAGGCTCTATAAAGGGGCAAATGATCTATTTCTTCGACCCAGTAAACAATAGACCTTAGCCCACTGTTGAATTAATGATGTACCGCTGTCTGCAACACGGGCCCAACGTTAAACCAACATTGTATTGACGTATCGTGTTATCGGGAACGCGCTTTTAACCAGAGTATTAAATTATGTATGCTGTGTACACAAATTGTATGCATTTTGGATGTGGGTAATTTTGTGTGTATGAACGTCGACCAAACTGTAAAACCAGCCGGTTTTAACGGCATTCTGAAGTTTTGTTAAAGGTATAGTCAACTGTCAAAATACACTGGACAAAGGTGTTCCCAGAATGCAACAGTGGCCCCTGGACATTCCACAATAACATATCACCCCACATCCACAGTTATCAGCCAAGATAATAATACTTTAATGCGTTTTATACACATCGCCGCATTATGAGCAAGTTCCCAAATCATATAAACTCTATATACTTGAGCGACATCTATGAGGAAATAATTCACCAATTCTCTTATGTGGGCTTAGTGTTGGGACACAAACAGTTGTGTTGCCATGGGGGTCTGGAAACAGTTGACTCACCGCATATTAACAGTGAGAGCTTTCCCAGCCAACACGGCACACTCACCAAATGTTGGTTTAATGTCGGTCAACGTCGCAGACGTTGGTCTAACATTAAAACAATTTTGGGCCAATTTCTCGTTGGAGTAGTATCTTGTAATTAGTTCAGTTGCTTATATTAATATAGTCAAAGTGTAATCTATAGGCTAATGTAGGCCTTCACCTGACCGTCCCACGCATGCCCATTTCGCAGTTGTATGTTTAGTTACACTCATGTTAACGCTAAGCTCGGGTTTGGTAAAACCTCTTTTATGAATACGCCCGATAGTGAACATATGACAGTGGACTCAAAACGTGAAATCACTCAACTAATGCTTTGCTATGATTTTACCAGATTGATGTTGTTTAGTTATTATTAATTCTTAATCGTCATCTTACGAGGTACAACTGACTGACATCAGGTCACATCCAGCTAACGCGAGACGTTGACCCAATGCTGGTCCTCTGTCTGCGACGCTGGCACAGCATTACACAAACATTGGTTCCCGACATTCCATGGTAAGACGCTGCTCCAACATGAAGCTAACATTGGTTCAACGCCTCGGCCGAGTGTGCTGGGTATCCGTCCCGCTCTGTGCCCAGATATCTGTGTACGTTGTAGGCATTGCTCTTTTGTCAACCTAATAACCTAGAAAATATTATTGTATATTTGGCGGTAAAAGGGACATGCCCAGGTCTAAAATCATAAAAAAATCGGTGATTTTATTTTAGCTTATTAATATGACCACAGTTAGGCTAGATATAGAGACAAAATTCCCGTAATTCTTATTTTTGACATGGTTGTCAATGATTAGAAATCAGGAAATCTGATGTCTAGAGACGTCAGATTCTGACGACTAAAGTCCATCTCCGCACTGAGGGTTAATAACAGATGTAACATGATATGGTATAATGCCTAGCTTGACGTGGGGATTTAACTACCGGTGTTTGTACGTGAATTCATCTTTTAGATAGGGTAACCTTCACATTTTTAAAGTTGACACCTCCACTTAAACAGCATGGTACCCCAGAAAATACAAATGGGTAGACCCGCCTGAATTGTTTTTTTTTTGAAGACTAGTACCAAAATTAAATACAGCTGTATTTTATGAATAAGTACATCTACTGATCGCTCCATTAATTGTTCATATATTTTCTGTGTGGAATATTCATTTTTATCGTAAATAATGTAAGAAATGTTGATATACAATCAGTATTATAATCCCAACATAAATGAACCTCTGAAATTGATGGGCAATTTTTTTTGTAACAGCCAGAAATCTATTTACATTTGAATTGTTCTTACAATATTGCATTTATCATGTATGGTTACGGGTGTACATGGCAGTAAATAAATAGGAAGTGTCTATTTACCCCGTCACGGGGTGTGCAAGAAAACTAAAACCCTTATTTAACCCGACAATGACAACCAATCAAAATCGTTCTTTCAATGCCCTGTTGTCAATGTTTGTTTTTTTGGCGCCCATTCACGGAACTGAATAGCCTACACCAGGACCTTATGAAAATGAACAGGTAAGTTATGCAGGGCCGTTTCCAGGGGGTTTTTTTGTCTGTAACTCCCCTGCATTTTCCAAAAATGCATTGTTTTTCAACATTTCCTGGGAGGCATGCCCCCATACCCCCATATTTCCAAATGGTCCTTCTGTAACCCCCGTTTTGTCCCAGTCTGGATACGGTCCTGTTATGCCGCGTGAAAATAAACTTGTACAATGTAAATATAGGCCTATCCCAGACACATGACAACTATTATCGCTTGCAACATTTACAAAAAAATAGGAAAGCTGGAATACTACCAAATATATGTGAATTGACAACTACGCGTATTATCGTCCGTCTCCGCATTTGATTACGACGCCCGATGTGCATTTTACATTGCTTAGTATCTGCATCTTCATCTATCCAGTTGTCTGCCACCGGCAGAACCTGGATAACCCGTATATGTTCTATGGGTTCAAAACCCCCCTCCTCCCTCCTCCTCCCTGGCCAATTCACAGTTGATTCAGGCGGCCCAAACAACCTGACCTGAGTGTGACCTTCACGCTGCAGTCAGTAAACCGGTGACGTCATAATGAATATTCATGTTGCTCGCACCCCTCATTTTCGTACCCGCTTCACACACACCTGTTGTCAAGGTCAGACTGGTAGTCTGACGGTCAGACCTGATACGGCAAGGTGAGTATCTGAGACATTCACCCAAGGTTACTTTATTGTTGGTCCACCGTCTAAGACACTGGGCCAACATTAAACCAACATCGGGTAAATAAAGGCCTATAGTCAACTTAATGACGGGAAATGCCGGCCGCAGATCCAGGGCGGCCCCGCTTTTTTCGCCACATTATTTTAAAAAGCCACCTGAATTGACCTAAATATACCAACAAAAAACTTCAGGCCGGCCGCCCCTCCCCCACGTTTATTTTTTCAAATCTTGAAAAAAACCTGGGCTAAATAACAATAAAAGCCTTCTTATAATATAACCCACATAAAAACAAGTGGGTCATAGAGCTATTTCAATCTTCGTCTTCAACGCACATAAAATCACACGGAATAAATAACTATATCAATCTATATATGTGGCCTACTTATTTAACCGACAACAAAGCATCCAGGCTAAATAACTATTTTCACATCAAACAACCCGGGCTAAATAACAATTTCAACCTCCTAATTTAACCGCATTTAAGAACCCAGACTATATACCTATTTCAACCTTCGTATTTAGCCCACAAAAAAACATCTGGGTTAGTGTTTACAGCCTTCTTATTTAACCCACAGAAAAGCAGCTGGGTAATAGGACTAGGCCTATTTATATTTCATCCACACCAAACCCACCAGGCTAGATAACTATCCTAACTTTCTTATTTAGCCTAGAGAAAATCACATACTGGGCTATTTAACTATTTGAACCTTCTATTCACCCCAAATAAAAGCAAGTAGGTTTTACAACTTTTCAACCGACATATTCAACACACAGAAAACATCCCGGCTAAATAACAATACAAACCTTCTCATATAACCCACATAAAAAAGTGCGTTATAGAGCTATTTCAATCTTCGTCTTCGACCCACATCAAATCGCCGGGGATAAATAACTATGTCAACCCATATACTTATTTAACCCACAACAAAGCATCCAGGCTAAATAACTATTTCCACATCAAACAACCCGGGCTAAATACCAATTCCAACCTTCTTATTTAACCCGCAATTAATAACCCAGACTATATACCTATTTCAACCTTCGTATTTAGCCCACAAAAAAGCATCCGGGTTATAAACGTTTACAACATTCCCATTTAACCCGCAGAAAAGACTGTATACCTCCTATTTCTACCTTCGTAGCTTCCAGCCCACAGAAAATCTATTTAACCCAAATAAAAGCAAGTAGGTTTTATAACTTTTCAACCGACATATTTATTTAGCCCACAGAAAACAACCCGGGCTAAACAACAATTCCACCCTTCTTTATGCCTACACGTAATAAAGCACCAGACATATTTCAACCTTCTCATTTAGCCCGCTACAATGCACCTGGGTTATATAATTTTACAACCTTCTTATTTAACACACAGAAAAACAGCTGGGTTACAGAGCGATTTTCCAATCTTCATATTTAATCCACAACAAATACACCGGGCTAGATAATCGTCCCAACCTTCTTATTTAACCCGCAGAAAATCACCTGGGCTATTAAACTATTTAAACCTTTTTTAACCTACAGAAAAACAGCTGGTTATAGAAATATTTTCGTATTTAATCCACACCAAATCCACTGGGTTAAATAACTATTCCAACCTTTCTTATTTAAACCACAGAAAAGCAGCAGGGTTTTTTCAACATGTCTGAGCAAGGTAATCTAGAGTATATCTTGTGCAAAATATGAGCTATGAGCGCTAGAACATAAATCGTTGTTGCTACACAGTACACTTACGTAGCAGAATTGCGTTCTCGTAATAATTAAATTATGCTATACTGATATATCTACAGCGATACAATTTTTAGATCAATCTCCTGGAGACACGACTGTCCCGTATACACATGATACAGTAGTGTATGAGAGATAAAATTGTAAGTATGCCTATCTACCTAATTTATGTGTTACCCAACAAATATTTAAGTTCTTGTAGTTATCATATTGTAATTTTTTTTTATCAAAATATTAAATGCAAATTTAGAATTTTATCACCACGAATAGAACATATTAAAAAAAAAATTATGTTTCATTGATCCATTCATTATTTTATTTTCAGCGAGACGTCAGTGGTTTTAGAAGAATATATATGGACACTCTATATTTGTTTTATCTGTGTAAGAAACATAAACAAGATCGACATTATTTTAATGTGTGATATGATTTTCTTCATGTTTAAAAAATAATAAATGCAAGTGCAACAATCGTAATTAATATTATCTCATCATTAACTTTATAATTGAATGTGTTCACATGGTCGCAGAGTAACACAAAAGTTATCCACAAAAGGATTACCTACTTCTTGTCTGTACATTATTAAATTCTCAAGTAGCTATAACAACCACCATTATATAGTTCCGGTACAATTGTAAGCAAAGCACTAAATTATAATACTTACATTTTATTAATAAACAGGATAGTAGGCCTACCCCCCTACACTTTTCACCACCCGATAGAATACTATATGTACAGAGAAGCAAAATACAGAAAATATGTGCCCTTGAGCCCTTGGTGAAATGAAAATAAGATGTGTTTTCCCTATGAGCATTTTTTCCCTATGAGCATTTTAATTGACAATCACTAAAAATCATTGCGCTATGACCAAAACATTTTCATTGCGGACTCAGGCAGGTAAGCGCCTACATACAAAAGTATGAGTAATACGGACTAGTGGTACTTGGGATTACGCGTTCACAATGTATCTTTGACTTTAAAAAAAAAACAATTTCACAATACATTCTATAGTTCATCAAATATTATTATAAACATACACATAATGCTATTTCAAAACTTTTTGGTAAATCATAAATGGTACCTTGGATAAAGGCGATAATAACTTAATCTAAACAACCGATGATAATAGTGTTCACTTTGCCTTACTCAGTCTTACAAGGACAAATTAAACAGATTGTCACTACTCTCAGAAACGCATAGAAGAGGATAAACCATGGGCCTACTCACAAAACAGAAGGCGAATAGTATAAATTAATTCACAAATATGTATTTTTTTGTTTATAGCTACATGTAATAATGATAACAGTAATTTGAAACATGTATTGCAGTAATATCGTGCGCTCACTATGTGACCTCAGGAATAAGTCTCCGTCATGGAGTGGTATACAAAATATACTTTAGAACTTAAATCTGATTCAACCCATCAACATTGCCTAGTTAAAAACAGGTCAGACGTTTCATCTAACTGATTAAAAATATTCACCACATACCTTAGAGCGCTGGCCAAATAAATAATAATTCATTAATGTCTAGATGGTTTAACACACAATGATGAAATATTTGCGTATCAACCATGGAGACCAAAGAGTTGTTCCAATTTGAAATCATCACAAATAGCTTAGTTAGCTCTTTCTGCTTCATTTGAATATCTATGTTATGGGTCTATGGTCATAACAATTCGCTAATTCCTTTCAGTGCGGGAGTCGTTTACGTCTAATGATGGTCCCCGCGCTGAAAGGGTTCAGAATAATTTAGAGAAAGTATCAGGTAAAATATAAGCTCCGAGCGTCCCCACCATAGCGGTATAATGGCCGAAACTAGAAGGAACTACCACTAACGTGCTAGTGAGTTTGGACGGGGCCATATTGTTTCTGAAGGAGCGCGAGAACGAGCCAGAGCCAGAGCCAGAGCAAGAGCCAGAGACAAAGCCGGATCCAAAACAGACAGAGTCAGAGCAAGAGACAGAGCCAGAGACAGAGACAAAGCAAGAGACAGAACCAGAGCCAGAGACAGACTGAGACAGAGACAGACAGGGACAGAGCCAGAGACAGAGCCAAAGACAGAGACAGACAGAGGCAGAGCCAGAGACAGACAGGGCCAGATACAGAGACAGAGCCAGAGACAGACGGAGCCAGAGCCAGAGAGAGAGACAGGCAGAGGCAGAGACAGAACCAGAGCCATAGACAGAGACAGACAGAGACTGAGACACATATTGAATTTTTACGTTTGAGCGGGGAAGAAACATTTTGCTTTTTTCTAACTTGAAGGCCAGAGTGGGGTTCGAACCCGCGATCTCCAACTTTCCAACCAGGTAGCTTTAACCACTGCACCAGGGCACCCGCCCTATCGGATTAACAATGATTTTTATCGGAAAGTTGTGCTTAATATTTTATACAACGGATATTTTATTCTGAGCAACATGTATAATTATAATATGACACAAACATATGTGAGTAATAATGCATTAAAACGATAACAGAATATTATCTTCTATATGATATTGATTACAGGCTCTATAAAGGGGCAAATGATCTATTTCTTCGACCCAGTAAACAATAGACCTTAGCCCACTGTTGAATTAATGATGTACCGCTGTCTGCAACACGGGCCCAACGTTAAACCAACATTGTATTGACGTATCGTGTTATCGGGAACGCGCTTTTAACCAGAGTATTAAATTATGTATGCTGTGTACACAAATTGTATGCATTTTGGATGTGGGTAATTTTGTGTGTATGAACGTCGACCAAACTGTAAAACCAGCCGGTTTTAACGGCATTCTGAAGTTTTGTTAAAGGTATAGTCAACTGTCAAAATACACTGGACAAAGGTGTTCCCAGAATGCAACAGTGGCCCCTGGACATTCCACAATAACATATCACCCCACATCCACAGTTATCAGCCAAGATAATAATACTTTAATGCGTTTTATACACATCGCCGCATTATGAGCAAGTTCCCAAATCATATAAACTCTATATACTTGAGCGACATCTATGAGGAAATAATTCACCAATTCTCTTATGTGGGCTTAGTGTTGGGACACAAACAGTTGTGTTGCCATGGGGGTCTGGAAACAGTTGACTCACCGCATATTAACAGTGAGAGCTTTCCCAGCCAACACGGCACACTCACCAAATGTTGGTTTAATGTCGGTCAACGTCGCAGACGTTGGTCTAACATTAAAACAATTTTGGGCCAATTTCTCGTTGGAGTAGTATCTTGTAATTAGTTCAGTTGCTTATATTAATATAGTCAAAGTGTAATCTATAGGCTAATGTAGGCCTTCACCTGACCGTCCCACGCATGCCCATTTCGCAGTTGTATGTTTAGTTACACTCATGTTAACGCTAAGCTCGGGTTTGGTAAAACCTCTTTTATGAATACGCCCGATAGTGAACATATGACAGTGGACTCAAAACGTGAAATCACTCAACTAATGCTTTGCTATGATTTTACCAGATTGATGTTGTTTAGTTATTATTAATTCTTAATCGTCATCTTACGAGGTACAACTGACTGACATCAGGTCACATCCAGCTAACGCGAGACGTTGACCCAATGCTGGTCCTCTGTCTGCGACGCTGGCACAGCATTACACAAACATTGGTTCCCGACATTCCATGGTAAGACGCTGCTCCAACATGAAGCTAACATTGGTTCAACGCCTCGGCCGAGTGTGCTGGGTATCCGTCCCGCTCTGTGCCCAGATATCTGTGTACGTTGTAGGCATTGCTCTTTTGTCAACCTAATAACCTAGAAAATATTATTGTATATTTGGCGGTAAAAGGGACATGCCCAGGTCTAAAATCATAAAAAAATCGGTGATTTTATTTTAGCTTATTAATATGACCACAGTTAGGCTAGATATAGAGACAAAATTCCCGTAATTCTTATTTTTGACATGGTTGTCAATGATTAGAAATCAGGAATTCGTCTCTATATCTAGCCTAACTGGTGAATGCGCAGCACAAAAATTAAAAAAAAAATTCAGTTCTAGTCTATGGACATGTTTACATCATATGGTCATATTAATAAGCCAAAATAAAATCACCGATTATTGTATGATTTTAGTCTGGGCATGTCCCTTTAAAGGGCCTTTGCATGGTGAACTTCTGTGAAACTCAATAGCTTTGACCTGCAATGTTTTCACCGAGCTATCTGATACAATAAAGTATGGGAGAGGGGGTATTATATAACATTGTTTTCACCGAGTATCCGTTTAAAAGGGTTTCCGATAACGTCACTGCGTTTCACAGAATTCTGTGGAACGCAGTGACGTCACTCGGTGAAAAAAAAGTTATATAAGAACCCTCCCCCATACTTCATTGTATTAGCAAGCTCGGTGAAAACAAAGGAGATCGAGGTCATTGAGTTTCACAGAATTCGCAAGTCGACCATTTAATTCTACACTCTGCAGGAAAAGAGACGAATTGGGGACAAACCATGGGGAATCGAGATAATTAAAAAAAGCATTTTTGCAGAGTTTGCTGAGGCGAAGAACATAAATATACCATTTATATTTAAATACTAAACGATTTTTTTATGGGAGCGATGGAATTTTTTTTTACTTATGCAAATTATTCATAAATTCTTGGCCTCATGTTAACCCTTGTGCTGCTGGGACCTCGTGTTTACCCTTGTGCTGCTAGTACCTCGTGTTAACCCTTGTGCTGCTAGGATCTCGTGTTAACCTTTGTGCTGCTGTGACCTCGTGCTAACTCTTGTGATGCTAGGACCTCGTGTTACCCTTGTGCTGCTAGGACCTCGTGTTAACCCTTCTGATGCTGGGACCTCGTGTCAACCCTTGTGCTGCTAGGGCCTCGTCTTAACCCTTGTGCTGCTAGGACCTCGTGTTAACCCTTGTGATGCTGGGACCGGATATATACGCTTTCAAGCATGTGCCAAACATTGAATTTGATAAAATCTTATTTAGTAGATCTTTATCCTAAATTAATCAGATAATTCACTTTGGGAAATGTCTATTTTTCATAAATAAATATATTTTTCCTGACTTGGAGCAGGAATTTACGTTGGCAGAAATAATCGCTTGAACAATAGATCATAGTCGTCGATGATCGGTATACAGTAACCTATTGTTCTGAACTTGTATGTTCCATCGGTTTCATCCATCAATTTCCAAAATTCTATTCTACTACAAAAATCATTCCATTTGTTAATGCTGGTTATTGTTGGTGGAAACAGTCCAGCATTAGGCTGTCATTGCACAATTAATTAATGTACAGTGCTTTCACAATGTTGACCTTGCGTACATAGGCCTACAGCACGGTAGAAGACTGTGGTGTGGTTGACATGTTTTGCCACACACTCCACTGCTTCTGAAACAGATTCTGAAGACTGCAAACTATATTGAAAATATCTCAACATACAAGTGCAAAAATAAAATATTTTCCCTGGTGACGGAAATTTCAGAATTTTACTCTTGCAAAAGTTCACATTACACACAACATAAAATACCAAAATGGTATTTAGTAAAAAAAATAGTTTTCGATGTAAAACCAGGTTGTATGGTCACCTGCAGTGACATCCCGTGCATACATTTTTACAGTATATATGTCATGTTAATATTATTTTGTAAGTGATATGTATTGTATGCATCAAGCCAAATTAAATTAGATAAGGGGCTGCATTCCCGCTTGACATATTATAATATTAAAGTGCTATCGTCTGATCAGTATCATTTTCTGTATTTTATTTACTTGACATAACATTGATAACATTTGTCGTAGCGAAATACTTTTATAGTATTTAAAGTCGTGTACATTAATGACACCGATTTGAGAAGCCTGGACAGAATCTGCGCCGCTAAATATAATTTGCGAGATAACCTCAAGAACACAACGCCGTCCTGTTTTATATTAATTTATAGATTTATTTACATGGTCGAATGAAGAATAATGGCAAAAATAAGTATTTAGTGGTTTTAAAGTAACAATATATTTTACTCATTACATACCATATTTCTTTTGCCTAACTCGGTAATAGAAAAAAACTGTCTATACAGTCATTAATTATGTGATTCCCAGTAAAAATTTGTGCACAACAATAATTACACATTACCATAAAATAAAATCGACAAATATTTTTGTACTCTTGTTTGCTTACCTATTGATAAAATACTCTTTAATTTAAAATATCTTTTGCCTATAATATTTCGTCACAATTCACAATATTGTCTTGTAAGATTCTTTTCTGCATCTATGTGAATCCTATCGTCATATCGAGGTTAAGGGGTCCTATCTGCCACTCATTTGAGTGGCTCAGAATACCCTTTAAATCCGAGACGACGACATGTAGATATCAAATGCAAATGATTTAACGATATGAGGACAACCACTTATCAATTGCCGGGCTACCCACGTGCAATGCGTACGTTAACACGACATGGTAATGAAAATGACAAATTAAAACCATTTTTCTAAGAAGCATATTCAACTCGTGTTTCTAACACGAATCCATCACGCAAGTTCATACGAAATGTTGCTATAATTATTCAATAATGTGAATCATTCTAAAATAAGACGTCCACACATATATGGTCACGTCGTTAACCCTTCTCTGTCCAAGTTTACAATAATACGTATCCTCGGTGGCCAACCAAGTTTACAATAATACGTATCCTCGGTGGCCAACCAAGTTTGCAATAATACGTATCTTCGTTAGCCGCCCAAGTTTGCAATAATGCAATTTTCTTACACTAAAATATCTGCTTATTTTATCTTGAAATGTCCATGAAATCACCTTGGTGTCATCTTACAACTATGCTACATTAAAATCTGGATGGTTATATAGTTATGTGTCATTTAAAAAAATTGGGTTCGAGGAATACGCTTTTGTGGAGAATTACCATGTGAGGTTAATAATTATTGATTATTGATGTAATTTTTCAACACACGTTATGGTTAGTGGATCACTGGCCATTATATGGGGGGGGGGGTTAATGGCCCAAGTATCCTATTCTACCCCTAATTTAATAATCCCGTCATGTGACAGGCTGAGCCAGTATTTCATTGGTCGGGAGTAGAATAGTTATGGTGCGTTTTGATATGACTGTATGTTATTATTTACCTGTAAAATTGAAAAACTAGATTAGGATATTTTTCTTCATCATATCACAGCTCAATTGAAAGTTATTTTGCGAATAATCTATAAATACCTGGGGAATGATGTTACTGACAAGATATCACACACCTTTGAGGTCCAGCTTCGCAGACAAACTAGGGCAGAGTGCTATATTGAAGCCACAAAACGCATAATATAAGTGTGCGCATATAATAATACTATGTTGGGCGTCCGAATTAAACCACACTGTCCGTAATCACCGACCGAAATCACCGCGGCGTCTGAATTCACCGCACACCGTCCGAAATTAAAATGACTTACGGTGATTTCGGACCTCGTTCAGTTCATTATTTACTCATTAGCTCATTTATTTATTCATTCATTGAGTCATTCATTCACTCATTCATATTCATACTCATTCATTTCTTCATTCATTGCTTTATATGTTCATTCATTTATTCATTTATTCATTCATTCATTCATTCATTCATTCATTCATTCATTCATTCATTCATTCATTCATTCATTCATTCATTCAATCATTCATTCTTTCAATCATATATTTATTCATTCATTTATTCATGCAATTATTCATGCTTTCTCTTGCTTATCTATTCATTCAAATAGTCATTTATTTACAAATTTTCATTGATTCATTCGCTCATTTACGCATTATTATATTGACTTTGTGGTTCTAAAGTCCATTCATGCAAACCCAGTCGACAGAAGATGTTAAACTAATGTTGGATTAGAATTAAACTAACTTTGAACAAACGCACCTGGAAAGTAGCAGATTCCACATTTTAATATCAATGGAACGGAAACGTTATTAGTCAATAGTAGAAATTCGTCAAGTTTGTCAGATTCAGCCAGCTTTTATATTTTTGAAATACAAAGTAGAAATTCAAGCTTTGATCTGACAAAATAAAATTTAACTTGTGCATGAATGTGTTTTCAAAGTCTATTATCAAACAGTTTTCCCTCATGGAAAAGCAGACATGTTGGAAATACAGGCATGTTGGAAACAACTCCATTCAGACTCACCTACAAGTGACAGGTAGATTTATTCAATGCACATAACATTATATTTTATTTTAAACATTTTTCAAAAATTATTCAAATATTGATAATATTAGTATTTAATATATTTGACTTGGTGTTACAGTCTGTGTTGAGAATTGAATCAAACGATTTGAAAGAAGAAACATCTGTAAGATAATCATACATCACGTTTTATGGTGTGGTGGATGTTTACTAATGATTGGGTAGACAGGCCAGATGTGTAAATGAAGACTATTGGAAGGTAGAGAGATGTGTGTTATATTAGTCAAGCAGATAAGCTGATAGATTGTTCAAAATGTGATAGAAGCACCAAATTTCGCCCATGTGTAGAGTTTGGTACGTAGATTCAAATAAAAGCAAGCCCCAAGACGTTTTCGAAATTAAAAGATCGGAATTTAGATAATTAATGCCGCCATTAGCGAAAATGGTTTAAATTCATTATCTCCCCCAAAATTTGAAATAACAAAGAAAAAAGTGTGTCTGCACCTATGTTTGTATGGTCAAATATTACAACAAAACAGTACGAATTATAATTAATTGCAAACTTAAATAAAGATTATGTAAACTTGCAAAATTCAAGTGCCGGCATTGATGAAAAAAATGAATAAATCCTATATCTCCGTCAATATTAGAGATATAAAAGAAAAAAAAAATGTCTGGACCTATGATTATATGAACAAATATTACAATGAAACAGTCAGAATCATAACATAGTAAACAAATAAAATAAAAATATATGTAAATTTAAAGAAATAGTTCCGCCGTTAAAAGAAAAAGGATTAAATCCATTATCTTAGTCACAGTTACCGATAATAAAGATAAAATCGTGTCTACACCTGTTTGTATGGTCAAATATTACAATAAAATAATAAGAATCATAATATAATAAAAAAATATATAATTTTGAAAAAACTTATAACCCTTAATATAATAATTGAATCCATTTTCTCAGTCAAAATTAAAGTTATTGACGAAAAACTACTGTCTACACCGCATGTTTGTACAGTATGTTGCATCTGAAGAACATCAAATAAAAATAATAAATTCCAAAACGTTTGTGATTTAATATCAACAGCTGTGTCAATTTATAGTGTACAAATACAGAGTTTTTGTAAAATGAAAGCTCTTTTTATCGGACACAAAATAGATTATTAATCTTAGGCGAATCCCAAGCTATGTAATTCGTGGTTTGTTCGGATCTCGATTTGTTTGTAACAGTCTCTTTTAGCAATGAAATCTTGAGGGTAGTTCAAACCAAAAATTAATCCGAAAGAAATATAAATTTATATAGCAGATTCTATGTCTATCAAGAAAATCTTGTATTTTAAATACGTTTTAATAATTCTTTTATATGATAGATATAGTTTTGCATTGTTTTTGAATATATTCAACCATGTGTCAGTGGTTTTTTAGATTATGACTTCGATTGACATCGCCGACATCGATCCGGTCCCAGTCACGTGGCTAAGTCCACTTCAAATTCTTATATTATCGCTCACGCTGAATTCGTGTTTTTATTAACTATTATTAATAGTATTATCCGTACGCGCTGTTAATCAAATGTCAAAGTTACTTGAGTCTAGATTGTGTCTAGACTCGGCTCTAATTGTTACTCTAACTGTTAGTAGACTCAGACTATACTATAGACTAGTATAGACTATGGCCATAGCCTCATAGGCTCCTGGCCTAGCCGCCCTAGGCCAGGGTTAGGACTAGACTTTGGTCTAATTCATTTTAAATCTAATAGTCTAATTCTAGACATTGCACATTACAAAATTGTGGCTGTCTACAAAAACGTATATAGGCCTAGTCTAATCGCTTTTCGTTTCATTTCATGAAATCAAAAAATTTGCGCTGCTTAACCTCATTTTCATGGAATTAAAATTAAAATATATGATGTAGACTAGTCTACCATAAGACTGGTTGAATCATCATTATTAGTGTAATAGTCGGCAGCACTTCCAGTCACTAGTGACATATTTTTGGAGTGACAAATTCATAATACAAAATTCATCTGGATTAAATTTGGTTTGGACTGTTCTTTCATGATTTTAATAAAATGTAGTCTAAAAAATATACAATCTTAGAAATTTAAGCGCTAGTGTTAACTTTAAATTAAGTTAAAAGCACAATGACCATATAATTTTGATTTAATTTAAATCAATGAGAGTGGTGATAGTTCACCAGTTTTAAATTTGATTTAAAATAGCAAGATTTGATGAACTTTTTGAGGAGATAACCAATTGCACATAAAAAATTTGTAGCTGTCTATACTTTATTTTTATATGACTATAAAGATCTAAAAATAAAATTTATGTTACAAATATTTTTAATAGTTTGTGTATATATTTGATAACAGCTTTGCGTGGTTGTTATTGAATCTGTCTGACCAATTATTTGGATTATGACCCTTATCTTTGTCTCATTGACATTGTTGGCCTTCCATGTGGTCTAGTCAGTCTCTAAACCTTACATTATCGTTCACTCATTCTTTGTTTCAATCGTGAATTTCCGTTGTTATTAAATTATCAAATTTAACAAATTGAGCATAAAACAAGAATTCTCATAATGCAGAGTAACACTGATCGGTTTCTCATTTATTAAACATTTGCGGAATAACATAATGAAAAAATCATTTGCATTTTTGCATCCAAATTTGGGTTTGGATGATGCTTCCATAACTTTTAATATGTCAAGGGGGATGGAAAATAGTTTCATCTTTGTTATATAAAAATTTTGGTTTCATTCAGGTGAAAAAGTACTATGTTAACTTGTTGTGATTCGCTGAGTAAAAATTTGAGATCGCGCACTTTAGACAATATTAATTTTATAAATCGACGATAATTGTGTCAGAGAATTTGTTTAACAAGGATTGATTAACTCTTGAGGCGATAACCACTTGAGCTGCTTTTATGCTAGTTTGTGGTTGACTCACTGATTCCTTTCAGGAACTGTTTTTCCTGTGGGCCATTCTTTGGCATTGCCACTGCGGCCTTATGGGGTTTCAGATAGGTCTTGTTGTCAGGAACATATGTTTTTGGCCTTTTTCCTCGTTGGGAGTTTCATCTTTGTTACTTAAATTTTTTGGGTACATTTTATTTTGTGATTTGCAGGGTCAACTTTATAAATTATCTTGATAAGAAGATTGATTCTTGTTGTGATTCGCTGAGTAAACATTTGAGATGGTGCTCACTTTAATGCAATAGACAATATTAATTTTATAAATCAATGATAATTGTCTCAGAGAATTTGTTTAACAAAGATTGATTAACTCTGGAGGCGATAACCACTTTGGCTGCTTTTATGCATTTATGCCAATTTGTGGTTGACTCACTGATTCCTTTCAGGAACATATGTTTTTGGCCTTTTTCCTCATTTTTTGGAGTTTCATCTTTGTTACTTAAATTTTTTGGGTACATTTTATCGTGTGATTTGTAGGGCAAAAATTTCCAAATAATATAAATAAATAAGAGGAGCAATTGTTGTTTCTAGGATTTGATTTAGCAAGAATTGATAAACTCTGGAGGCGATAATCACATTGGCTGATGCCAATTTGTGGTGGACCCACTGATTCCTCTTTGATTGGAGTTTTCTTTTTTTTGTTACTTTTGGTCAATGAAGCATACATACCAGCCACTCTTAATCTCAAATTAAAATATACAATATTAGTGCTCATCAGGATATTTAAAAATAATTCATGTTAGGAAGTTAAGATTTAACGTTCTCATTAGTAATAATTTAAATTAATGGGAAGAGATATAGTTGATAATTTCTTGATTTCATTTTATATAATTAATGCAATTATGCCAATTTGTGATGACTCTGGAATAATCCCAGGGGCTGGTTTTCCTGTAGGCCATTCTCTGGCTTTGCCAAAGTGACTTTAGGTTTCAAGTGGATCCTACGAAATTATGTTTTGGGTCACCTTTTTCTTTCTAAGTTTTCTTCTTTGTTGTTTGCTTTGTAAAGCTTAGTGATCCAGCTGCTTTGAAATTAAATAAAATGGCCACAAGAATTAAATCTTTCATCATTCTTACTTAGATATATATATATATAATAAATAATTTGTAAATTAAAATAATTCGGAAGAGTATCCAAGTGTAGGAGTGTAGGGTAAAAGCAATATAATTATTCAATTAAACTACTGCAAGAACATATTATTAGTCAATAAATACAAGGTCATTTACAACAAGACTTGGCCAGTTGTTACAGGCCGCATTAATTATTGCATGCCTTATACGCCAACTACATGATGCTCTGTGTCTAGCTTGATTAATCTAGCATCAGGACTTGCACCAGCTGCTGAAATCAGTGCTAGTAATGATAGACAGGATGCATCCGGACTTGCGCCAGATGCAATGAACTTCATGAAGAACCAAACATATGATTATTCATTTGTTAGTTCGGCAGGACTTGCGCCAGCTGTTCTAACTATAGCAAACATGATGGGGAGTGATTTGCCAACTGGATTTGCGCCAGCTGCTGAAATCAGTGCTAGCAAGGATGGGCAGGATGCAATAAACTTTGTGAAGAACCAAACATATGATTTTTCATTTGTTAGTTCGGCAGGACTTGCGCCAGCTGTTCTAACAATGGAAAACAGGATGGGGAGTGATTTGCCAACCCGATTTCGGCCAGCCGGTTTTTTGATACAATATCCACAAGCTCATTCTTACAGGTGGAATTAGTTTATTCTAGCATCAGGATTTGCACCAGCTGCTGAAATCAGTGTTAGCAAGTATGGGCAGGATGCATCCGGACTTGCGCCAGATGCAATAAACTTTGTGAAGAACCAAACATATGATTTTCCATTTGTTAGTTCGGCAGGACTTGCGCCAGCTGTTCTAACAATGGAAAACATGATGGGGAGTGATTTGCCAACCCGATTTCGGCCAGTCGGTTTTTGATACAATATCCACAAGCTCATTCTTACAGGTGGAATTACTTTAAATGTGAATGATTTATGTCCTTTTTCTTCTCCCGTAGAAGAGAAGAAAAAGCTAAAATTTTACTTTTTCGTCAATAACTGCGTGAGTAAGAAATTATAATTATTATTATTATTTTTTTTTTTTTTAGAATTCTTTAGATCTTGCTTTTGAATGTATATGTAAACACCATTTTTAGTGAATACAGCAATACTCAAGATGTGGACCATTTCCTCATGTTCCTAATTTGCTTCAAATCCTTCTAAATCTATGTTTTGTGGTCTTCTTATGTTTTCAAAGTGTGTCTGCAATACCTAGGTCAGCTCAAAATGAGGTCTGTATACTTCTGTTGTCAGATTTTACACTTACAGAAAATAAAATTCCACTGACATATAAATCCAGCCAGTCAAAACACTACGCAGACTTGCTTCAGGAATTATAAATACAATAGATGTTATGATAATGTGTCCCTTATTATCTACATTTGGAAATTTTAATTATTCGGTTATCTATTCATTACATGTAAATTTCAAGTTTCACTTCTGTAGACATCCTAATTTCAATTTAAAAACTAAATTTCAGACTATATAGCACTTCACTATTTAGAATTAGTGTTGTTTCTGATGCCACAAGTAATGGTGGATTAGACAGATGAGAGGTTGGAATTCATATGTGCTCTTACGATGCATTCGTAAGTTTGTGTTGTGGGGGTCAGACACTTTGTGTCTGTGTGCCGTTTTCATACCCTCCTCAACAACAGATAATCTTGTTTAATAATGTTATTGATAGATTTTGTCAATATTATGTAATTTGTATGTAATGATACAAGAGTCAATGTTCATTAATATATTAATGTGAACAATTAGTAGATTGTTATTGATAGGTTTGGTTTTGTGTGAACAATTACTAGATTGTTATTGATAGTTTGGTTGATATTATCTAATTTGTTTGTAATGATACAAGAGTCAAAGTTCACATTTAAATAGTAGATTAGATCAATCAGAGACATGTATAAATATTCATAGTAGATTAGATCAATCAGAGACATGTATAAATAGTCCTAGTAGATTTGATCAATTTGAGACATGTATAAATATTCATAGTAGATTAGATCAATTAGAGACATGTATAAATATTCACTGGTTAATCCTGTTAACTGACTGTCAAGTAAATTTATACCTATTTTGGTCTTAGGGCTTCACTCTGTTACAACCACGTTTACATTAACAACATTTGAAGTGAAGCCCTTTTTATTTGTAGTCGTTTAATTTGATGTTTATTTTTAATAAACAAATTTTCCCCATTTTATGTGTCTGTTTTTTGTACGATAAATACAGAGTTTTTGTAAAATGAAAGCTCTTTTTATCGGACACAAAATAGATTATTAATCTAAGGCGAATCCCAAGCTGTGTAATTCGTGGTTTGTTCGGATCTCGATTTGTTTGTAACAGTCTCTTTTAGCAATGAAATCTTGAGGGTAGTTCAAACCAAAAATTAATCCGAAAGAAATATAAATTTATATAGCAGATTCTATGTCTATCAAGAAACTCCCACCTCCTCCCTCTTCCATCCGCTGCAAGTTTTTTGTTCATTTTTCTTCTGACCGTTTTCATACCCTCCTCAACAACAGATAATCTTGTTTAATAATGTTATTGATAGATTTTGTCAATATTATGTAATTTGTATGTAATGATACAAGAGTCAATGTTCATTAATATATTAATGTGAACAATTAGTAGATTGTTATTGATAGGTTTGGTTTTGTGTGAACAATTACTAGATTGTTATTGATAGTTTGGTTGATATTATCTAATTTGTTTGTAATGATACAAGAGTCAAAGTTCACATTTAAATAGTAGATTAGATCAATCAGAGACATGTATAAATATTCATAGTAGATTAGATCAATCAGAGACATGTATAAATAGTCCTAGTAGATTTGATCAATTTGAGACATGTATAAATATTCATAGTAGATTAGATCAATTAGAGACATGTATAAATATTCACTGGTTAATCCTGTTAACTGACTGTCAAGTAAATTTATACCTATTTTGGTCTTAGGGCTTCACTCTGTTACAACCACGTTTACATTAACAACATTTGAAGTGAAGCCCTTTTTATTTGTAGTCGTTTAATTTGATGTTTATTTTTAATAAACGAATTTTCCCCATTTTATGTGTCTGTTTTTTGTACGATAAAATGTATAACTATGATTTAAATGAGTATATAACATTTAACAAAATTAGATGACGTGAGCATCAAAATGAAACACCGTATCACACCTAGATACAGTAGGAAAAAGGGTAACGCTGCACACATATCTGGGCCAAAATGAGTGGCAATTCTGTGGGCTGCTATGTATCGGAAATGTTTTCTTCCCCTAAATGCTATCCACAACTCCTCGATGCCCATCTTTGCTGCATATGCCACTGCCAGAACCACTACATCAGTGTCTACAGTTCTGATCAAAATTTTGTTAGAACTCATCCTTACTGCGTGTGCTGCATGAAGCAAAACCATGGTATCGCCTTCTTCGTGGTTACATGGTCATATACAACTCTTATGAACAGGCATAGAGCTGATTATGTCTTCATTGCAAGAGCTGATTATCTGCACTCCTTGAATTTTGATGTCAGCTACGCATGTAGCCAGAAAGATGAATAATCCAGTCTTGTTGTTTTCGTTTCGCAGGAAACTGCTCCAATTTCCTGGTATGCTACAGTTTGGGAAGACACGTCCAGGAACACCTTGACCTCGTGCTTCTCTTGTGCTATGTTTGAGACTATCAGGCAGATATCTATCCCACACAATATCAAGTCGCCTTACTACTCGCTTGGCTAATTACTACATATGGTAGGAATACATCTGCTTTATAATCATTGAATGTTTTTGCTTTTCCTGGTGGCAACAAGTTAACTAATACTGGACCATCAATGACTTTTATGTCGACATCTGGAGAATCATATGCGGTATAAATCTCCAGGCAGTGAAGCATCTCAGATTTGTGGCCAATACTACGTTTTCCCATTGAAGACAGGGACGGTGGAGAGGACGGGTTCTCATGTCGAAAAAAGTCTTCAAGGTTACCCTCTCTTGATGCTATGTATGATATTGCGAAAAGATTGCAATCACTTTTTAGAGACGATAAATGAGTCTGTTTTTTTGGTACAAGAAGTTAGAAATGTTCCAAATACATGCAATAGCGGAAAGTTGTTTCCATGGATTGTGCCCGTTATTGCAACTGTGTGTTTTTCAAGTCAATTAGCAATATACGAATCATACTGTGACTGTCCTATTGTCTCTATAGATTCCACTGTATCTACTACAGTTTTAGGCATTATCTCCATGGTATCTAATACCAAAAAGTCGAGGCTGTCTTCTGTGAAGGGATTTCCCATTTCTTCTGTGACTGAGGTTAAAAATATGACGCAAAAGCACGCTGTTCGTTTGGAGTTTGTTTGGGGTGTCGGGTATCACCGGTTTGTGGTGTCTGAAATGTCACTTCAAACTCTTTGATTGATCGAGCCACCTCTGGCCCTGCCACCATCCAGCGCTTAAGAGCAGCTGGGTTATCAGTGAGACAAACCGCTCCTCCATCACCTTTAATAACCTTGTTTTCCTGCTCATGGTTTTGGTTCAAAGCTATCGATGAGAATACATAACGTGATTTCTGCACAACAAACTTGCCGGCTTAGAATTCGTTGTGCGCGGTAGAATGGATATCTTTTAGAGAAATCATGTCTCGGTGTAAACGGGAAGCCACCTGGCATAATCGATATGGTCAAGAGCAAACATCCAGGGCGACAGTTGACCAAGGATTTGAATATACAAAGCAAAGTTTCCCTTTCTAAGTGATTTCATATTTTTGTTATATTTGATGGAAATTCAAATCAAAATACTTTTTAAGACATTGCAGGTATCAACTTCTTTATTTTCAAATCAGTGATGTACCAAACAAAATTATACACACATCTAAGCATGCCTATCACAATTTAATCTAATATACCAATCGAATTAATGAAATATGTTCTCATCTCAGATTTTATTGTACATACATATGACAATGAAGACAGGGACGGTGGAGTTACAACGCTAAAATAAATTTCGTATAAAATATGAGATAATAAATGATGACTTAATATATACTTTTTATGACGCACAATAACATCTGAGATAATACAAAATGTATTAACCCTTTCAGCACGGGGACCGTCTGTTTACGTTAAGACGCCTGATTCTAACGTATGTAGACATCAAATTCAGACGTCTATAGACGGTTCACGCTCTAAAAGAACTTAAACAAATTATAATTGCCCTACACCCATAACATAGGTAGCCTACCCAAATGAAGCAGAACGATGCAATCAAGACATAATTCATTTTTTCAATTTGAAATATTCATAAATATTTTCATTAGCTTTTTCTGCTTTATTTGCTTCATTTTCAATTCGTTCCGCACAGGGATTGCCTTTAGGCGTCTGACGTTTATATACGTTAGATCAGAAATGCATTATGCATTTCTGGTTACATTCCTGAAGACGTCTACGGACGGTCCCGTGCTGAAAGAGTTAATACATCATTTATTCTCTCAAATTTTATTGCGCAGTATTGATTTTAATATTATTATTATGAATGTATCTTATGTAGGGCCTACTCACAAAATCTGTTGACCAATAATCTGTTGGCCTTACAAAATTGCCTCGTGGGTTGACGGATGACAGCATATTAGGATCAATGATGTCATCATCAATGTAATGGTCATCATCCAACTCAACAACGAATATGAATTTCCCTGTGTCTTCTTGCTATGTTGTGCAAAACACAGCAAGCCACAATTATTATAACCAATCTGGTGCTTAATTTGGTGCGGAGGCCAAAGTGCAAACATGCAAATCGTCTTAAAAAATGTTTTAAAACGCCAAACAATCTCTCTATAATGTTTCGGGTCATTATATGAGACCGATTGTAATGCCGTTCATTATCCCAGCAAACACTTAAGGGAGCTCCGGCGTTGTGGACAAGTATTGGCCAGTATTCCGGCCCAGTGTTGGCATTTTAGTATAGATCTTTTCCCTAGGTGGGTCCTTTCTTGGCGGTTAAAACGACACAAGCTTTCATTTTTCAGAATTGTCATCATTTATTTTTCTTTTGAGGTAAAATGGACTTAGATGTTTATATTAAATTACGAATTTAATCAAATATGAATTGTAGCACATGTGTATATAATTTTTATGATTCATGATGATATAATTGAAGAAGGAATGGAATATTTTTTTAAGGCTTGTCGCCGCCGTGAGCAATAATAGGAGGAATTGGACAAGGTTTTGCCGTGGGCCTAGGTTGCCGTAATCAGTGGTTATTCATATATTTGAATTGCTTTGTATCCTAATTAGGCATAACTATAAGAATTCCCCCCTCGGTCCCTCTTGCCTGTACTAGTCACTGCTGGGGCTAAATTAGGCATATATTTATTTAGGCTTCTTAATATGACCATATGATTTAAACATTTCCATAGACTAGAACTGCAAAAGTTTTTTTTAATTTTTGTGCTGCGCGTTTACCAGTTTGACATGCATGTCCGAAATAAGAAATCGGGAATTTCGTCTCTATATCTAGCCTAACTGGTAAATGCGCAGCACAAAAAAAAATTGCAGTTCCAGTCTATGCACATTCTATGCACAGTCTATGTCTATGCACATAAAATCAACGATTTTTGACGATTTTAGCCTGATTGAGTCGCTTGAAGTCTGAGGAAGACCGTAGAAGTCAAAGATATTGTTTTATTGAATTTACTGTTCAATTAAACCTTAATTGTTGTTTTTGCATCGCAACAACTCCGAGCAAAACACGGGACAATCACCCAATGCTGTTTAAAAGGCGGCCCAGCGTTGGGCCAACATTGAAACACTATTAGGTGAATGACACGTGTTTGCTGGGCTATAACGGAATGCATATTTCAAAAAGAGATAACACCTATTAGGCATCCTATACAGGGCCATTATTGACCCCTTTCGTAACCGTTATACAGCCATTATATAATCGTATCTGGGCCAGTATTGGCACGGTAAATATAACCAAATAGCAGCCTGTATGTATTCCTGATATCTGGGCCAATATGGGTCCTCAACAGGCCCAGACAAAACGGGGCCGGTTCTGACATATTGGTTTGACTGTATTGGCCCATATTTCAATTTGTAGCATTTGCTGGGTCTAGCTACAGAAGAAAATATATCATACACATGTGTGGCACCAGATGGTTAACATGGTTAATATGGGAGCAATTTTATACTTTAGCCACCAGAAGATTATTATATGAGACATATGATTCTAGGCATCAGAAGGTTAATATAGGAGAAATATGATACTCTAGTTCACAGAGGTTTGAGACACGTGATATTACAGACACCAGATGGTTAAAACACTTGATACTCCAGCCTCCAGACAATTAAAGCCAAAATAAAATTAAGGATTTTTTATGATGTTAGCCTGATTGTGTCGGCTTTAATACAGAAGACATGTAATACTATAGGCAACAGAAGGTTAACATTAGACCCCAGAGGATTAATACATGTGTTACTCTAGTCCGGAAAGGACTAATAAATAAAACATAGGATACTCTAGGTATGAGAAGGTTAATATAGAAGAAATATGGTAATCTAGTCCACAGAGCGGTAATACACGAGACACACGTGATGCTATCGACTCTCTGGACCTCATGGGGTTAATACACATCAAACTGTAGCCTATGGAGGGTTGATAAATAACACCTATGAAGCTCTAGGCATGAGTAGGTTAAAATAAGATAAACATGATAGTGTAATCTACAAAGGGTTAAGACATAAGAAACGTGATACTCTAGACCACAAAGGGTTAATACTTGCGATAGTCTAGTCAACAGAGGGTTGATAAATAAGACATGTGATACTCCAGACATCAAAAGGTTATTATGAAAGAAATATAATAGTTTAGTCCGCATAGGGTTATTATTAGAGAGACGTGATACTATCTACTCTCTGGACCTCAGAGAGTAGTAACTTATATTTATGATGCTCTAGGCATCAGTAGGTTAAAATAAGTTAAATATCATAGTGTAGTCCACAGAGGGCTAACACATTAGAAACGTGATACTCTAGCCCACAGAGGGTTAATACGTGTGATACTTCAGTCCACAAAGGCTTAATAAACAAGACATGTGATACTCTAGGCATCAGAAGGTTAACATTGAGAAAAGATGGTAGTCTAGTCCACAGAGGGTTAATACATGAGACATGTCATGCTCTAGACCCCAGAGAGTTAATACATGTGATACTCTAGAATGGAGAGTGCTAATACATAAGATATGTGATATTATAGACATCAGAATGTTAATATAGGAAAAATCTTATAATCCCATCTCTTGGGGATGAGGAGCTCAGCTGCACATTGTGTAAACTTCACCCTGGGAGAGTGAAGGGCTCGCCACACACTCGGTGAACCTCATCTTGCAGCCTAGTTATGGATGAGGGGCCCACTGCACACTGACCAAACCTCATCCTCAGGATGGATGAGGGGCTCGCTGCCCACTGGGTAAACCTCATCTTGCAGGGCCAGGTAGGGATGATGGGCCCACTGCACACTGCATAAACCTCGTCTCTCAAGAGGGATGAAGGGCCCACTGCACACAGGGTAATCCTCCTCTCTCAAGAGGGATGAAGGGCCCACTGCACACTAGGTAAACCTCCTCTCTTTGTGTAAACCCCACCCTGAGAGAGTGAAAGGCTCCCTACACACTGGGTGAACCTTATCTTTCATGCCCAGTTATGGATGAGGGGCCCACTGCACACTTCCGGTTAAACTTCATCTTCAGGGTGGATGAGGGCTCGCTGCACACTGACTAAACCCTTATCTCTCAGAAGGAATGAGGGGCCCACTGCACACTAGGTACACCTCATCTGTTAGGAGGGATGAGGGGCCCACTGCAGACTGGCTAAACCTCATTCTTAGGATGGATGAGGGGCTGGTTGCACACTGGGTAAACCTCATCTTCCAGGGCCAGTTAGGAATGAGGGGCCCACTGCACACTGGGTAAACCTCATCTCTCAGGCAGTGTTAGGGATTAGGGGCTCACTGCACACTGGGTAAACCTCATCTCTCAGAAGGGATGAGGGGCACCTCATCTCTCAGAAGGGATGAGACCCACTGGACACTAGGTAAACCTCATCTATTAGGCAGAGTCAGGGATGAGGGGCTCACTGCACAATCGATAAAACTCATCTCTCAGGAGGGAGGAGGTGCCCACTGCACACTAGGTGAACCTAATCTCTTAGGAGGGACGAGGGGCCCACTGCACACTAGGTAAACCTCATCTCTCAGGATAGATGAAGGGATGGTTGCACACTGGGTAAACCTCATCTTCCAGGCAAAGTTAGGGATGAGGGGCCCACTGCATATTGGGTTATTGGTTTACCTCAACTCTGAGGCAGAGTCAGGGATGAGGGGCCAACTGCACACTGAGTAAACCTCATCTATCAGGCAGAGTCAGGGGTGAGGGGCTCACTGCACAATCGATAAACCTCACCTCTCAGGAGGGATGAGGGGCCCACTGCACACTTGGTAAACCCCATCTCTTAGGAGGGATGAGGGGCCCACTGCACACTAAGTAAACCTCATCTCTCAGGAGCGATGAGGGGCCCACTGCACACTGGCCAAACCTAATCCTTAGGAGGGATGAGGGGCTCGCTGCGCACTGGCTAAACCCTTATCTCTCAGAAGGGATTAGGGGCCCACTGCACAGTAGGTAAACCTCATCCTTAGGAGGGATGAAGGGCTGGTTGCACACTTGAAGTTGTAAACTTCATCTCACGGGGATGAGGGGCTGGTTGCACACTGGGTAAACTTCGTCTCTCATGAGGGATGAGGGGTGGTTGCACACTGGATAAACCTCATCTCTCAGGAGGGATGAGGGGCTGGTTGCACACTGGTAAACTTCATCTCTCAGGGATGAGGAGCTGGTTGCACACTAGGTAAACTTCACCTTCAGGTTCAGTCAGGGATGAGGGGCTACTGCACACTATAGGTACACATCATCTCTTAGGAGGGATGAGGGGCCCACTGCACACTGGCTAAACCTCATCCTTAGGATGGATGAGGGGCTGGTTGCACATTGGGTAAACCTCATCTCTTAGGAGGGATTAGGGGCCCACTGCACAATCGCTAAACCTCATCCTTGGAAGGGATGAAGGGCTCGCTGCACACTGGGCAAACTTCATCTGTCATGGATTAGGTGATACTGGTACAATGCATGCTCCCAACGTCACCTGGCATACACCACAGCGGGCTGTATAACTCTAATTTTTCTTTATTTCGTCCGCCACGGTGTATCGAAGGCACAAAATTAGCGGTTCCACGCCCCGTCACGGGACATGGAAGTGGATTTAACTGTTATTTGCCCCGTCACGGGTAATCCAACGGGTAAGCCATGCCATGCCATGCCATGCCATGCCATGCCATGCCATGCCATGCCATGCCATGCCATGCCATGCCATGCCATGCCATGCCATGCCATGCCATGTTATGCCATGCCATGCTATGCCACGCTATGCCATGCCATGCCATGTCATGTCATGTCATGTCATGTCATGTCATGCCATGCCATGCCATGTCATGCCATGCCATGCCATGCCATGCAATGCCATGCCAAGCCATGCCATGCCATGCCACTATTGCATGGTTTACATATTAATACTCTGTAATTGCACGGGTTTGAGTTTGATAACAAAACCAAAGCGATTTTATTACCACGTTTTATCCGTATAAGATATCATGGTATCCTGTACTAATAGGTATAATAGGTATGCCAACCAGTAGCCTACATCTAACACATAGACCTATATTTACAATAATAGGCTAATGTATGACAATTCATTTATAAGTAATGAACATCCATTTTGCACTTTTACAACATTAGTAAACGATCTGCACATTTCAGAGCTATTTTTTGGCTAAAACCAACATTAGCACAATAATGTAAACACGATATAAATGTGATTACAAATGATAAATCTTCAGGTTAATATAGGCTACAGCTCATATCAAAGTCGTGAAACGTATGTACCTTGCTCACTGTGAATATATAAGAAATTACCATACAATACAAGGTGACCAAATTATACATAGGCCTACCGTAACTTTAACCCTTTAACCGCCAAGGTATTCAATCTGAATTTTCACTCACTTGAAATTGTGTCTCGCTGACGCGATCCACAAGTTCAAGTTAGTGAAAATTATTCAGATTTGAGAAAATCGAGGTCAACTGTTTTCAAATATTGCTGATTGATGTCAGATTTATCTTTAACATGTTTAAAAGGTGGTACTTAATGTGCTAATAAAAAATGAAAACCCGAATATATGCGGCCCCGGCGGTTAAAGGATTAACCTTGATGCAGCTAGAGTGCAAATTCCAGCTTCAAATGACGGAAAATATGTTTATTTATGCCAATTCGCCATATCACCAATTGAATTGATGGACTGCACATATCACAAACAATTATTTCATTTCCAATGACAATTTGGCCTTAAGTTTGAAACTTTCTTGAAACCGACGATATAGGGTCCTAGCAGCACAAGGGTTATATATAGGGTCTTAGCACCACACGGGTTATATATAGAGTCATAGCAGCACAAAGGTTATTTATAGAGTTATAGCAACACAAGGGTTATATACAGGGTCATAGCAACACAAGGGTTATATATCGGTTCCTAGCAGCACAAGGGTTATATATAGGTTCTTAGCAACACAAGGGTTATATATAGGGTCCTAGCAGCACAAGGGTTATATATAGGGTCATACCAGCACAAGGGTTATATATAGGGTCCTAGCAGCACAGGGGTTATATATCGGGTCCCAGCAGCACAAGGGTTATATATAGGGTCCTAGCAACACAAGGGTTATATATAGGGTCCTAGCAGCACAAGGGTTATATATCGGGTCCCAGCAGCACAAGGGTTATATATAGGGTCCTAGCAACACAAGGGTTATATATAGGGTCATACCAGCACAAGGGTTATATATCGGGTCCTAGCAGCACAAGGGTTATATATAGGGTCCTAGCAGCACAAGGGTTATATATAGGGTCCTAGCAACACAAGGGTTATATATAGGGTCTTAGCAACACAAGGGTTATATATAGGGTCATAGCAACACAAGGGTTATATATAGGGTCATAGCGACACAAGGGTTATATATAGGGTCATAGCAACACAAGGGTTATATATAGGGTCTTAGCAACACAATGGTTATATATAGGGTCCTAGCAACACAAGGGTTATACATAGGGTCTTAGCAACGCAAGGGGTATATATAGGGTCCTAGGAGCACAAGGGTTATATATCGGGTCCTAGCAGCACAAGGGTTATATATAGGACCCTAGCAGCACAAGGGTTATATATAGGGTCATAGCAGCACAAGGGTTATATATAGGGTCCTAGCAGCACAAGGGTTATATATAGGATCCTAGCAACACAAGGGTTATATATAGAGTCATAGCAACACAAGGGTTATATATAGGACCCTAGCAACACAAGGGTTATATATAGGGTCCTCGCAGCACAAGTGTTATATATAAGGTCCTAGCAGAACAAGGGTTAGGACCCGGAATAATGTCAGATATCTAGATAAGGTGGATGGCATTAACCCTTTCAGCGCGGTGACCGACTTTAAACGTCATCTGGGGTCTGCAGAGAGTATACATAATGGTAGTAGACTCATGATATATGTATTTAAATGAAACGGAAGGAGCTAACAAAGAAATTTATAATGATTTCAAATTGAAAGAAACCCATTGATCTCCGCGGATTATACAAAATATTTCAGCGCTTTGAAGTTTATTTTTTCCAGAAAACGCTACACATTGATCCAATGCTGGGCTAATACTGGTCCAGTCTCTGCGACAGTGGACCAACATTGGACCAACACTGGCCCAACATTGGGTGTAGATCTTGTTTTTTGCGAGGTCGTCATATATTCTGCGAGGCAACTGGGGTACAACAAATTTACATAGCTTTAATAAAATTGTAGGTCTAATATTCGAAATTGCGAAAATAAATTTGCCGTGATTTTAAAAAAATATTTGAGGTGTTAGTTAAAAAAAACCCAAGAGCTTGGCAAGAGTTGACATGGGACCAAAAAGCACCAATGCTTTAACACTCAAACCGCTTAATTAAATCATATACATTTTCATCCAGTTGAAGTTGTGGCAATGTTAGGCCAATGTTGGCCCGCCGTCTACGACGTCGGACCAACATTGGCCTAACATTGGTACCGCGATCCATAACTTCAAGTGGGTGAAAATTACTCATATTTGTTTAATTTGAAACCAAACATTTGGAAATCTTGATGGTTAGACACTCATTTCGCTGCCAATAACAGCGATTTATTCGGATAATAAAATGTGATAAAAACGAAAAATAATCAATTCTATGGACAAATATTTTAATTTTTACCTCGTAATGACCGCTCATCCAGAAAATTGTCGCGACAGCAATAAGGGTCGTTCAGTTACTGCCACCTGATTAAATGGTCAGGCTGTTATGACCCCCCCCCCCCCCCCCAACACCACTACCACCACTACTGCCATGGACTTCCACTGTCTGCAAAGTCCAGAGGACAAATGCCGGATAATAATGGAATTATATAAATTTAGTCTACATACAACTTGAAGGTCTTGTGCAGGTAGGCGGCTTAAAATTTTCTGTTACCTTATCTACGCCAGGTATCTCAGAATGGGTGTAGCATAATTGTTCAGGTTACGACATTTCTATTTGTGTGTACACATATCCATACACACAACAATGTCAAAAATAAGAAATACGGGAATTTCGTCTCTAATCTAGTCTAACTGGTAAATTAAAATGCGCAGCACAAAAATTTAAAAACTTTTGCAGTTCAAGTCTATGGATATGTTTACATCATATCGTCATATTAAGAAGCCAATTTTATGACGATTTTTTATGATTTTAGCCTGAGTTAGTCCCTTTAACGAGAGGCAACATGAACGATATCATAAGCTAAAACACAGTGTGTTTAACACACCACTACATTATTTGTATCTACTTTCTTTGTCCGACCACAACATTCTAAGCTGGGAATGGAGAGTTATTGTTGATCAAGTACTAGCCGATTATCATGGCGGGCCTATCATGGTACTATAATCAATAAGGTGTGACAGAGCTTTTGATTATAACTTATTTATTATGAGGGATCCTCGTTATGGTCGGATGTGTTTCAAGTCAGTTAAAACGTTCGGAGTTCTACATTCTCAGCTGTGAAAAAGACCTCTGCCTCCGGCCTCGATCTTTTTCACAGCTAAGAAAGTAGATAGATAGATAGATAGATAGATAGATAGATAGATAGATAGATAGATAGATAGATAGATAGATAGATAGATAGATAGATAGATAGATAGATAGATAGATAGATAGATAGATAGATAGATAGATAGATAGATAGATAGATAGATAGATAGATAGATAGATAGATAGATAGATAGATAGATAGATAGATAGATAGATAGATAGATAGATAGATAGATAGATAGATAGATAGATAGATAGATAGATAGATAGATAGATAGATAGATAGATAGATAGATAGATAGATAGATAGATAGATAGATAGATAGATAGATAGATAGATAGATAGATAGATAGATAGATAGATAGATAGATAGATAGATAGATAGATAGATAGATAGATAGATAGATAGATAGATAGATAGATAGATAGATAGATAGATAGATAGATAGATAGATAGATAGATAGATAGATAGATAGATAGATAGATAGATAGATAGATAGATAGATAGATAGATAGATAGATAGATAGATAGATAGATAGATAGATAGATAGATAGATAGATAGATAGATAGATAGATAGATAGATAGATAGATAGATAGATAGATAGATAGATAGATAGATAGATAGATAGATAGATAGATAGATAGATAGATAGATAGATAGATAGATAGATAGATAGATAGATAGATAGATAGATAGATAGATAGATAGATAGATAGATAGATAGATAGATAGATAGATAGATAGATAGATAGATAGATAGATAGATAGATAGATAGATAGATAGATAGATAGATAGATAGATAGATAGATAGATAGATAGATAGATAGATAGATAGATAGATAGATAGATAGATAGATAGATAGATAGATAGATAGATAGATAGATAGATAGATAGATAGATAGATAGATAGATAGATAGATAGATAGATAGATAGATAGATAGATAGATAGATAGATAGATAGATAGATAGATAGATAGATAGATAGATAGATAGATAGATATTTTATTGACATAATTTGTATTTGTCATAGTGATATATATATACAATATGTACAGCAGGGTTAGCATGGTTAGTTCTGTGTATCACTTATATCGACATGGTATGTACACTTACATTCCGGCTTGTCATTTACACATTTAAACAGGTTTAGGGTGTTTAAAATATTCATGGGGCATATGTTTCCCGTACCAAAACCAGAGATAAAATAGCTACTATAAGTTATTCTAAATGGCAGCAAAAAAGACACTCTGGAAAGCGTAGAAACTTAAGAATTATATACAAGTTTACATTTTGTCTAGTGCACGTTAAACACAATATTAATAGTTATATGATCTTTAACATGTTACATACTTTATCCCGGCACGCTAAACCACTGCCGATTTAAGGTTGGCTCGCCGTCTCCGACGTCGGGCCAACCTTAAATCAGCGTTGGTTTAACGTATCGTGTTTGCTGGGTTATGCTTCGTTATTTGAGCACTTCTCAGTCACACAATAGACATTTCCACATATTATTAAATATTACCACCGAGAGAGATTAATGGCGGATCCAGCATAAGGCGTACCCGGCGTACGCCCCCCCCCCCCTTCTTGGTGAAAATATTGCATTTTCATGCATTTTTTGGAATAAAGTGAAGCTAACACCCCTTTTTTCAGCCAAAATGTGGCTTACGCCCCCTCCTCTTGCACTTTCTGGATCCGCCCCTGGAGCTCCTCGGGCTTTATCCTATACAAAGAAGCGACACTGCCCAGCGTGATGATTCTCGGGAAGAAAGTGATTATGATGCAGACTATCACTTGTATCACCCTGACTACCATGACTGGAGGGATTCCAATGATGGTTATCGCGGAGACTATATAATGAAAATAATAAATATAATAGATATGATGACAGCGGTATCCACCATAGAACCCACGCGGTCCTGACTATGCAAGAGAAGATGTTTGATGAACAGTTTGCTAAACGATTCTGTAAGTAGAATATCTGTGTCACAACCTTGAACTGTAGACTGATATAATCAGATAACGAAATCAAGCTGGGCCTATGCAAATATAAGTCTAGCTTTGTAACTAAACGTTACAATTTCACTTTATTGTAGTAACTCACGTACGTGTCAATTTCACTCCTATCCAATATGGCTACTAAATCTAATGATCATATACATGGCAACATGGAACAGCAGAGTGGGCCTCTCTGTGAAACGCAATGACCTCGACCTCCTTTGTTTTCAACGGGATGGCTCATACAATGAAGTGTGGGAGAGGGTTCTTATATAACCTTGTTTTCACCGAGTGACGTCACTGCGTTTCACAGGATGAAGTATGGTGGAGGGGGTGTTATATAACCGAGTGACGCTACTGCGTTTCACAGAATTGTCTGAAAATGACATATGGTCATATGTGAGCATTAACTGCGTCCTCAGGAAATATACAAACTACATGAAGTATGTCATAATAATAACTTAGCTTAACTTAACTTAGCGACACACGAATATCGTGTTGATTCTCGTGAATATCGTGCTTATTATGCATCAACGTGACAGTAAAAGAAGCTTGTGTGCCTTGTGATCAAGTCCTTGACGCAAGTGTAGCCTACTTATTTATTCTAAAGACGTTATTCATATATGTAACTTAGTAAACTTAAGTGTAATACAGCTTAGGGGTATAAGAAAATATATGTTGAAAATTTGCAAAATGCTGGGTCCTCATTAACTGTTCAAGTGCTTCAATACTACTTAACATTTTCCTTTCATTTGAAGTTGGCATTGCTCACGCAATTGCCAACTTCAAATGAAAGGAAAATACCTCCTCACTTAAAAATTAAACCTGCTAAATTTCACAATGGGGGCTTTACTCAAGATTTATACATGCATATTTGTTCAATTTCTGTCAAATTTTAGTTGTGGAAAAACAGTATGAATGCGCTTAAAAGCGTCGCCCGCACTCAAAGGGTTAACAACTTAAAAGGGGAGTAATCGTACCTATCCCGAAAATAGGGAAAGATATGAGTGAACCTACAAGGTTAGGTATTACACTTATGAGTGTGCTAAGCAAAGTCTATGATTCCGTATTATTTAAAAGTAGCGAGAAATGATTCAAAAGAGTGTGATATGAGACACTGTGTGTCGTGCAGAATAATTGTGCAAGTCTCAACACATGCGCTAATGTTACAAGAAGTCGTGGATGCTCTACAAACTTGTCAAATTAGAAGTAGATAAAAGACTTAAGAATTATATGTGACTTCCAATTTCTGTGTAGTTTATTCCCAAACAACTAAATCTTAAAATTAATGTCGATACGCGGTGGTTTGAACCCTAACTTAGAGAAGCCGCCATTAACGTGATCGCCTAATCACAATAAGAGGGGAGAAACAATGATATCCCAGTCAACACGATGAACGTCGGTTCAATGTTGGGGCATCGACTGCGACGCTGACCCAACATTGAGCCGACATTGAGTTGGTGTATCGTGTTTGCTGAGATGTCTCTGGAAGACCCACGTAGGATCGATGGGTATCGAACCCGGGGCCCCAGCAAGCGTTCACCCGATGTCGCTGGCCAAACATTAAAAAGACAATAGCGCCTCGTGATGGCTGGGCATGATACTGAACCTAGAACTCAGCTTCAAGAAGATGTATTGTCATTAACAATGTTTTGTTATAAGCAGTGTTTTGTCATAAACAATGTTTTGTCATAAACAGTGTTTTGCCATAAACAATGTTTTGTCATAAACTGCGTTTTGTCATAAACAGCGTTTTATCATAAACACTGTTTTGTGATAAACAATGTTTTGTTAAAACAATATTTTGTAATAAGTAATATTTTGTAATAAAAATGTTTTTTACAAACAACATTTTGTCATAAAGTATGTACTGTAATATAAAACGCACGCCACTAATGAAATATAACAATAAGGACAATAACGATAACAATAATAGACCTCTATTACGAGTAATAAAGATCACAGTAGCGTTTTTATGTGCGGGTAGTCTTTTTTGAGGTGCATCCATATAATTTGTCATAGCAAAATATAACATACAAAATGCTGAAGTAAAAAATTTCCAGTAAATGCGGCATCTACATTATATATACTCACATATTTTTTACATTTCGATATTACATCTCAAACTATATTACAGTGCTGAATTAAATAATTTATATCTCCACCAACGTAAAGTTGTGTCTCGCTATTGCGACCCACAACTTCAAGCGGGTGAACATTACTTAATTTTCTCAATTTAAGACCCAAATATTTGCAAATCATTGATGTATAAATACTCATCTCGTTCACAATGACAGTGATTTGATCGGCTGTTAAGATCGATTAAAAACGACTTTAGTCGTGCATGCTGTTTTTTATAAGCACCTGTGTAACCAGTTTTTAAAAGTAAAATATGCCTTCAATCTTAAAACACTGATATATGTCGGGACTCAAAGTTCACAAATCACTTGAAGTTGTGGATCGCGGTAGCGAGACACATCTTAAAGTGACTGAAAATTAAAATTGAATAGATCAGTGCTCTAGAAAACGACTATAAGGGGGCCACCATTAGATTCCCAAGGGGGGGGGGCAGGAGTATCTGTCGCGGGCAAATTATTTATTTCAACCGGGCTCGGCGGCGCGCTGAAAATTTCACATTTTGTTACATGTTTATATGGAGCAGTTCTTGAAGTAAATTATTTATTTCACGCAGAGTCCGACCGAAATTATTTATTTCAAAAATACTCCTGCCCCCCCCCCCCCTGGGAATCAAATGGCGGCCCCCTTACCGTGCTTGGCGGGTTAAGGGCTAAATTAGGGATCTACATTTTTCTACATTTGTGACATACACGAAACGGTCATTTTGGCTAATTAAATACGTAATCCAAATTTTCTATCCCGGGGTATACACATGGGTATAGCCTACCGGATTGTTTTTGTTTCTTTGCCAATATTACGTATACCTGTATCTGATGAATTAGTAGACCCTATTACATTGATTTTGTGGTCCACTAATTGTTAAATTATTTTCTTGTGTAAAATATCTCAGCTTGAGCCTTCAGAACTGCTAGCGGAGCATGGGCAGATCCAGGGGGCGGGCTGTGGGCGCCCCGCTTATTTTTCGCCCTTAAAGTGACATAAATTTACCCCCAAAAAAAAAAATTCAGACCCTGAATCTGCAACTGCGGAAGCTACTTCTAAAGAAACACCTCGCAGCATCTTGTTTTCGACTTTAATTCGCAAAGAATGCGCCAAACGCTGCTTAATAGTTCTTAATAATCCACGTACAGCTTTTTTGTACCCCTGGGTATCATTGGGTAAATTACAGATAAATGCGAAATATTAACTGAAAATAAATCATTAGCACGTCAAGCGAAAGCGGTTGATATAATGATAATTGATTAGACTATAACCGCGTATTTTAGTATATTTTATACTCAGTCCAAATCAATATTTCTGGCATGTTTATAGAATTGGATGACTACCGGTGTATTAGAACAAAATTGTAAGAAAAGCGTATAAGGCAATCTGTTAGCAGTACGAAGCGGGTAATAATACCCGCAACTGTATCTATTAAAGACAGGCTACGGTTTCAAGCATTCTGGTTGATGCTTAGTTAATCCGATAGTCCAATATTGGAGATGTCTTTTTGTAAATAAATATTTTTCGTCATTTGAAGCTGGAAATTGCTTATTATATTATATTAGATGAGTGATGTTGAGTAAGCTATTATTGATGTCGGAATGCGGGTGATGTATTTATTGCTTGCTCCGTTTGCTGTTTGCTCAGGAGTTAGATCAGTGAGAACAGAACAGGGAACAGAAACAAGTATGGACGACGTCATGATCACAACGTGTCTTGTGTTTTACGTCAATGGAAAGAGGGTAAGACTATACATTCACTATGCATGCGAAATCGGCGGGGAAGTCTCATGTCTGGTGTGGAAATCTTGAAAGTGATTATCTCAATGATTTTTAATGTAATATTGTTCGATATTGAAACAAAGCTGCAGAGCAATCCTTCAAACCATGCGACGTGTGTGATATGGTTTGTTATAGCACGTGCGTTGATGTTTAAATACACATTTCAATAACTGTGATTCGAATGGCTGACAAAGTCGACAGGGTTGGCAATATTACCCGGCCCGGGTTTTCCCACCCCGGGAAAACGCGGGCTGGGCAATAATGCTTTTTTAGCCAAAGTGGGCAATAATGGGCAATAATAAAAATTTAAAATATAAAAAATACTATAATATCACAAAGTAAAAATAGTATTGTAAAGCACGCAATAATAGGCAATAATATTAGCCAATTGAAAAGAAAATGCTTTTTTAGCCAAAGTGGGCAATAATGGGCAATAATAGGCAAAAATAAAAATTTAAAAATACTAGAATATCACAAAGTGAAAAGTAAAAATAATAGTGTCAAAGCTTGCAATAATAGGCAATATTATTAGCCAATTGTAAAAGTAAAGTGATCAATGAAAAATAAATGACGAAGTGTCAATTTATAATTGTGCAGTCCCTTAGGTACTGAATGCGTGCCATGCACGACTGCTCATACCATGAAACCATTTGGGTTCTAAATGTACAATTCGCTAGTTTTAGTACTATATTTAAATATTTGGTATCGATTTACAGTGCCTTTCAGTGAAACTTACGAAGCAATATTAAAAAAACGCATACGGATATTATTTAGACAAGAAAAAACAGTCAGCGACGTACTGCTCCAGGTTACGCAATCAGAGAGACGTCCTCTTCCCAGCAAACACAAGACACTGAACCAATGTTGATTTTATGCCGGCCCAGAGTCGGAGATGATGGGCCAACATTAAATCAACATTGGTTCAGAGTCTCATGTTTGCTGGGTTCGTAGCTGAGCTTATGGTTACGTAATGTGTAGACGCCTCCAGACGGTAAACTTGAAAGGTGTGATTGTAGCGCTCCTGAGAAACACATAATTCGGCCGGCATTGGGTTATTACTAAATGTGCACTAGATTTTGACCCAATGCTATGTTCCGCCGGATTCGCAGATTGTGGAACAACTTTAAGACGACGTTGATTAAATGTATCGTGTTTGTAAGGTAAAAAAAAACAACTATTGTCCACGATGACCATGCTGCCTTGATCTCAGAAGGCGACATGTGTCACTGGAATTAGTGTTTGTGGTCTAGGGTTCGTATTTATATTATTTAAACAAATTAAAAGCCTGTCGTTGTGTTCCTCCTTTCCCAGTTTATAACAAATAAAGATTTTCTTCTAAATTGAATTTGACAAGATCATTTATTAGTGGCAGTGTAGGCCTAATTCTATATCTAATAATAAATTATAATAGATGAAATTAAATTAGATGAGAAATTTTATTAGATAAGTACTTCTATAATAACCGAAAATAACAGCCTCACAGGGTTCATCAACGGCATTGTGTGTGTATACATGAAATCAACATGTTGTTGAGTTTATTTATGCCATAAACCACTTATATTCCCACCCACAGATTTCACTTAAAATCATGGAATATGTTGTTGTTAATATCAATTATATATATAGAATAAAAATTATAAGACATCGTCACTGATACTAAATTAACATTTGTTATTGTAAATAAAGAAAATATAGGTATTAGGGGGTCTGAATTAAAATTGTATGAGATGGAGAATAAAGGCAGCCGTCCAATATTGCCCATTATTGCCCATTAAAACCCGTATTTATCCATTTTGCCCATTATTGCCCAGTGGGCCGGGTAATATTAATATTACCCGGGTTTTTGCCAACCCTGAAAGTCGATTAAAAACGACTTAGATGCGGTTTAAGTGTTAACTAGTCAAGAGGATCAAATGGTTTAATTGTTCTTGTGTAACGTGTCTGCGCGCAATGAATACGACCGTGATTAAACGCTGATTGATTAACCTTAAACTGGGATGGATTTGTTTCTATTATTTTAGGTAAAATATCTGAGCAGCGTATATATGCAGTATTATGATGGTTTACTAGCCTGATTATGGGGCCATAACGTCTGAGTCATAAGTACTGAATACAGCTTATATCATAATTCATAATTCTTAAGCGAGAATTGATTATCCCTGCTTAATTTCATACTTTTAATTGAAGTACTGTAGGCCCTATTTCCTTTATTGTTATAAAAAAAATCTGGTCAGTAGCCAGGTAGCCTACTAATAAATTTTAATATGGGCACATATGAGCATTATATTAAAGGTGATCTATCACCCCTTATATATTATGAATAAATTTGTGACAAATAAATCAAAGTTGCCACAAGATGGTTGATTGGCCATCATGTGACCCTCTGAGAGGGTCACATGATAGCCAATCACCCCATATAAGGACATAATTATTCATACCATATAAGGGGTGATAGATCACCTTTAAGTTTTGTTAGCAGTTTAACTCAGTCAACGGAGACCAAAGCGTTTTTTCAATTTGAAATCCTCATGAATGTCTAATTAGTTTACTCTTTCTGCTTCATTTGGATACCTATATAATGTTATGGCTCTACGGCCATTATAAATATTTTACTCTTTCAATGCCGGAAACGACTTCAGACGTCATAATCTGACGTCTAAAGTCGGTCCGCGCGCTGTTCAACCCTTTAACCGCCAAATTATTCAATCTGAATTTTTACCCACTTGAAGTTTTGTCTCGCTGACGCGATCCACAACTTCAAGTGAGTGAAAATTATTCAGATTTGACAAAATGGAGGTCAACTGTTTTAAAATATTGCTGATTTATGTCACATTTTATCTTTAACAAGTTTGAAAAGTGGTACTTAATGTGCTAATAAAAGATGAAAACCCAAATATATGCGGCACCGGCGGTTAAAGGGTTAATATGTTAAAGTCGTAGTTTTTGGTGACGAAATGTGTGCTTTGACTCACGGTTTCTTAAAATTGGGAGCGTGCTCACCTTTTCAACTTGAGGAACGAGCTCGAAAATAACACAAATCAGATTTTAAAATGGCCGCGACCCGGAGATATAAGTCTTTTTGTTCTTTCTCAGCCCATGTTCCAGTGTTTTGGGGTGATGTCTTTACCTCCTTCCTTAAAAGGGATGGCCTGCTTTTAATATCAGAGGGATGTTATGTTATATCCCTTTATATCTCTTATCGTTTTTCAGGTGGTTGACCCTGAACCTGACCCCGAGATGACCTTGCTCAACTATCTCAGAATAAACTGTATCCTTTACATGTTTAACAGATGTGTTGTAGGTCGACGTGTGAATTTCATATTTCATCTATTTTTGTGTACTTTTTCGCATATGTCAATTAACCTGCTGTAGCAGCAACACTTTGAAGTACTGAGTGAAACCATGATACGAACAATGAGGGAACATATTTTTCTTTCATCCGGTTTCAATAATTGTTATACACTTGAAAACATTTTAACGTATTAAGTGAAACCATGAAACAATTGATAAACAGTGTTTTATCACAGATATCTTCAATTGTTATTTGGCCGGAACGCAAGGACAAAATCATTTTTTCAACTCTGATGTGTGGATTGCGCACTTCAGAGGTAAAAATGTCCTGTTCTGATTTTATAGGTTAATGTATGACATGGAATCTCTTGTGGTGTGATGAATTATACATTTAATTATTCAATCTATTTCAATGAAAAAATGTCATGTGACGCAAGTATGTGACTATGGATCATAAAGGGTTATATCAATTATGTGACTATGAGGCGTAAATGGTTATATCATTTATGTGACTATGAATCATAAAAGGTTATATCATTTGTGTGACTATGAGGCGTAAATGATTATATCATTTATGTGACTATGGGACGTAAAAGGTTATATCATTTATGTGACTATGGACCGAAAAGGGTTATATTTCCTTACCATTTGCCCAGTATGTCTGACGGGGACCAAGTTGGGCTGTGCTGAAGGAGGGTGCGGAGCTTGTACAGTAATGGTGTCTCAATACGACAGGAAAAACGACAAACTCATGTATCCTTTGGTTACAGAATTTAACAATATCACTATGCTATATTACTATGCTATAACTGTTGATCTAAATTACAGAGATATGGTCATGACTGTTTTTCATCATGTCGGATATCTGCAAATATTTTTTATTTTGTTTCTGTATCTTACGAAATAACCATTTGATTACGAGATGTCTTCAACATTTGAACATTTTTTCATTAGCAGTGAGCTGCAAATTTCTATCGCAATTAAACCATAATAATCATATTTTGAAAAATATGGAATTGTAATATATATATGTATGGATATCTGTTGTGTGGATAGCTGTAGCTTTTCGATCAGTCATTAGTCTCGAATTTGTGGACAGCTTTAACTTTTCGATCAGTCATTACTCTCGAATTTGTGGATAGCTTTAACTTTTCGATCAGTCATTACTCTCGAATTTGTGGATAGCTTTAACTTTTCGATCAGTCAGTCATTACTCTCGAATTTGTGGATAGCTTCAACTTTTCGATCAGTCATTACTCTCGAATTTGTGGATAGCTTTAACTTTTCGATCAGTCATTAGTCTCTAATTCGTAGATAGCTTTAACTTTTCGATCAGTCATTACTCACGAATTTGTGGATAGCTTTAGCTTTTCGATCAGTCATTACTCTCGAATTTGTGGATAGCTTTAACTTTTCGATCAGTCATTACTCTCGAATTTGTGGATAGCTTTAACTTTTCGATCAGTCATTACTCTCGAATTTGTGGATAGCTTTAACTTTTCGATCAGTCATTAGTCTCTAATTCGTAGATAGCTTTAACTTTTCGATCAGTCATTACTCACGAATTTGTGGATAGCTTTAGGTTTTCGCTCAGTCATTAGTCTCTAATTCGTAGATAGCTTGAACTTTTCGATCAGTCATTAGCCTCTAATTTGTGGATAACTTTAACGTTCCCATCAGTCATTACTCCATGAACGCATACACAGACCTACACACGTGTATGGATAGCTGTTTTGTGGATAGCTTTAACTTTTCGATCAGTCATCACTCTCTAATTTAAAAATTACTCCTTCGTATTATTAAAACTAAGTAAAAAAGTAAATAAAGTTCATGATTTTGGGATATTTGCGTAAGTACACTTCCTTAACTTGGCCTACATTTCGATCAGTCATTACTTTCTAATATGATGCATGATTTTGAGAATATTTGCGTAAATAGGGCCCACACTCCCTTAACTTCCCCATCAGACATTACTCTATGAACGCCTGTCTGGCTCCAGTCTGCTCCATGCACGGTCTCGCTGTCACCACGGTCGAGGGCATCGGCAACATCAAAAAAGGACTACATCCTGTACAGGTCAGTCATTACCGTCTTTAGACGTCAGAATCTGACGTCTGCAGACGTCAGATTCTGACGTGTATAGACGGTCTACGCACTGAAAAAGTAAACATATTTATAATGGTCTCGCCGTCACCACGGTCGAGGGCATCGGAAACATCAAAGAAGGACTACATCCTGTACAGGTCAGTCATTAACCCTTTCAGCGCGGGGACCATTCATATACGTCAGAATCTGACGTCTGTAGACGTATATTCTGACGTCTAAAGACGGTCCACCCAGTAAAAGAGTAAACATATTAATAATGGTCGTAGACCCATAATATAGGTATTCAAATGATTCATATTATAGCGTTACTCCTTTAATTTTTTTCCAATATTATATTGGTTATGAGAATGCTGTTCGTGCGGGGAGCGTCCTTACGCTTCAGAATATGACGCAAGACTCTGACGCACCGAAAGAGTAAACGTATTAATAATGGTCGTAGACCCATAATATAGGTATTCAAATGATTCATATTCTGTGAAACTCAATGGCTTTGACCTCCTTTGTTTTCACCGAGCTAGCTAATACAATGAAGTATGGAGAGGAGGGGGTCTTACATAACCTTGTTTTCACCGAGTTCCCATTCAAAACGGTTTCCGGTGACGTCACTGCGTCTCACAGAATTATTGACTTACCTCTTTAATTTTTTTTCAATATTACGAATCCTGTTCACGCGGAGAGCGTCTTTATGCGTCAAAATCTGACGTCTGTAGACGTCAGATTGTGACGTATAAAAGCGGTTCCCGCGCTGAAAGAGTACAAATATTTATGATCGTAGACCCATAACATAGGTATTAAAATGAAACGGAAAGAGCTAACTAAGGCATTTATGATGATTACAAATTGAAAAAAACCCTTTGGTCTCCATGGGTTATACAATAATATTTCAGAATTGTAAGGGTTGAGATGAATGGGACAAAGGCATCATATAAATGTCTAACCCTTTGAGTACGGAGTCCCTGCCATATAAATACATTCCCAGTGATCCTGGTGTAAGGTGTAAGAATGCATCCAGGACAGCGCGTTCACCCGTGTTTATATAAAAACAATCAATTAAAAAATATATAGGATGTAAGAACAAAAATACCATGCACCTATCAGACAAAAATGAAATGAAATGAATGGGGTTTTAGGCCACATATACAGGCTAAACTGGGCCAGGATAACATCCTGAGGATGGTGAGATGAATGAGATGACACTGTCCTCCAGACACAGGATTCAAAATTTGAGCCCTGGCGGGCTGAGGCCGAGCACGCCACCTCTCGGTCACAGAGGCTCCTCACAATATTGAATCTTCACGACTGAGCGGGGGGAAAAATATATTTCTTTGAAACTTGAAGGCCAGAGTGGGGTTTGAACCCGCGATCTCCGATTTTCCAAGTATACAACTTTAACCACTACATCAGGGCCCCCGCCCCACCCATCTGACGATCCTCTTTCTTCAGATTTCGGATCAGCTTTTTGAAAGGGTTAATAATGCAATTATTGCTTGACGTCTTCATGCGACCGGGATTGTTATTAAATGACTTTTCAACTAGCTAGGAACATTACAATCCACAAATGAAAAATGAATGACATACAGATGATGATGTGAAGGTGGGGTGATTGGGCATGGTGGGTTATTGAGAGTGTTTCCCTTCACTCGCCCGATAAGGGGTTCTAGACATGCCTAATAATAATCTCACAATCTTGAGATACACCTCTACGCGGATGACACACAAATATATGTATATTTTAAAACGAAGGACTTTAAATCTCAAGCAGAAGCATTGTGAGCCATCCAGGAATGTGTATCTGAAATCCGACAATGGATGGCCGAAAACAAACTGCAATTGAACGATCAAAAAACAGAACTTTTAAATATATGCGCCCCATGGAAGCGTGATTGTGTTCTGTTTGATGAAATCGAGATTGGTGATGCTAGAATTTCTTCCACGACGGACGCCAGGAACCTTGGTGTTATCATGGACAAATCATTAAACATGGAAAAACACATTCAAAAACTTTGTTAAACATCAATCGCTCAGTTTAAAAACATCGCTGATGTGCGAAAATATCTGACACAGAATGCGGCAGAAAAGCTAATCCATGCCTTTATTACATCACGACTAGATTACTGTAACTCACTTCTGTACGGCCTCTACCAGAATCAGCTAATCCATGCCTTTATTACATCACGACTAGATTATTGTAACTCACTTCTGTAACCCACCAGAATCATCTCATAAAAAACTACAGAAGGTCGAAAACATGGCAGACAAAATACTAACTTTCCGTCGGAAATATGAACACATCACTCCCATCCTACAGGAACTCCACTGGCTTCCAGTGGAGCATCGCATAAAAATGTTACTGACAACACACCGTGCTCTAAATGGCAAGGCTCCTCAATATATCACAGAGCTATTAACCCCCTACATACCAGCGCGCAAAATACCGATCTGAAGGAGAAGGGTATTTGGTTGGTCCGAAAACCCACACAAAAACATTTGGAGAGAGAGCCTTTTCTTTCGCTGCTGCTGCAGAATGGAACAAATTGCCAAAGAAGTTGCGCGAAAACAATACCCTCAGTCAATTCAAGTCATACATCAAAACTTACCTGTTCACAGCGGATTTCGGTTAATTTACCAATATCTGTGAAATGCCTTAGCGAAGATACACTTTTAAGCGGTTTTTAAATCTATACATACCCGTTTTTAATACATACGTTTTTACTTTTAACCCTTTGACTTCCAGGCCGGGGTGCATGCCAGGATCCAGATATACTGGTGTAGGAGTTTTATTTTTCGTCATTTGAAGCTGGAATTGCTAATGCAATTTCCAGCTTCAAATGACGAAAAATACATAAATGTAGTAAATATTTGACGAAAATTTGTGTCATTTTATGGTTACTTTCATTGACGAATGACGACGGAAATTTCCGTCATGTATGGTAGTGAAAAGGTTAAATAAACACTACAGTGACTAGACGATTTATCACATGCGAAGCGCCTATGATTGTGCTACAGATATATGTCGCTATATAACTGTTTGTTTATTATTATATTAGGGGATTACCCCCCGACATGCCCTGACGTTTATAGACTTGGGCTTCGCTATGCAAGTTAATGTTAATCACTGTATCCTTTTGCTCAGCTCCGCTATCCCTGAGTCGGATAGTCCACAGACTGACAATAACAGCAGTAACTGCTGTTTGCCGTTGACAATGCAGATTGATTTATATCACTAAATGTGGATTTATCTGTGGATCAAAAACTTGAATTCTGATCAATTTTGTATATTTATATAAATTAAGATGACCTCAATCTATATTTCAAGGTCACAGACAGGGAATGCAGAATGGAGCTGTGGATTTGTCGTGTCAAAGATACATTTATTTTCTGGTTATTACAGAGGCTGACACTTTAAAAAGCATTCAACCTGCATTTTCCAAACAACAATATCGACAAAAATGGATCGAATGTGCAGATTGTAACCCTTTGAGGCTCATGACGGCTATTATCGTTTGTAGCCCATTTTATTAGCCGATCAAATCACTGTTATTTGGAACGGAATGTGTGTTTAACCCTTTAAGCCCTCACGATGCATTAAAGCCTCATTTTGCATCTCTGAATAATGGCCTAATTTCCTGAAACCTGGTGGTTTTATAACAAAAAATTTCATGGAACATTTTAAAAATAACTGTATTTTTTTCATTTCTCACCCACTTCAAGTCATTTTCATCCACTACAAGTCGAGAATTGCGACAGCAATTCGCGGCTTGTAGTGGATGAAAATGACAGTGGTAAACTCAGGCTTGAAAGGGTTAAACATCAAGGTTTGCATGATTTGTTCTTAAATTAAAAGAATGTAAGTAATTTTCACCCACTTGAAGTTGTGGGTCGCGGTAGCGAGACACAACTTCAAGTGGGTGAAAATTTAAATACGGAAAATGAAATGAATCGGGCTTTAGGCCACCTTTGTGCACATATAGGCTAAACTGGGCCAGGAGAACCTCCTGAGGATGGTAAGATGATTGAGATGACACTGTCCTCCAGACACAGGATTCAAAATTCGAGCCCTGGCGGTCTGAGGCCGAGCACGCTACCTCTCGGTCACGGAGGCTCCCCACAATACTGACTTTCACACGTGGATAGGGAGGAAACATTTTTGTTTCTTTCAAACCGCCGAGATCGGGAGCCGAACCCCGAACTTTGGCGTGAAAGGCAGCGGTGCTAACCACTACCCTAGGGCCCCTAGATCCTAAATAATACATCTGATTTAAATATAACAAGTAAAATTATTAATTCATTGTGGATGATTAGAAACATTAAAACATCCTATATCCGAAAAATCTTTGGAAATAAACGTAACGGCAAACAACAGTAGGCATAACGTCTTAACGTAGGCATAACGTCTTAACGTAGGCATAACGTCTTAACGTAGGCATAACGTCTTGAAAGATGGGCATCTATACCTTTGTTTGCAATAAAATAATTTAAATATCACCCACTTGAGGTGAGTGAAATGCGAAACCAAACATTTGCAAATCTTGATATTCAAAGACACATTTCGTTCCCAATAACTGTGATTTAACCTGGTGATAAAACAGATTAAAAACGACTTAGTGCTCCAAGGGCTACAAAATAAACTGTTATGCTTCTTTAATTAAAAAAATAAGTACTTAGCAAATTGTTCACTCTCGTAACAGTGACGCCTGCGGGCTCGGAGCGTTGAGTCACTGTACAAGAGTGGAGGCAAATTGAAGTTAATGGTCACTTTGAAATAAGCAGTTACTGTTGTGAGAATGCAAACAACAGTATGTTTCTATTTTTCAAGTTATCAGTTACGTCTATTGCAAAATATGTGATTCTTAATGTAAAAAGCTCAATAATGAAGTATATAGGCTACTTCGGTACTAATTTAAATTTTACTGCACAAATGTAATTATATTGTGTGAAATGGATTTATTTTGCCCGTATCATTATCAATCATGTTAAGTTTCAGACAGCGCTGGTAATTTGTCTGGATTAGGATATATACACATAGTTAAGCCAGCGCTGTGCCAACATTCAGACCTGGCTGGATTTATGTCTGTCCCACACGAGATATTGCACTACTTATTCACCTAACGAGTAGTTAAATGGTTCAAAGCTATACCCGCAGTGAAATGATGTTATATAGATAAATTTTTGATTAACCATTAGAGCACTGAGCTATTCAATTTAAATTTTCAGTCACTTGAAGTTATGTCTCGCTACCGCGACACACAACTTCAATTGACTGAAAATGTATGTTATTTATGAAATTTAAGTCCCAATATTTATCAGTGTTTCAAGATTTAAGGCATATTTTACTTTTAGCCACTGGTAATTAGGGGTTACACAGCATCTAGTAAAAACACAGAATGTCCACTGTAGACGACATCAGTGTTTTAGGGGTTAAGACGCGATAGCTAATGATTAGCACTAAATATTGATGTATCTGGACATTAATTTCACCCAGTATGTGGCTGCGGCACATAATACTGTTCACCCACATCAAGAAAAATCAGCCTTTTTTATCAAATATATCTGATTATATCTCCTACAAACCTGAAATATTTTTTATTTACACCATGGGGACCAAAGGCTTTTTCAATTTGAAATCATCATAAATGTCGTTTAAATCTTTCCGTTTCATTTGAATACCATGTGTTGTGGGTCTACGGCCATTATACATTTTAATTCTTTCAGTGCGGTGATCGACTTTAAACGGCAGAATCTGACACCTACAGACGGCTAGGGTCGATCCCCGCACTCAATGGGTTAAATATTTTACACCAGCTCTTGCTACGATTGATTTTGTCAGGGGCCGTATTCTCGTACAAGTTACGATATATCGCAGGCTTCTGATTGGTCGAGATGAGTTGAGCTGAGCTACTGTGATGTTATGAGAAGAGCCGTTTAAATGCCATTCTACACTGACGTCTATAGACGTCAGATTATGACGTCTAAAGTCTGCCCCGTGGTGAATGTTTAATCAAACGCAGGCTATCCTTATTGTGAAGAGTTAAATTAATTGTTATAAAGTTACTTTTAGGTGAAAGGTTTAGGTGCGTGTGTGTAGCAGATCACATACATGTATTATGTAGTTTGAACCTAAACAAGCTGCTGATAGTTTGACGTTACTTGTACACCTCAATGCACAGTGCGTGCTGCTAGCCCGCATTGTAACATTGTTTTTCTATGAGATTAATAAAACATGTTTTTTTCCTGCTTTTAATGTCATGTTTTCTTATATTATTACCTCATGTAGTTACAAATATATATGTGATGTTATATTCGTTTTTTACTTTTTATCGGTATGTGTCATATGTAGCATTCAAGGCTCATTATGAAATGGTAAAGCACTAATATATCTATTTATTGGTATTCTCACCCCCTTTAATTTGTGTCTCGTTAATTCAGGCCCTAATTTAAAACATTTGAAAGTAAATGTGTATTCTAAAGCTGGATCAATTGCTGGCTGCAATCCAGGCTGACGCTTAAACACGGTTGACGGTTGACGGTTGACGATTGACGGATAACGGTTGAGCTCCTGTTCCCACATAGAACAGGGGCTCTGGGGGCGCCGTTCTGTGTGACATACCAAAAGCAGGGAGTTCCCTATCACTCCACTGCATGAGACAAGAACCCGGTTGACGGTTGACGGTTGACGGATATCGGTTGAACTCCTGAACTCCTGTTCCCACAGAGAGCAGGGGCTCTGAAAGGAGCCGTTTTGTGAGACACATAAGGCAGTGGGCTTTCAATCATAGCACTGAAGGAGACGGATTCTGGTCTTAAGCAATGAGCTCTCTATCATTACATTGCTTGCTTGGGTGATGGCACGGCGGACACGGATGGTTGGCTAACGATGACGGTTCATGATGGTGGTTTCAAACACACTGCTCAGAAAGCAGAGCACATTTCAAAGGGTCAGTCCTTGCCCTTACTCTGGTGGCTGGTCGCCTCTTCCCTGGTTCCTTGTCTCCTGGACTTCTTGCCAATGCTTGTACAATCACCTACCTCACCAGGTGAAAAGAGAGAGGCACTATAAGGTTTATACCAGAACTAGTGCACAATCTCGCGTCAGCCCTCGCGCTGCGCGCTCCTCTAGTGTATTCTAAACCCAATATGAGATAATAAAACAGCTTGTTTTTGATCTGTTTATCTAGAATAGTTATTTATGTTATTGCGATTAATCTGAGTACCTTAGTCCTTTTCTGTGTAGGCTTATATAATTACTGTTTTTTTCCTATCAAGTAGTTTTTACGCCAGCGACATCAAGTCTATGTTATTTTTCACACGTAGGCCTACTTTCGCTCTGATGTTTTTGTTTTCAAACAGAAATAAACATTGTCTAGCCTCGATTTTCTGTTAGTGTAAACTCTTAGGTTTCAGGAACTGCAATCCGTTTTGTGCGTAGCCTTGTGCATAACCTTCAAAATTGAGCATTTCCAAGACAATGTATGCAATATATCGATAAATGTTGAAAATCACTTAAATTCATGCCAGGGCCTTAATATTGGTCAAATTTAACCCATTCACCTACCAAATTGTCTAGAATGACAAACTGAGTCACGTTATAGGCATTAAAAAGACATAGGTACCAAAATAATTCTTAGATTTTGGGAAATGGGTATGTTTTGACCTATTTTATTGCCGTTTTAGGTTTAAAAATATTGTAATGCCAATATATTTGACATTTTTGAATGTTGATATGGCCTGAAAATGTATTTTTAAATTCTCATCCTAAAAGATTAAAAAAAAAAATTTCACGCGAAGGTATTTCAAGATGAATAAACCTTCAGGGACCGTTTATGTACCACCCCCCCCCCATAAATTACTATTCCGGTCGAGTAAAACAGCATATCTTAATTTTGCTCTTGAAATGTGTTCCAACTGTTACTGTGGAGCAACTAACAACAATTTGGAAGTAAAATTTGGCGTGATGGTTCTAACAACAATTTGGAAGTAAAATTTGGCATGATGGTTCTTAAGAGTATGCTCCAGCATTCCATACGACAGGTAGCCCATAGAAAATCCAAGATGGAGACTATTATTCAAGATGGCCGCCAAATGAATTTCTAATCACCAATTTTCTAATAAATAGGGAGCTAATTCATGTATTTGATTCATTTTAGTGTCAAAGCATTAGTTGTCTTACATGTCGAGTTTATTTTAATATTCTTAGAATCCAAGATGGCGATCATTTTTTAGGATGGCCGCCAAATGTACTTCTTCATAAATTGAATTATGTGATTGAGTGATCTTTGTTTTAAACTATATCCGTTTTGTATACCGCGTTAGTTTTTCCTAATTTTGAAAACCAAGAAGGTACCATTTTCTCTCACAAATATGGATCTTCTTAGCCGGTTTGAATGATATTGGTGTCAAATTGTATATTCTTCTGGCACCTCAAATTCCCTTTTCTAGTGCCTAATGACATCGACAGAACAATTTTTCTCACAAATAATATCTATTTCAGTAGTACTGGTATCAAATTATACTCTTATATACAGTATGCATCAAATTATGCTTGTATATATTCTGAATTTGTTTGTTCTAGTTTGAATACACTCCAGTACGCATTTGATCACGATTCAGCTAACTACAATGCATTTTGGACAGTTATTGAACTTTTCAATAGTGTCTGTTTGCATACATGGCTGTGTCGCTACTTCGAAGCACATATAGCAATAACTGTTAATGTATGGGGCTTAAACGAGTTTAGTGAGAGGTATAAAAGTATATATTTTCGACAGTCAGCCATATATTCTCTGGCTGGACTGTTATGTTGGTGCCTAGCGCTTGCCTGGCTTTCTTTAAACTGGTGACGTTTATCACGAGCCAGTAAATGGAAGTGAGACATCTGATTTATAAATGGCCTATGTTCCCTTTCTGGTGAGAGGAGTTGTAATGTAGACATTATCTCTCCTGACGTGCCAGAACTGGCGGAGCCGCATCGGCGGCTGGTACAATTTAAGATGGATCACTTTTAAGGGCATATAATTATAATTTCAACTACACTTGGCCCAGCTCTCTCACAGAGATCAATCACTGCATTGTTTAACACGGTATTTGGATAATGCCAGCTAGGTCTACTCAGAGATTAACTTTGTCTGCATTTTAAAAATTCTGAAACTCACTACTCTTGTTTTATTGCATTATCATTCAGGTAAAGACTGAAGATTATCAGTGGAATGAGTGACATTGCTGAAAAAGTGTACATTTTGATTTGATTATTCCTAAAGAGCTGTTATCCACCCACCCGTCTTTGAGCTGAAGCGCATCAAAAATAATATAGAAAAAAATATCTCACAAGCTAACACATAAAATTTAGTTATCCAAAGGCGAAATTTGCTGAAATAATATGACGTGACATGTTGAAACATAATTTTAAAAACTCTCCATGCTATATTTTTTTATTATGCAGTCCCAGCATCGCTACTAATAAAAATGTCTCTATAATAAAACATATCACTGGTATTAATTCCATGGTACACAATGTTGCTGACCACGATAATGTCATCGGCATATCATGCAATTAGGCCCTCAAAATATTATCTCAGCCTGGAGAGGCTGTAGGTGGCTCAGTATGTGAAAGGTGGCGTTATTCCAAGATCCAGTCATTTAAACGTCGTGTATATGTGTCAAAGAAGAGAAGGTATGGGGGACCTGCAGCCCTTCTTGAGACATTTGTCAATGGTAGCATTGTTCCGATCCGCTTCGGAATTAAGTCGCTTCACCATGAGGTAAATGATGTTCCTTGACCAGCAGCATTTAAAAGTAGTGTATTAGGTGATATCACGTTTCAAGGATACAGCTATTACCAGCAATTTCACCTGCCGTGATAGCTTTTGATGAGAAGGTTTAAAGAATGCAAGCAGTATTGAAAGGGGAACCTTTTCTAATAGAGTACGCTGACCTACCGGTAAATGACGGTAACATTAAAAAGAACGAAGTGGTGTTTGTTGGCCTAATAACCAGCAGTTATAGGCCAAAAACGTCTGGTCCACTTTTCAGTGTTCCTATGTCTACAAGCATGTCGATGTTGCCAGATGTTCCAAGTGCTGAGAAGTGCTGAAAGATTACCGCCAGCTCTTCTCAAGATTATTCATGTCCTGTTAGATCAGACATTGTAAATTGCGGGTCAATAATCAAAAAGCTCCTGCCTGGCCGAGTGCAGAAGCAAGCTGACTCAACTGACTGTAATTCTTCGAATGCAGAAGTGACTGCACAATATACAGGGAGATGTCATCATATTGATTGGTCAGCGGTGATAATTTCCATACATCGACAGTGTTCCAACTAATTTCATAACTATAGCAGAAAAGACATTCTGTTGAAGGCTGAGTCTATAGAAAGTCGAATCCAAACTTCTGAAAGCTCAAGCTAGATCTAAAAGAAGACAAAGTATCAGTGCCAGAAATTCCCACATCGGCTGAATGTAGGCTACTTACTCTCATGAGCTTTCGTACGAATGAATGCTTGCGCTTGAGAATGACGAAGCCACCAGTTGGCAACCATTCGTCCAGCCAGACCCCCTGGTTGAGACTATTCGACCCTTGAATAGCGGAGCTGTTCGAAAGGCCATAGTGTCTTATAGCATTAAATTGATACATTTCAATAATCCACCATGCTCCATCATCCCATCCTTATGTCATCATCTGTATATCATTCATTTTTCTACTACGGATTGCACTGTCTTAACGTATTACAAAATAACTTACCATTACGGCTGTTTTGTGTAGCTGTGTAGGCCCCTATGTGTGAACAGTGGCGAGAACACTTGAATAAATTCATTCTGTGCTATATGTATAGATATTAATATGATTGTAGCGAGATGGCACACTGAGACAATATATTTATTAAGTGATGTTAATATTTTAATATGAAAGTGTGAGTCAATTTTCAGCAGCGAGATCGCAAACTAAGCAACTTTCTAAATGTTTTCGTGTGTTAAGTCTATTATTTATTTATTAGTACGGTTGTCCCACTTATTTATGGTACTAGGCCTATATATCGAAAACAAAGAGACATTCAATCATCAGTAGCGAGATCGTATTCTGACATAGGGGCCTACATTATGCGTGGTATGATGTATTAGTGAAATGGGATTGTCTAAGCTGTATGTCAATCTGTAAATCGTAAGGATTCCTTCCCTTTATTTCTATATGTGAGTGTTTTGTGTATTGTGTTATGTGTATTAATGAAAGTATTCTTAATTGGATTATTTTGTTCATAAATGTATCTAATTAGTCATGTAGCATTATTTATGATGGAGGCTTTATAAAAATTTAAAGGCAATTCAGGGTGCAAAATCGCAAGTAAAATATATAGAATGTGTCGCAATTGACAATAAATAGCATTAATAGAATGGAAGGGTGAATACAGTATAACTAATGATGCATAGCGATACGAAGGATCATAACCAACAAGATTATGTGGGATGATTATAAAACGGAGGTAATTCCAGTCATATAAGTGTCAGGTAGATGGACTATAATTGACAATTGTGAGTATTCAAAAATATTTTCGGAGTGGGTTTCATGTGGCTTAATTGGGAAAATTACCGCTTTTTGGGGGGTATTTGAAACCATAATTTGTACGGGCATGAATCAGTAATAATATGGGAGTTTCATACCATAGTTTATACTTGGAGATGGTTCGATAGTGATGTTCGAATGGCTGCAACAATTCACGAGCCAGTGATGGGACCTTAAACTTTTGTAAAAATAGCGGCCATATTGGAATTTTGACAACATCACCTTGTGTATCATAAAAACTGACCATATTGGAAATTACAGAAAAACATGTATATAAGTTTAATTTTTTGGGGGCGGTATACTGCAAATGTATCAATCAGTGAGCATCTCAAATAGTATGATTATTGGAACAAATTTGAATTCCGGGGGAGGGGGGCACTATCTCATACCTTGAGAGCTCAATATCATTCACAGATATATAGAATTAATCTTATGGTAAAGCCAATCGATAGGGCTACAAGAATAATGCACAGTTTAACCATAAAGCATGGAAATCGGTCACAGCAATCTGAAAACCAAAACACAATCGATGGATGAAAAATAGCCCATTTCCCCCAGTATCTGATAATTGTGGTAATGAGTATTCCTTATGTAGGCTAATTCTAATGATTCCAGAACTACTCAGGTTGTTATTCCAGATTTTTTGAAACTTCAATGGCTGAATTTGGACCAAAATTTTTTTTTGGTGAATCTCGTTTATCCTCCAATATAAACTCGCAATTTTGAATGTGATGCACACGGGTGCACACAAAACGGTTTGCAGTTCCTGACACCTGGGGACCTGTACTGATAAAAAATATGCTTTTTTTTTTGTTTGAAAAAAACACTAAGATGTCAAATGTCTCAGTACGCATACAAACTCTTTACAAGTTAAATTATATTGATTGTACATATTTAAATCAATAAGTGTCTACAAAGTGAGTAATATTCCTAATTTTTTCGATTTTGTGAAAAATCATACACCCCCCATGTATAAAATCGCGTTTTAGAATGCAATGCACAACGATGCACACCCAACGGATTGCAGTTCCTGGCAATGTTTTTTTTTGTTTGAAAAAAACATCAAGAAATAGAGCTCTTCTGGAGATTTGCCGCTCTTCTGTAGAAAGTATGAGTAGTGTCAGTCAACTTATTAAAAGGCACGTTTTTGTTTTATTTAGGAGAGAATCGCCAAGTCTCACGGGTCACAATGCGGGTTTTGTACACCAGGAATAGTTATGTCAATGTATACGTTACTAAGGAATAATCCACAGCCATCTGTTAAAGATATGGAGAGCGCTTTTGAAGGTGAGTTGAAGTACCAGAGTTGAAGTACCAGAACCACTTATAAAACCAATATGATGGGTTTTTTTATTTTTAAGGCCAATGTCTGTTTAGTTCATATATATTCACCAGATGACGCTTGTCCCTACTATTTCCATAATGATCGCGATGCTTTCTGGGTATAGACTCATCCCGGTAATACTATTCAGTTTTAAAGCATAATACACACTGTATGTTGATCTTTATATTAGGCATAAAGGTGGGGGCCTCAGAGATCGGGGGTTCGAACCCCACTCTGGCCTTCAAGTTTCAAAGAAACAAAATGTTTCTTCCCCGCTCACTCGCAAAAAATCAATATTGTGGGAAGCCTCCCATGAGCGAGAGGTTTCATGATCGGCCTCAGACCGCCAGGGCTCAAATTTCGAATCCTGTGTCATCTCCTTTATCTCACTATCCTCAGGAGGTTCTTCTGGCCCGGTTTGGCCTATATGTGCACAAAGGTGGCCTAAAATCCCATTTATTTCCATATTAGGCATAAAGGTTCGCATCTTTCACCTAATAAACCAGAACATATGAAAATCAAAAATGTGCACTTTTAAATAGGCCTACTTCATAAGAAGAGCGTTGTTTGTTTGGTCTGATAATTTTGTCGGTATGTGAATGAAATGAAATATGTGCACATATAGGCTAAACTGGGCCAGGAGAACCTCCTGAGGATGGTGAGTTGATTGAGATGACACTGTCCTCCAGACACAGGATTCGAAATTCGAGCCCTGGCGGTCTGAGGCCGAGCACGCTACTTCTCGGTCACGGAGGCTCCCCACAATACTGACTTTCACACGTGGATGGAACTCCGAACCCCGAACTCTGGCGTGAAAGACAGCGGTGCTAACCACTACCCTAGGGCCCCCGCCCTTGTCTGTATGTAATTTAGGCCAATTTTTTCGGCGAATGTTTTCAGCATGTGGTAAAAATTCACTAAGTTAAGTTACTAAAGTTATTAATCATGATACTTTGATAAAATGACAATTATGTGATTATTAGCAATAATTTTACCCTCTTATTATCATTGTAAAGCGGAAGTCTTATCTACGCCGCTGCAACATTAAAACAACACATTGCCCATATTTACTGCCACCGGAATTACAGTTCACTGACATAACTTTTCATATTTCAGGTAACTTATGTCGTTGTACAGGCTACAGACCTATCCTACAGGGCTTTCGAACTTTCACAAAGGTCAGATTCGAAATGATATAACGTATACTAACTTATATTGGTTGAGTTTTGAATTCGTAATTGATTTAAATAGTTATTACATGCGTTATTTATCTAACATATATTTTAGCAAACTGCCCACTGTTGTACTGATTATGCTCACGGATTTAAATCACACACAAATTAATAGGAGGGTGCACATGAGTCATGGAAATTATGGATACTTCCCAGTTCACTTTTTACTCATTTTTTTGGCCTCGCTATTCGCTTTTTATAAGGGGAAAATGATATAAATATAGATAAAAATAAACATAAATGTTTAGGTTTGTTTTTTTCACACTCTTTATAAGCTGAAATCCTCGATGTTCTGACCCTAAGAACAGGCGATTCGCCGTTCGTTTAATTCGTTTTTTAACCCATGTGGACCCTTTAACAGTACTTTTTATTTTGGCTCCTCGATCATGTCCATAATATGTCGATATGATCATAGACTAGAATGGCGTTAGTATTTACATTTTGTGGTATGTGATTACAAGTAAATAACAAAAAATACGGACAAGATTTAGTTTCAGAGGTGTATGTCCAAAAAGAGAAATATGAGAATACGGAATTTAAATAGCACACGTGCTTTGTTGCCACAGCATCCGTACATTTTAACTCTTTAAGTGCTTCATTACTACTTAACATTTTCCTTTCATTTGAAGTTGGCATTGCTCACGCAATTGCCAACTTCAAATGAAAGGAAAATACCTCCTCACTTAAAAATTAAACCTGCTAAATTTCACAATGGGGGCTTTACTCAAGATTTATACATGCATATTTGTTCAATTCCTGTCAAATTTTAGTTGTGGAAAAACAGTATGAATGCGCTTAAAAGCGTCGCACGCACTCAAAGGGTTAAAGTCTCCCACAAAAAACGCCTTTGTATCTGTTAACTAACATTTTGTATTTTGTCCTCAGTTAATACTGTGTTTTATGCCAGCATGTTTTATTTTACACATGACTTTAATTGATTGATTGATTGATTGATTGATTGATTGGTTGATTGATTGATTGATTGATTGATTGATTGATTGATTGATTGATTGATTGATTGATTGATTGATTGATTGATTGATTGATTGATTGATTGATTGATTGATTGATTGATTGATTGCTTTATTGATTTATTGATTGATTCATTGATTCATTGATTCATTGATTTTCACTGAGCCCAGAATTTATATGCTGGGGAATTAAAGGCCCATTCTCAGGCAAAGGCATGTTTTGTTTTAGCTTTGTCATATCTTTGAATAAGTAAAGGCAACATTCCGATAGATTACAACTTTTAAAAACATCCCTTGTCAACATAATCAGGTTTCGAAAAAACCGGATTATGACAAAATGTCGGTCATTACATTTTTGTATTTTAGATCGACCCGTTTTATAATAGACTTGTCATATTTGACGAGGAAAGGACATGAATCACAAATTTTATTTTTTCCTCTTAATTTACTAGTCGTAATCTATAACAAATAGTTCTGTAGTATGTGAGGTCTCAGATGTATCACATCGTCAAAGACGTTGCGAGTTTAATTGCAACGTCATTGGAAAATTAACGCTTTCCCAATCAGCCTCTCATTTCAAGACAGGAAGGGTCAACACAGCTAAACTCGGCCGCTTGACATGTTTTTAATCTTCGCGAGCCACCGCAAAATACACAGGCGATATGCATGGGATGTTCGTGGCTGGGGTAGTGACAAAAAGATTTTCATCAGTGTTGACCCTTTCAAAGAAAAATAAATCAACATTGGACCCTTCATCTAGACCATCAGCGCACAGGTTTTATGGTCAATCAGAATGGAATTAATGGCATGGTTGTCCGAAATTGTAGGAACATTTTCGAAATACACACTAAATCGGGTACATATCTCTTTCAAATGGAGGGTGGAAAAACATAATATAGATTTACGATGATATAAGCCGAAATGACACAATTTTAAACTTTTTAAGTTGAAGGCACTTGGGAATGGGCCTTTAATGTGCTGAGAAAAAAATGATCTCACCCGACCTGGCATCTATTTCTAATATGACCGCCAAAATACAGTTGTCCGGCGATCTTGTCAGAGCCGCTTGACGGATTTGCTTTATTTTAGCTTGACATAATATCTGAAAGGTTTTTAGTGCATCTCACAGTTAAACTACTTTTATGTCTGGCAGGAATATCAGTGTGGAATGGGTGAATACTGCTGTAAAAACAGGCCCGAGAAAAAAATGGAAGACGGCTTCAAGGAAACGGTATGTTCTCTTGTAATAATTTGCATAATCTTAATTGATTTTTTTCCTTCAACTTATTTTTACAATTTTTATCCACTTGAAGTTGTGTCTCACCACCGCGACTCTCAACTTCAAGTTGATCAAATAATTAGTTATTATTTCATTGTTTGCAATTATGACACATTATGTCTAATTTTGAGAAGTTTATTTCCAGAGCCCTAAACTTTACGACGAGGATGAGTTCATACCTCATGATCCCAGCCAAGAGCTCATCTTCCCAAGTGAACTCAAGGTAAGTTTTCGCTTTTTCCAGTTTAGAATTTTTCAATTTGATAATTACGTAATTCCGTTTTAATGTATATAAATGTGACTAACAATTTCTAGTTACACAGTTAAAGTAACTATTGTATGTTTTAATGTAAATCCACATGGCCTACGATTTCTAGTTACACAGTCAAAGTAGCTTATTCAACCCTTGAAGCGATGAATTTTTTTAATGAAAACCTTGAATTTGAAATCACAATATTTTTCTCATTAGAATACCTATGTTATGGGTCTATGGCCATTAGAAATATTTTTACTCTTACACTAGGGGATAGACTTTAGTCGTCAGAATCTGACGTCTACAGACGTCAGATTCTGACGACTAAATTCTATCCCCCCACTGTAAAGGCTAATACAATTAGAAGGGAATGGGAATTGTGTGAACGTTTCAATCAATTCAATGACATGTATTCATTAATTGGTATTTGTTTTGTTGTCAGTTGACAGATGAATACGATAGACAGAGCCTGGTGTTCCGGTCAGAGCGGGTCACGTGGTACAGACCCACATCCCTTGAACAGCTGCTGGACTTGAAGCATCGTCATCCCGGAGCTAAGCTAGTGGCTGGAAACACAGAAATAGGTCCGTATCCAATCCTGCCATAGAATCACGAGGGAGCTAAACTAGTGGCTGGAAACACAGAAATAGGTCCGTATCCAATCCTGCCATAGAATCACGAGGGAGCTAAACTAGTGGCTGGAAACACAGAAATAGGTCCGTATCCAATCCTGCCATAGAATCACGAGAGAGCTAAACTAGTAGCTGGAAACACAGAAATAGGTCCGTATCCAATCCTGCCATAGAATCACGAGGGAGCTAAGCTGGTGGCTGGAAACACAGAAATAGGTCCGTATCCAATCCTGCCATAGAATCACGAGAAGCTAAACTAGTGGCTGGAAACACAGAAATAGGTCCGTATCCAATCCTGCCATAGAATCACGAGGGAGCTAAACTGGTGGCTGGAAACACAGTAAATAGGTCCGTATCCAATCCTGCCATAGAATCACGAGGAAGCTAAGCTGGTGGCTGGAAACACAGAAATAGGTCCGTATCCAATCCTGCCATAGAATCACGAGGGAGCTAAACTGGTGGCTGGAAACACAGAAATAGGTCCGTATCCAATCCTGCCATAGAATCACGAGGGAGCTAAGCTGGTGGCTGGAAACACAGAAATAGGTCCGTATCCAATTCTGCCATAGAACCACGAGAAGCTAAACTCGTGGCTGGAAACACACAAATAGGTCTGTATCTAATCCTGCCATAGAATCACGCGGGAGCTAAACTGGTGGCTGGAAACACAGAAATAGGTCCGTATCCAATTCTGCTATAGAATCACGAGGGATGCTAAACTGGTAGCTGGAAACACAGAAATAGGTCCATATTCAATTCTGCTATAGAATCACGAGGGAGCTGAACTAGTAGCTGGAAACACAGAAATAGGTCCGTATCCAATCCTGCCATAGAATCACGAGGGAGCTAAGCTTGTGGCTGGAAACACAGAAATAGGTCCGTATCCAATCCTGCCATAGAACCACGAGAAGCTAAACTCGTGGCTGGAAACACACAAATAGGTCTGTATCTAATCCTGCCATAGAATCACGCGGGAGCTAAACTGGTGGCTGGAAACACAGAAATAGGTCCGTATCCAATTCTGCTATAGAATCACAAGGGAGATAAACTGGTGGCTTGAAACACAGAAATAGGTCCGTATCCAATCCTGCCATAGAATCACGAGGGAGCTAAGCTGGTGGCTGGAAACACAGAAATAGGTCCTTATCCAATCCTGCCATAGAATCACGAGAAGCTAAACTGGAAACACAGAAATAGGTCCGTATCCAATCCTACCATATATAATCACGAGGGAGCTAAACTGGTGGCTGGAAACAAAGAAATAGGTCCGTATCCAATCCCTTGTGTAGGCCTGGTGGTAGCGTCATATGCCTGGCACATCAGAGTTTAAGGATTCGTCCTCAAGGAAACAAATATATCATCCCTATCCACTTATATTAATTCACTACTATGGGGCTTTCTGTGACCGGGAGGTAGCGTCCTCGATCTAAGGCTCAACTTTCAAATCCTATGTCTGCAGGGCAGTGATTAATCAAGTTTTCATTCATTCATTCATTCATTCATTCATTCATTCATTCATTCATTCATTCATTCATTCATTCATTCATTCATTTATTCATTTATTCATTTATTCATTCATTCATTTATTCATTCATTCATTCATTCATTCATTCATTCATTTATTCATTCAAACACTTATTGACTTACCATGTGCGCTAACAAATATTTCTCAAAGCACTTACTTTTCATTTTACATTCACATTTGATAAAATCGAGGTCAACAATTTTGAAATCTTGTTGATTCATATCACGCTTTATGTTTAACATGTTGGAAAGCTTTATAGTTTGAAACATTATTAGAATTTTCATATCTAGTGCAGAACGGCATTTAAACGGCTCTTTTCATAACATCATATTAGCTTAGCTCAGCAGATATGAACAATTAAGCTTATGTAAAATATAACAAAATATCTTAACGACTGCTTGGGTAGGCCTAGGTGTATGGTTGGCCACCACCCATTATAAGTAAATAAACCTTCTGAGAATAATTAAAAACCTTCCGCGGATAATTAAAACCTTCCGCAGACAATTAAAAAATTTCCGCGGAGAATTAAAAATTAATTCTCCGCGGAAGGTTTTTAATTCTCCACGGAAGGTTTTAATAATCCGTGGAAGGTTTTTAATTCTCCGCGGAAGGTTTTTAATTCTCCGCGGAAGGTTTTTAATTGTCCGCGGGAGGTTTTAATTATACGTGGAAGGTTTTTAATTCTCCGCGGAAGGTTTTAAATTGACCGTGGAAGGTTTTTAATTATCCGCGGAAGGTTATAATTATACGCGGAAGGTTTTTAATTATCCTCGGAAGATTTTTTCTACTTATGAGGGTGATGGCCAACCATATTGGTGAAGGATTATCATTTTTACCACCGACGACCCACCCCTACGAATTCCGCAATTTACAAGCATCCACTCCACTTTAAAACATAGTGTCAACAGACGAAACACAAGCCACGTATCTTAGACCTCAATAGTGGACATCAGTGGTGATTCTTGCATTTCTGTTATAGCGAGAGTCAGTGGGAGCTAGACCTTCCTAGCAAACAGGTAAATGGATTGAAAAGGTTAAATTTATGATGGTCTAGGAAACGGAAATATCAGGGCTATATATCCATGGCATTCTGTACCTGGAATGACCAGTCTGACCTACTCGCTTCGCCGCAGACCCACTGCCATTTTATGTACACAGTAAGCTTTGAAAAAAACGTATTCGCTTCGCCTACCGAAAAAACTTTAGATGCTGTAGAATTTCTAGGAATTCCACATCAGAAACTTACACAATAGCCTTTAACAGGCGCGGATCCAGAGGGGGAGGGGGGCGCACACCTACCCGTTTTTGTGCCAAATTCTTTAAAAATTCCCCTAAATTGGCCTAAATATGCTTAAAAACTCGCCTCCGAGCCACCTGCGCCCCCTCCTTTTTAAAATCCTGGATCCGCCCCTGTTTAACAATACACATTTATTATCAAACTACAGTATATTATAATCACGGACTCCAATTACTCCCGTCATTGTGTCCGTCTTGTCCAGTCTCGTCTGTAGGGCGAGTATGAACGCATGACGGCATCCGTGGCACTTGCAGTGGTCAGCCGTGGTTAGCACGTCTTGCTTGTTCCAATACCTAAGTTCAAATGCCCAGAGCATCCCAGAATCAGGATGTACGTGACAGCCAGATGGCAGTCACGTGAGCAGCTGTGACTATCACGTCACCCAGTAGTGTAAATTCACCACAGTGTCATGCAACTGAGACGATTTTTTCCAGTGCTCAAACTAAGCCGTTTCAGCTTGAAAAGAGACGTCAACCCTTGACGCCATCCCGACGCCAACACGACACGTCGGACGGCGAAGGGTTGGTTTTCAATCTCGGACTCCAGGCTCATTTAGCAAAGTCCTTCTCTAAGAAAACGTTGTGTTTATTTCTCCTCATCCGTGTGGAACACATACAATATACAGATACAATTACATAGTCCCTTCACTCTGATTCATCCTGGCAGAGAACCACAACCCAGCTTAGTTCTAAAGTAGAGCGCGCACCATCGTGCCTTGGGCAGCACTCCGGCCCGCTTCAATCCCTTATCAAGCCCGCATCACTCTCCTCGACGACGTCCGTCACTTATATGCACTTTACATCATCATAATCACAACATTGATTTACCATCTAATCATACATGATCATAATCGGCACATCGAGTTGACATACATTTCCTGGCGACGGTCGCCCGTCCATCAGCCTTGATGGCTCGGCTGACCTTTGCCTGTACCGACCAATCCATTACTGACCCAATCCAATCATGGATTGTCGTGTTCCGTTCTGGTCAGATCAACAGTAGTTATCATCTCTGCGTTTGCCTACTGCGTTAGGCATGCATAAGTTTACATAGGCCTATCCCTCAATGTTAAAAAACGGATTATGTTCTTTTAACTCCAACTAATACCTATAAAATTATGCATGTACATACAACAGTGGTGCACGTTATGTGAGTAAGGTTAACATTTCTTAAGTAACAACAAGTTTGCACAACACTGAAGATCACAACAATGATAGTACATGTCAATAAGTCATTATTAAATACTCTTGATAACGGTTATTGTTCGCATCTCGGTTATTGTTTACATTGGTAATAGTACACTAATATGTCCATACCTCATTACTTAACTAAGTAGCACACAATATGACGTGATTGTCCTCACTACACTTGTTCTCATGTCCTCTCTGGTCGCGTTACTGCGATCCAACGATCTTCCGCTGTAGTTTTATCGCCTCCAACCGAAGCTTACAACGTAACTTCCACAACTTTGACGCATGGCACGTCCACCATAGCAAGAACGCACAACTAATGACTAGAGCAACCGGCGACAACAAAGACAACGGCAATGCCCAGCGGAACGAGGACGCCGGCCGGACGTATCCAATGTCCAGCTGGGTCACCGAGCTATTAATTTTGCAAGGGTTATGTCCTCAATTTGGGGTAATGCTTGTCAGTCCGGGTGCTCGAGGCGTGTTTGTAAGAGCTCTTGTTTCACAATAATACATAGTTTAATTAATGCATGCAATCAATGATTATTAGGAATAGCTAGTGCTGTCCCTGTTGACCTGCAGATGGTACACCACCCCAGTGTCCATTCGCATGCCTGCAGGCAACGTTCAGCAGCAATTCTCGAGATATACATAATATAGTTTAACAATGTCTTGTGGATAACCACAACAATGTCATGAAATCCCACGTCATTTATATACCAATGAAATGGACACATGGCATAGGGCGACCTCTCTGCAGAAACCTCGGTCACCAGGGCAGCGTTATAACAACTAACTGATCCCGTCGTTAGGTGATGTCACCGTTTAACACAGATGTGTTGGTTTCAGAGAAGGCGTCATTTTGTCACATATGCTATGACATACTCGAACCCAGCCCTCAGCTCATAGGCTGTTCATGTGTGGGGTTCAAACCTGCCCCACGCTGCGCGTCTGACACCGCAACAGCTTTGGGGGTTCTGTACTTGTCCTCAGTCACTTACGTGGGACCGGTTCCGTACTGATACATTATACACATAATATTTACTAGCGATTCCGTGGACTGTGAACACCTTTGTTAGGTCTGCTGTCACTCGGTTATCACAATACATGTTGATACCATGCGAGACCAGGTTATAACAGCTCCACTCGCTAAATTACTGCTTCATAAGCAGCGTCGTCTTAACAACAATATTTCCTCTGAGAATTATTCCAAACTCCCAGAGTTGCGCACCTCGCGCTGGTTCCAATCAGGTCAGTTGAGCCAAAAATCATGTAGGGGCCTACACTCTCTTTGGCGAACATAATCTGATTAACCTGTGAGCTCTCACTATGAGCAGTCACATTTCCCACAAAACCCGCCAGTATCACATTGTACTGGGGACACTGGTTTCGCGTCAATCAGAATTTACTAACCCTTTAATTGCTCTGCAATTTTATTTACTTCCCATTCACTGCGTGTGGTGAACTGCAATCGCAATTCTCACCTCCTAGCAACTTAAGCTACAAATAACCTAATTTTGTTAAAATATTCAAATGCAACACATCAAATGAGCATTATCCTCATTTTAATAGGTTGTATCATTTTCTATAATCAGCATATTTGATAAATATGACATTGGACTCGTAAATGCCTCCTGAGGAATTCAAGGGTTATTAAACAACCAACCACGTTTCATTAATGTTATGGGAAGAATCTGGGGAGGGCCATCGTAGCCTCAATTTCCGCTATTCTTTGCTCCCAAACATTAACATTAATATGAGTGGTAATTCTGATATTTATTTTCAATCCCAACCTTGCCCACTTTGCCTCTTAATACCGTCATATTCCTTCCAAGGGTTCAATTTGATAGAAAAACAATTCAGTGAACGTATTCTCACTCATTACCAAATTCAAAATTTTCGTATTGTCATTAATTAAGACGGATAAACCAGTTTTACTAATTACTTCCAATTTTGATCAATAATTCAACAGAATGATGTAGCTACTGAGCAAATTGAACCATGTTATCCGGTTATACGCGGCCCGACGTACGAGAGATGTGGGTGGTGTAATTATTATCAGCAATAGCACAAAAAAAATTACATACCTCTTTCCGAAAAGATGTCGGCATTCATCCGACGCAATTAGATAATGGGCTAATCACTGTCTTTATCAATGTTCCGTCCGCGGAGCATTTAACATACTCCTATGCATTATCGGACCGATGTGAACGCCGTCGACTACAGGTCGACCCCAGGGCGTGCACTGCCCGACTCGTATGCATTTTCGGACCAATGTGAACGCCGTCGACTACATGTCGACCACAGGGCGTTCACAGCCCGACCTGACACCATGACACATTCTTCTACGGCGCACTTCCCCATCAGTCTCCTCACTGTGCTGCGACATAGGTGTGGGTAAGTGTTTTTGAGTGTGGTGAACCCGTCCAACACCCAAAATGTTAGCTTGTCACCATGCAGCTCCCTGGCAACCACCGCGATCAAAATGTGCTTTTGATCAGCTCTTCTGCTCTCCACTGGGCTGTCATCTTCGGCAACGTTGCAGAGATGTCTTCTGAAATTGATCTCTGCATTTGGGACTGTCCTGCGTGTTTTTGCTTTTTTCCATGGCACTGGGCGACGCCCTTTAATTGACGTGGACATTGCCATAACACTGTTTATTTTAATTGATGTGGACGTTGCCATAATACTGTTTATATACACTGTTTACACTTCTAAATTAAAGGTCCAGCAACGGCTTCAGTAGCAATTTTAAATTTCAAGTCACATACCTTGTAACTATTGGCAGGAAAAATATTTCAGGAAACCTTCAGGGAATAAAAAATTGTTCACAACCATCGTCAGCAGCAGACGTTATCCGTCCACCACTCCAGTCCTCCTACAGGTTTTAACATTGTCCGAATTTCCTTCTGCCACCGCTGTCACTGAAGCGCTGCCAAGCTAGATCAATGTCACAAGCCATATCACTGTCCTGCTGGCCCAGCTAACACCGGCGCTGACGCGACTGTAACATAGTGCCAGTAACATCAGTAGCCCAAACAAAAACTGTCCTCTCTGTCACTGTCTTCTCTCTCTTAAGACGTCAAATATTGACGTCAAGTCGTCCACACAGATCCTCTAGCAAGCTCGCCAATGAAAAGAGACGTCAACAATTGACGCCATCCCGACGCCAACACGACACGGCGGATGGCGAAAGGTTGGTTTTCAATCTCAGACTCCAGGCTCATTTAACAAAGTCCTTCTCTAAGAAAACGTCGTGTTTATTTCTCCTCATCCGTGTGGAACACATACAATATACAGATACAATTACTTAGTCCCTTCACTCTGCTTCATCCTGGCAGAGAACCACAACCCAGCTTAGTTCTAAAGTAGAGCGAGCACCATCGTGTCTTGGGCAGCACTCCGGCCCGCTTCAATCCCTTATCAAGCCCGCATCACTCTCCTCGACGACGTCCGTCACTTATATGCACTTTACATCATCATAATCTCAACATACAAGTCATGATCATAATCGGCACATTGAGTTAACATACATTTCCTGGCGACAGTCGCCCGTCCATCAGCCTTGATGGCTCGGCTGACCTTTGCCTGTACCGACCAATCCATTACTGACCCAATCCAATCATGGATTGTCGTGTTCCGTTCTGGTCAGATCAACAGTAGTTATCATCTCTTCGTTTGCCTACTGCGTTAGGCATGCATAAGTTTACAAGCTGGCGAAATCTAGTGATCGCATTAGATAAATGGAGGGGTCTCTGTCAGAAGAATTTGCGATGTCATCATTTTAGACATTCTCTACCCTGTGTTTCATAACATATCAGTGATAATTTCATGTGTCTTAAAAACGAATTTTCTTCCATTTGTAAAAATAAACCTGTTTCTTGATCAGGAGTGGAGACGAAGTTCAAAGGTCAGCATTACCAAGTGCTCATCAGTCTGAATCAAGTAGGAGAGCTGTGTGTGATAGAGAAACGAAATGACGGGGTTTGGTTGGGTGGCAACACCAAGCTCACAGAGATGGAACATGTGCTGAAGAAAGCCATCGAAAGCTTACCAGGTAATAATATTATGAAATAAACAGATATTATTATTAACACTGTTTGACATCAAGGAGCGTTGTAGGCCTACTGACCTTAACTGACAGACAGATTTTACATTTTTCAGATTTACGTCAACTAATTCATCTGAAGAATGGAAAATTTGTCTGTCGTGATATCGCTCTCAGGCCTTTATTGTACACTTAATTATAGTTTATGGGAATGGCACCACCTCTGGTGGGATTAATTGCCAGTTTAATTATTAACCCTAAATAAAATTATATAAGCATATTTGTATCCCCCTGATATTGTGTCTCACTTTCGCGATCCATAATTTGTTTGTAAAAAGTAATCATGTTTGTTAAATTTGGAAACAAGCATTATCATTCTTGTTGATTAACATACAAGATGATAATTCGAATATAAATTCGGTGCTGTTAATTAATCCGAATGAAGACAATTCTGAATGAAGACCTTGATCCAAAGCTGTGTTTTTTTAAATGTGTGGTCAACTGTCAAAATTCGCGGGACAAGGGTCCCCCAGAAGGCAATAGTGTCCGTGGGTAAGCCAAGGCCCTATCCCATAATAATACTAAATATGCGTTTCATACCCAAAGCCTCATTAAGAGCAAGTTCTCAAATCACAGCAAGTTCATATATACTTGAGCGACATCTGTGAGTTGATAATTCAAAGCTCTTTGCCCTTGCCCCTACTTGGTCGCTTGCTTGCAAACAAACAGACTGTATTACTGCGGGGATGTTGAAACTGCTTGACCCCAAGTTTGTATTGACATCCCAGTAAACACAAAACATTTGTATGACTTTATGCAATGTCGGACTAACGTCGTAGACGTTGGGCTGACGTTGTATAAATGTTATACAAATGTTTTGTGTTTGCTGGGGCAGGAGCACTTTCTCTCAAACATTGTACATTTATTCAATGTTGGTTCAATGTTGGGCCAGCGTCGCAGCTGCGGCAGATTTGAATATCCAAAAGTCGGTGTCCCATCCCTCTTTGAAATATATACAGTAATTCACCTGGATCAGTCACCGGTGCGATTAAAGGATGTATCTAATATTAACTATTTTCAGAATACAAGACGCGGGTGTTTTCGGCCATTGTGGAAATGCTGCGCTGGTTTGCGGGTCATCAAATCAGAAATGTTGCTGTGAGTGTCGACTTAGTTTGTTAAATTAAGTGATATATTGTTGTATGTTAACCATACTAACCTTTGGATCACTGAGCTAATCAATTTAAATTTTCAGTCACTTGAGGTTGTGTCTCGCTACCGCGATACACAATTTCAAGTGACTGAAAATTTGTGTGATTTACTGTTCTAAATTTAGTTCCAAACACATTTCAATGTTTCAAAATTGAAAGCGTGTATTACTTTTAACAACTGATTATACAGGTGCTAGTAAAATCAGAGAATGTCTACTGTAGTAGATTGTATAATGTCGACATCAGTGTTCTAAGGGGTGAACATGTCTTAAGCAAATGTGACATAATAAGTTATTATTGATATTTAACCCTTTCAAGCCTGAATTTACCATTGCCATCTTCATCCACTACAAGCCGCGAATTGCTGTCGCAATTCTCGACTTGTAGTGGATGAAGATGATTTGATGTGGTTTAAAAATGAAAGAAAATTGCCATGTATTGGTGAGCCAGTTTCATGGAAATGTTCTTTCTAAAACCCTTTGTTGTAGGAGAAATTAGTCTGTTTTCAGGGATGTAAAATGATGCATTAATGCATCGTGAGGGCTTAAAGGGTTAAACGCTAAAATATTTGTAATACAAACCTAGAGACCCAAAACATTGTACATGTCTTTCTTTGTATATTTCTGGCAGTGCATTGCTGGTAACATAGCCACAGCCAGTCCCATATCAGATCTGAACCCTCTGCTTCTGGCTGCTGGATCTAAACTCTGCCTGGCATCTAAAGGTTGGTGGTTCGATATCAATAAAATTTGTGAACATGTGATGAGTCTTGTAGTATAAAGTAGTAGTAGGAAGTAAGTAGTAAAGTATATTTAGTATCACCGAATAGCCCAACAGTTATTTTCAAACGTTAATGCTCCTATACCCATTATGAAAATATAAGACTTCTAAAAGCGATCAGTATGGTAGGCCCTAGGGTATGCATTTTCTTAGTGAATTTGGCATCTCCAAATAACTCGGCACTTCTTCTTAAAATCAAACTGAGGTACTCTTCTCGGAAGAATATGTAAGATTGGCTTTAAGAGTGATTTATAGTATATGAACAGGACATCTTAAAACACGAAGTCAAGTTTTTTTTGCCTTTTTTGCTAATCCTCCTCTCAATTCTACTTGGTTATATAGTTAATGTTATGTGTGATTGACAGAAGGAGGAGAAAGGGAGATACTGATGGATGAGACTTTTTTCACGGGATATCGCACAACTGTGATAAAACCAGCAGAAGTGATTGTCAGGGTCTATATCCCATTCACAACAAAGGTTCGTTCTCCAAACAGAACGTTATTTTACTCTGAATCCTTACAACGCTGACATATTTTTGTCTAAACCATGGAGATCAAAACGTTTTGCTCAATTTAAATGTCTTAGTTACTGTTAGCTCTTTCCGCTTCATTTGAATATCTATATTATGGGTCTACGTCCATTACATTAGATATTAAATAGCTTTACCCTTTCAGCGCGGGGATCGACTTTATCGACAGAATCTGACGTGAGATTCAGTTTGTCGCACACAGGTAATGTACAGGCAGTTACTTTGTTTGCGTCTTATAATGTTGTTCATTTTGGTATGGTACAAGATTGTATGCCGTTATGATACATTGATCCATTTGCATCAATGGAATTTGCCGCTCGCCGACGCCCCTATCTCCGGCTAGACACCTAAAACTATTTTTTGCTGTGCTAAAAATAAACCGACGAAGACCTCGGATAAGTTAGAGATACAGGTACAGTCTAGAAGGTATTATCAAAAAAACCATTCAGCCGACTAGATAAGGGGATGTGTTTTTTTTTCAGCAAGGACAAAATAAATCGATTTAAAAACATTCGTCAATGAATATCTGGTCTTTACCTCAACCGTATTAAAGTTGAACGTCATACGCTTGGTTGTATAAAGAAGGTATTCAATTTACGAAATGTCTATTTTACATAAATATTAATATTTTTCGTCATTTGAAGCTGGAAATTGCGTTAGCAATTCCAGCTTCAAATGAATGAAAAATAAAAAAGAACTTTTCGGCAGTTTTTAATTACTTAGGTTAAATATATTTTATTTTTCTTTGTACAGAATGAGTATTTTCTGGGTTACAAACAAGCCCACAGACGGGACGACGATATCGCCATTGTTAACAGCGGCATGCGTGTGTCATTCACAGAGAACACCAATGTCATTGAGAATATGACGCTCTGCTACGGCGGCATGGCGCCCAACACTGTCATGGCGACGAAAACGGCGAACCGACTTACTGGAAGGTAATTGTCATTGCAAATTTGTCACTTGTTCCCCCCCCCCCCCCACACACACACTTTTTCATTCACATTAGCCGATACATTATCTGGATTATGGTTAGTGGGGCTTGGCAAATTTAAAAATGTCTCATTTGCCAAGTGGCGTATCGGCCTCACCTACGGGGACATTTAGTGTTGAAAAAACGAAAACTTTGCTTTTGTCAATTTTCAGAATTAGTTTAGTGAATAATTATATGTTTATTTCCAATTCACAATGGAAATCAACAAACTTAACAAACTGTGTTTTGTTATATATAATTTGTTATATGGACATTTTACTTATTAATTTTATAATGGTATGTAGTTTATAAAAGTCAGTGTCTGATACTTTCAACACTATTATGTATATCATGCACACTGATTTTATACTTTGTAGGCAAGCCTGAACCAGATTTTTTATAACAATTTTTCTTACAAAAGATTGGTTTGTTCAGGCTTGTTTTTTATGATGTAAACTAAGGAGTAATGAAAACTCTCAAAAGGCATTTATTCTTTGACTTGATTTCTCAACATAAATACACATCTAGACAATTGTCATTTATTTATGTCAAGTTTACCTCTTCTATATAAACCTCCACCTTTACGGTACCTTCCCCTTTATTTCAGACGCTGGGATGAGTCTATAGTGAGTGACTGCTGTGAGCTCCTGGCCCAGGACCTACCCCTGCCGCCAGGGACACCTGGTGGCTTTGAGAGTTATAGGAGCACCCTGGCCAGCACGTTCTTCTTCAAGTTCTACATGAGTGTATGTGATCAACTCAATAAAAAACAGGTACAGTTAAGATACAGGCCCTATTTGGACCTGGACGAGATTTTTTCTTGTTGGAATTAAAAAGAAGGTCTTAATTATAATTTTGTTCCTTTTATTAGTGGTTGACACGCTTTAATTCCATGCTAATGCAAGTTCTACCTCCAAATTACAATAAATATTTTAATTTACGAAAAATAGACATATATACAATTAAACTATTTGATAAACTGAGCATGTGGCCATGACATGACTACCCACTAAACACAAAACATTTCTATAACATTTGTACAACGTCGACCCGACGTCTTCGATGTTGGCCCAACATTGTACAAATATTATGCAAATGTTTTGTGTTACCGTGTAAGTATAATATATCAATAGCCCTATCACCCTCACATCATTATCTGTACATCATTTCATCTCATCAATTGACTACAACATTTTTATCGTATTACAATATCACGTGAAAGACCTTTTGTGCCGAAAAGTGACGTAAAGCAATGATTTACTTACTTACTTACACATGTTATGCAAATGTTTTGTGTTACCGGGTAAGGATAATATATCAATAGCGAGAGAAGTGTGTTTATTTTAGGCCCGACTTATTACTTTTTAGCCTTACCAGGGCATATCACACGGACGGGGCTTAAATGGCACAAAAGGAACTCCAATTGTGCTGCTAAATATACATTAATGTCTTAGTTAGCTCTTTTTGTTCCGTGTAAATAATAATAGGCCGATGGTTTTAAGCATGTTTAACCCTTTAAGCCCTCACGATGCCTCAAAGCATCATCTTGCATCTCTGAAAAAAATACTTAATTTCCTACAACTAGTGCTTTTAGAGCGACGATTTTCGTGGAACTGTCTTCAAAATAACACTACCTTTTTTTCATTTGTCACCCATTGTAAGTCATCTTCATTCACTACAAGTCGAAAATTGCGATAGCAATTCGCGGCTTGTAGTGAATGAATATGACAATGGTAAATTCAGGCTCGAAAGGGTTAAAGGGACTGGCCCAGGCTAAAATCATCAAAAAATCGGCGATTTTTTTTCGGGTTCTTAATATGACCATATGATGTAAGCATGTACATAGACTAAAACTGCAAATTTTTATAATTTTTGTGCTGCGCATTCACCAGCTAGGCTAGATATAGAGACGAAATTCCTGATTTGTAATTATTGACAACCATGTCAAAAATAAGAAATGCGGGAATTTCGTCTCTATATCTAGTCTAACTGGTGAATGCACAGCACAAAAATTATGAAAATTTGCAGTTCTAGTCTATGTACATGTTTACATCATATGGTCATATTAAGAACCCGAAATAAAATCACCGATTTTTTAATGATTTTAGCCTGGGCCAGTCCCTTTAAGATCAATAGAATTATCACAAAATTCAATAAAACAGTTCTCGGTAGATGCTTCGTTAATCCAATAATTCAATATTGGAGATGTTTTTTTTTCTTCAAATATACATATTTTTCGTCATCTGAAGCTGTATTACGAGTATATTCCCAGGTGGTTGAGTGAAACCATTTACATATTGTTTTCAGATTATTACGTCAGAGCTGCCACCCCGTCACATCTCCTCCACTCACCCTTCCAGTCGTGATATTGGTTTCAGATTATTACCTCATACCTTGCGCCCACTCATATCTCCTCCAGTCCAGTCGTGAGCCCTCCCATGGTATACAGGTGTACGTTGATTGTTGATTATTATTTACATATTTGTTTCAGATTATTACGTCAGACCTGCCACCCAGCCATCTGTCCTCCACTCGTCCTTACAGTCGTGACCCCTCACATGGTATACAGGTGTATGAGGAGGTACCAGCAGACCAGCCAGACTCTGACTCTGTGGGCAGACCCATGATGCACAAATCAGCTCTCAAGCAAGCTACTGGAGAAGCTGTCTATGTGAATGACATGCCCACAACAAAAGGTAAATTGAAATAAAAGACGGTAGATACGTCAATAATATATAAGCATGATGGTAGTTTAGGGGAATTTTAATACCGAGATAGTAAGTCAGGTTCACCTGTGTACGAGGTACCGATGATGCACAAATCTGCAATAAAGCAAGTTGTAGTAGAGGATGTCTACATTACTGCACATTACAAAGTAGCAGATACACCCTTACATATCCAGGGAGCGTTAAATGTGGTAAGTAAGTAAAATATTTGCTTTACTTCACTTTTCGGCCAGTATGGCCATTTAAGTGAAAATTCCTAGTATTACAATATCCCATATTGTATAGTTAAAGTAGTAAAGGAAAGACAAAGCCAATAAAAGCATGATCGTACTAAAATATTCAGTTTAAAGTGTTTGATATGATAAGATGACGATGCTCCTGGCACCTATATGTAACGAGTCTGATGACATGTTGTAGCGCCTGCACTACAACACAGTTTAATGAGTATAAAAATATCAGTATAAATAATGTAAAATATGAAGTGATTATAAAATGAACGACTTATCAAGTCACTATATCTCCATGAAATTGGAGTGATTGTGTAAAAACTACAAGTCTAAGTCTAATAATTAAAACATATAGGTTACATTCCCGAAGGAACTGAATAATAAAACCAGCAGGGGTGTCCCTGAATAACTCAAATAAAGAATTAAATGCAAAATACTTCCTTCTGATGTGCGCATATTTCGCACAACTGAGAAGGACATGTCTTACAGTGAGCCGAGTATTGCAGCACATAGGTCGCAATTCTCCTCTCAATAAATAGCCGTTTGTGAAATAGGCATGGCCAATTCTGGCCCTGCATAAGACAACGTCATCTCTTCGGCGTTCCATTGGTGTAAAAGATCGCTTATTGATTGGTTGTACCTCGAACAATTTACTGGTGACATTGATGTTCCATTCACCTTGCAAAATGTCATCAAGGTAGACAGAGATGTTGTACTTGAAATCAGTATATGGTATATAATAAAACTGTTTCGTCTTATCCAGGGCAGCCTTGGCCAGAACATCAGCCCGTTCATTGCCCTGTATTCCAATATGGCTGGGTACCCAGCAAAAAACGATGTCCTTGTGCCCAGACAAGTAGTGACACATATGCAAAATATTGGAAACAATTGGGTTGTTGAGTTTTTGACTCTTAAGAGCCTGCAATGAAGATAGCGAGTCTGTGATGATCATGAACTCCTCGTCACTACTATCCCAGATGTATTCGATGGCAGCTTCAATAGCTAACAGCTCTGCTGTGCAAATAGAAGCCTCATCGTTGATGCAGCAGCTAAATTCATGATCATCACAGACAAAGGACATAGCTATCCTCTTGTCTTTCTTTGATCCGTCAGTATACACCTTCCGGTGCCTCGGAAATCTACAAAATAACTCAAGCAACATGCTCTGGAAGACAAGGGGACAGGTGTCTCCTTTCCTGAGATCTGAGAGGTTAAAAAGTATATTAGGCTGTTGGAGAAGCCAGGGTGGACATTCTGGTGGGCGCACAACGCTAATTGCGTCGAGCTCCACCTCCATGTCCTCCAGATGGGGTTGAAGCCTTATACCCAAAGTAGGTATAGTCCCTGGCTTGTTATTAAACAGTCTCTTGTATTCAGGGTTGACAACACACGAGTATGCCGGGTTCTCAGGATTTGCTTTCATTTGCATATAGTATTGCAGGCTCAGCTTCAACCGGCGAGTCTCTAAAGAGGGCTCACCGGTCTCCACCTGAAGACTTTCGATGGGTGATGTTCGAAATGCCCCTGAGCATAATCTCAAACCTTGGTTCGCGATTGGATCAAGTACTGCTAAGTACGATCGTCTCGCTGAACCATAAACAATACAACCATAATCCAGTTTGGATCTGATGTGAGACCGGTAAATCCTCAGTAAGGTTGTCCGGTCACCACCCCAATCCTTGCTGGATATAACTCGTAGTAATTGTAATGCTTTCCTACACTTATCTTTCATATATTTGATGTGTGGAATAAAACTGAGCTTCTTGTCGAAAAAAAGACCAAGAAATTTGACCTGCTCTTCAACAGGAAGCTGTTGTCCATATAGTTTGAGATTAGGCTCGGGCTGTAAACCATTTTTTTACAAAAATGTACACATAAAGTTTTTGTGGGTGAAAATTTAAAGCCGTTCTCATCTGCACAAGTCACCAACTTATCGAGGCAACCTTGCAGGCGCCGCTCAATTATTGCCATATTGCTTGACTGGCAGTAAACAGCCAGATCATCAACATATAATGATTTTTCAATATCGTCTGGTAAAGCATCAATTATACTGTTTATTTTAACGGTAAATAGAGTTGGTGAAAGGATACTACCTTGTGGGACACCCTCCTCCTGTGGATTTAGTGAAGAGTGGGTGTTGTCCAATTTTCTCCCTTTTAAAAAATTGTCAATGAATAAGGGTAATCTACCCTTCAGGCCGATTTCATGGAGATCTTCCATGATACCACCCTTCCATGTGGTATCATAGGCCTTTTCTAAATCAAAAAATACTCCAACTGTATGTTGATTTTTAACAAAACCTTGACGGATATAAGTCTCTAGTCTGACCAAATGGTCTGTGGTGCTTTTTCCTTTTTGAAAACCACATTGATATTTAGTTATTATGTTATTGTCTTGTAAAAACCATGTGAGACGATGATTGATCATGCGCTCTATGATTTTGCAAAAACAACTTGTCAATGCTATTGGCCTATAATTATTAGGATCTGTTCGATCTTTTCCAGGTTTAGGGATCGGGATCACTGTTGCTTCTCTCCATCCATCTGGGAAATCCTGAGATTGCCACAGATCATTCAAGAGTAGAAGCAACAGATCAAGTGATACATCAGGCAAATGTTTCAGAAACTGGTAGTGAATTTTATCAGGGCCAGTTGCCGAATCAGTTGCCTGAGCGATAGATTTAATTAGTTCTCATTTAGAGAAATTAACATTGTACTTTTCGTCATTATCTGACTCAAAGTCCAATGTGTTCTCCTTCTCCTTGTCCCTAATTTTTCGAAATTTTTCCTGATAATGATCTGGCGATGATTTAGCAGCAAAGGATGTCGCCAGCGTTTCTGCAATATCCGTTTTATTGGTTATTGTGTCAGAATCAGTGACAAGGTACTTGATAGTTCTATCTTTCCTCTTGCCACTGATTCTGCGCAGCATTTGCCAAGTATGTTTTGCCGATGTAATATTATTTAGTGTGGAGACATATGCTCTCCAAGATTGCCGCTTGGCTTCACTGATTGTGCGGCGAGCTTTAGCGTAATCTTTCTTATATCCGTCAAGGTTTTGTCTAGTTGGATGTTTTTTAAATTTTTGCAAGGATTTTTTCCTTTTGTCTATTGCCTTTCGGCAACCTTCATCAAACCAGGGTTTGTCGAGTTTTTTGGGAACTGTCGAGGTTTTGGGTATGTTTTTATCTGCTATATTGTGTAACTTGGCTGTAAAAAGGGCTATAGGGTCATCAACCCCCTCTTCATTCTCAAATTGAGAGATTGTGAGGCTCTCCCCACAAGACTGTTGGAAGGCCTCCCAATCTGCTCTGTGCAGCCTCCAATGCTGCACTCTTTCTTCAACAATAGAGTAGTTGCTCTCTATAAATATAGGATAATGATCACTGCTACAGAGATCCTCGTTGACCCTCCAAGTGTAATCCAAATATAAATCGGGATCACACAAGGATAGGTGTTAAATGTGGTAGTTAAGGGGAATTCAAATATCTGGTTGTCTGGTATACAGGCGTGCTTGGACAACCAGACTCAGGCCGATGATGTTTAAATGTCTGGTGAGCTGGTATACAGGTGTACTAGGTCAGCCAGACTCAGGCCGATGATGCACAAATCTGCCCTCAATCAGGCTACAGAAGAGGCTGTGTAGGTTACAGGAGAGGCTGTGTAGGTTACAGGAGAGGCTGTGTAGGTTAAACAACGATTGCGATCTTCACTTTTTTCAAGAGAGCTGCATCTGGCATTTATAACCAGCATTAAGGCTCACACCCGGCTCGTTAACGTGAACCCCTCAGCCGCTCTGTCCATGGCTGGTGTGGTAAGCTACATAGCTGATCTTATGAGTTTATGTCTGTCATTTCAGGAGAGCTCCAGTTGGCGTTTGTCACAAGCACTAAGGCTCACGCCCGGCTCGTTAATGTGGATCCCTCCGCCGCTCTGTCCATGTCTGGTGTGGTCGGCTACATAGATCATGAAGACGTCCCCGGCTCCAACATCACTGGCTGCATTATACCTGATGAAGAGGTGTTTGCTTCTCAAGAGGTCAGATGACTTTATACTTGACCTCTAGAGCGCTGTTGTCCAATAGAGTATTGTTTTTCTTATGTTGTAATGGTCTAATATCAACCCCTACAACACTGAATTAATTTTGCTTAAACCATGGAAAGTAAAAGTTTTTTTAAATTTGAAATCATTCTAAACGTCTCAGTTAGCCCTTTCCGCTTCATTTCAATGCCGTTTCACAGTGTGGGGATCGTCTTTATACCTCAGAATCTAACGTCGACAGACGGAAGATTCTGAGGTATAAAGATGGTCCCCGTGCTGAAAGGGTTAAATAGATATCAAATGTACGATAATCATATACATTGCGTCCCATCTTGAAGACAATATTTTAAAATTTCAGGTTCATTGTCAAGGTCACATTATAGGTGCAATAGTTGCTGATACCCTAATACAAGCACAAAGAGCGGCCCGTAAAGTACGGGTGGTGTATGAAGACCTGCCTGCAATCATAACAATAGAGGTAAAATACCCTTTATTTTTAGTAAAACAACGGTATAGCGTATACTCCCGTATTGCCTATTGTTAACATGGTTGTCCAAAATAAGAAATCAGGAATTTTGTCTAACTGGTAAATGCGCAGCACAAAAATTGAAAAACTTTTGCAGTTCTAATCTATGGACATGTTTACATCACATGGTCATATTAAGAAGCCAAAATAAAATCATTTATTTTTTTATGATTTCAGCCCGAGCTAGTCCCTTTAATCTCAAAATGCATTCAAATGAATTTAAAAGAGAACTAAGTCACCCCGTTTTTTGGCTTATCACTAACGCTGGTCCCAGCATTAAACCAAAGCATTTGACCAACCTATCATCACTGCCATATTAATAGTGATCAAGATTGCTAGAGTTAATTCACACAAATGGCCTGAAATTAAAGAGAATCAATCAGGCCAAAAATCATAATTTTTATTTTGGCTCCTTTATATGTTCTTAAGTTTTCAAAATGTCCATAGACTAGTATTGTGTGAGTCTTTTAAATTTCGGGCTGCGCATTACCACTTAAAAAAGAAATGAGAATCATATTTAATTTCATACGTCGATATCCAAAATAAGAAATATAGGAATAACTGAAAAAGACGGGTACGCCTGCTACGTTTTATTATGACTGTTTTGAAAGTGGACAAAATAGTATGCCATCGGGATGTGATCTATAGACATTGTAAAACTTAAGAACCGAAATAAAAGTGATTATTTTGGCCTCATTGGGTCGCTGTATATAATAAACATCAGTTTATCTATTTCTAACAATGCTATTTGTTTGTATGACCAGGAGGCCATAGCAGTCAGCTCCTACCTACAGCCGTCTCGTACAGTCTCGCACGGTGACGTGACGTCAGCGTTAACCGGGTCAGATCACGTGGTAGAGGGAGAGGTGAGGATGGGAGGTCAGGAGCATTTCTACCTGGAGACACAGTGCTGCGTGGCTGTCCCGCTGGAGGACGGGGAGATGGAGGTGTTTTCATCCACACAGAACCCCTCTGACACTCAGAAACTGGTGGCCAGAGCGCTGGGGGTGCCTGCGAGCAAAGTCTGCTGTAGAGTGAAAAGAATGGGTGAGAAATTAAACCTCGTATACTCTGAAAACTAAGACGTTGCCCCAATGTCGGTCCTATGCTGGGCCAGCGTCGTAGAGGATGGCCCAGCATTGGATCTACATCGGTTAAACGTATCGTGTTAGCTGGGGAGTCATTGTTGGTACAGCATAGAAAAGTTTTAATAAAATTCTAATTCATATATTTACGCTCACAAGTAGGCTACATCACACAGCAATTGTAGTGCTATAAATACGCGCACCTGATGCGACAATGTCGTTTTAAATAGGCCTACTATACAAACTATATCAGACAAAGATTACAACAGTTTCCTTTTATTAATTCAATATAAAATCGGAAAATCAGTCAAGGTGTTATTAGAACAAGCGTTAGTTATTATTACTTGTTTATTTTTAGGTGGTGGTTTTGGCGGGAAACAGGACAGATCCACAATGGTATCAGTACCAGTTGCTATAGCAGCCAATCGGTAACTAAGAAGTCATAAACTAAACGATCTGAAATTTAACAAAATAACACTATATTGGCACAGCAGCGACTACGTCCCGATTACCACAACTATATTTTTTAAATGTTGAAACATTTCGCATAAGAAATCATTTAAAACATAGAATCTGTGTACAATACTGAACGTTTTGTAGGGGTTAGAAGACATATTTAAGCGTTGTGTTAAAATTAATTCAAACCTTATAAAAACGTTATCATAACGCTGCAAAAATATTTTCACATGTATATGTATCTATATTTTGTCTAGATATTTTTTTTATTTATAATGCTCAGGTTTGGCCGGGTGGTGCGGTGCATGCTCGACAGGGATGAAGACATGGTGATGACGGGAGGAAGACATCCGTTCCTCAGCAAATATAAAGTAAGATCTTAGTGTAAGCGCTATACACGACTATAACAGGCAGATATTATTATAATAGGCAGACATCCGTTCCTCAGCCAATATAAAGTAAGTCCTTATTATAATAGGCAGACATCCGTTCATCAGCAAATATAAAGTAAGTCCGTATTATAATAGGCAGACATCCGTTCATCAGCAAATATAAGGTAGATCCTTATTATAACAGGCAGACATCCCTTCATCAGCAAATATAAACTAAGTCCTTATTATAACAGGCAGCTATCCGTTCCTCAGCAAATATAAAGATCATAAAGTAGGTCCTTCTTATAATAGGCAGACATGCCTTCATCAGCAAATATAAAGTAAGTCCTTATTATAACAGGCAGACATCCGTTCCTCATCAAATATAAAGTAAGTCCTTATTGTAATAGGCAGACATCCCTTCCTCAGCAAATATAAAGTAGGTCCTTATTATAATAGGCAGACATCCCTTCATCAGCAAATATAAAGTAAGTCCTTCTTATAATAGGCAGACATGCCTTCATCAGCAAATATAAAGTAAGTCCTTATTATAATAGGCAGACATCCGTTCCTCGGCAAATATAAAGATCATAAAGTAAGTCCTTATTGTAATAGGCAGACATCCCTTCATCAGCAAATATAAAGTAAGTCCGTATTATAATAGGCAGACATCCGTTCATCAGCAAATATAAAGTAACTCCTTATTATAATAGGCAGACATCCGCTCCTCGGCAAATATAAAGTAAATCCTTATTATAACAGGCAGACATCCCTTCATCAGCAAATATAAAGTAAGTCCTTATTATAATAGGCAGACATCCGTTCATCAGCAAATACAAAGTAAGTCCTTATTATAACAGGCAGACATCCGTTCCTCGGCAAATATAAAGTAAATCCTTATTATAATAGGCAGACATCCCTTCATCAGCAAATATAAAGTAAGTCCTTCTTATAATAGGCAGACATCCGTTCATCAGCAAAGATAAAGTAAGTCCTTATTATAATAGGCAGACATCCGTTCCTCGGCAAATATAAAGATCATAAAGTAAGTCCTTATTATAACAGGCAGACATCCGTTCATCAGCAAAGATAAAGTAAGTCCTTATTATAATAGGCAGACATCCGTTCCTCGGCAAATATAAAGTAAATCCTTATTATAACAGGCAGACAATCGTTCATCAGCAAATATAAAGTAAGTCCGTATTATAACAGGCAGCAATCCCTTCATCAGCAAATATAAAGTAAGTCCTTATTATAACAGGCAGACATCCCTTCCTCAGCAAATATAAAGTAGGTCCTTATTATAATAAGCAGACAACCCTTCATCAGCAAACATAAAGTAAGTCCGTATTATAATAGGCAGACATCCCTTCATCAGCAAACATAAAGTAAGTCCGTATTATAATAGGCAGACATCCCTTCATCAGCAAAATAAAGTAAGTCCTTATTATAATAGGCAGACATCCCTTCATCAGCAAACATAAAGTAAGTCCGTATTATAATAGGCAGACATCCCTTCCTCAGCAAATATAAAGTAAGTCCTTATTATAATAGGCAGACATCCCTTCATCAGCAAATATAAAGTAAGTCCGTATTATAATAGGCAGACATCCCTTCATCAGCAAATATAAAGTAAGTCCTTATTATAATAGGCAGACATCCGTTCCTCGGCAAATATAAAGTAAGTCCGTATTATAATAGGCAGACATCCCTTCATCAGCAAATATAAAGTAAGTCCTTATTATAACAGACAGACATCCCTTCATCAGCAAATATAAAGTAAGTCCTTATTATAATAGGCAGACATCCCTTCATCAGCAAATATAAAGTAAGTCCTTATTATAATAGGCAGACATCCCTTCATCAGCAAATATAAAGTAAGTCCTTATTATAACAGGCAGACATCCGTTCCTCGGCAAATATAAAGTAAATCCTTATTATAATAGGCAGACATCCCTTCATCAGCAAATATAAAGTAAGTCCGTATTATAATAGGCAGACATCCGTTCCTCGGCAAATATAAAGATCATAAAGTAAGTCCTTATTATAATAGGCAGACATCCCTTCATCAGCCAATATAAAGTAAGTCCTTATTATAACAGGCAGACATCCGTTCATCAACAAATATAAAATAAATCCTTATTATAACAGGCAGACATCCCTACATCAGCAAATATGAAGTAAGTCCTTATTATAATAGGCAGACATCCCTTCATCAGCAAATATAAAGTAAGTCCTTATTATAACAGGCAGACATCCCTTCATCAGCAAATATAAAGTAAGTCCGTATTATAATAGGCAGACATCCGTTCCTCGGCAAATATAAAGATCATAAAGTAATTCCTTATTATAATAGGCAGACATCCGTTCATCAGCAAATATAAAGTAAGTCCTTATTATAACAGGCAGACATCCCTTCATCAGCAAATATAAAGTAAGTCCTTATTATAACAGGCAGACATCCCTTCATCAGCAAATATGAAGTAAGTCCTTATTATAATAGGCAGACATCCCTTCATCAGCAAATATAAAGTAAGTCCTCATTATAATAGGCAGACATCCGTTCCTCAGCCAATATAAAGTAAGTCCTTATTATAACAGGCAGACATCCCTTCATCAGCAAATATGAAGTAAGTCCTTATTATAATAGGCAGACATCCCTTCATCAGCAAATATAAAGTAAGTCCTCATTATAATAGGCAGACATCCGTTCCTCAGCAAATATAAAGTAAGTCCTCATTATAATAGGCAGACATCCGTTCCTCAGCAAATATAAAGTAAGTCCGTATTATAATAGGCAGACATCCGTTCCTCGGCAAATATAAAGATCATAAAGTAATTCCTTATTATAATAGGCAGACATCCGTTCATCAGCAAATATAAAGTAAGTCCTTATTATAACAGGCAGACATCCGTTCATCAACATATATAAAATAAATCCTTATTATAACAGGCAGACATCCCTTCATCAGCAAATATGAAGTAAGTCCTTATTATAATAGGCAGACATCCCTTCATCAGCAAATATAAAGTAAGTCCGTATTATAACAGGCAGACATCCGTTCATCAGCAAATATAAAGTAAGTCCGTATTATAATAGGCAGACATCCGTTCCTCGGCAAATATAAAGATCATAAAGGAATTCCTTATTATAATAGGCAGACATCCGTTCATCAACAAATATAAAGTAAATCCTTATTATAATAGGCAGACATCCGTTCCTCGGCAAATATAAAGTAAGTCCGTATTATAACAGACAGACATCCCTTCATCAGCAAATATAAAGTAAGTCATTATTATAATAGGCAGACATCCGCTCCTCGGCAAATATAAAGTAAATCCTTATTATAACAGGCAGACAATCGTTCATCAGCAAATATAAAGTAAGTCCGTATTGTAACAGGCAGACATCCCTTCATCAGCAAATATAAAGTAAATCATTATTATAATAGGCAGACATCCGTTCCTCGGCAAATATAAAGTAAGTCAGTATTATAACAGACAGACATCCCTTCATCAGCAAATATAAAGTAAGTCCTTATTATAATAGGCAGACATCCGTTCCTCGGCAAATATAAAGTAAATCCTTATTATAACAGGCAGACATCCCTTCATCAGCAAATATAAAGTATGTCCGTATTGTAACAGGCAGACATCCCTTCATCAGCAAATATAAAGTAAGTCCTTATTATAACAGGCAGACATCCGTTCATCAGCAAATATAAAGTAGGTCCGTATTATAATAGGCAGACATCCGTTCCTCGGCAAATATAAAGATCATAAAGTAAGTCCTTATTGTAATAGGCAGACATCTCTTTCTCTGCAAATATAAAGCAAGTCCGTATTATAACAGGCAGACATCCCTTCATCAGCAAATATAAAGTAGGTCCTTATTATAATAGGCAGACATCCCTTCATCAGCAAATATAGAGTAAGTCCTTATTATAACAGGCAGACATCCCTTCATCAGCAAATATAGAGTAAGTCCTTATTATAACAGGCAGACATCCCTTCATCAGCAAAGATAAAGTAAGTCCTTATTATAATAGGCAGACATCCCGTCCTCAGCAAATGGCAGATATCCCGTCCTCGGCAAATATAAAGTAAATCCTTATTATAACAGACAGACATCCCTTCATCAGCAAATATAAAGTAAGTCCTTATTATAATAGGCAGACATCCGTTCCTCAACAACTTTAAAGTAAGTCCTTATTATAACAGGCACACATCCCTTTCTCCGCAAAAATAAATTAAGTCCGTATTATAACAGGCAGACATCCCTTCAACAGCAAATATAAAGTAAGTCCTTATTATAACAGGCACACATCCCTTTCTCTGCAAATATAAAGCAAGTCCGTATTATAACAGGCAGACATCCCTTCATCAGCAAATATAAAGTAAGTCCTTATTATAACAGGCACACATCCGTTCCTCGGCAAATATAAAATAAATCTTTATTATAATAGGCACACATCCCTTTCTCTGCAAATATAAAGTAAGTCCGTATTATAACAGGCAGACGTCCTTTCCTCCGCAAATATAAAGTTAGTATCAAAATGCGTTTTTTATAAACAGTGTTCATTTGAATGTATAAGAAAATACAGCACTCATCCAATGAAACGCAGATATGCTAGGCCAACTCCAAATATATGATTAGATGTAGACATGCATGCAACGTTGACGCAGTCTATTTTTTGCTAGATCTCGCAATGCGAGGGCCCACGATGGCCCAACAATCAATAATTCCCAACCAATGCTGACCCAACATATACAGAATTATGTTTCGCTGATCTACTGTATTTTAAGTCAGCCCTACGTTGTGAAGACTTCGAAGATCAACAAGCCATTTTACAACATTGATTAGATTTGTGTAGCTGGAGAGTTTTACTCTTTTACTAGTCTATAATTGGTGCTTTTAAACGTTTTAAGCTTTTCGTTTTCACAAAAATAATATTGTCAAAAGTTTATGAAATGTGTAGATAATTATAACAGTTTTTTGTAATGGAGCAGTCAGCAATATCAGTTGTAAATGTATTCAAGATGTAACAGACTAACGGGATTAATTAATAAGCAATTTGGCAAATGTTCATGTAGAACTTGTTAGTTATGATTGTTATTTATGTACAGGTGGGTTTCACTAATGATGGGAAGATTACGGCACTGGAAGTGGATCTGTACAGTAATGGTGGATACAGCTTGGACCTAACCTGGCCGGTAAGGATCCATGATATTCAGGAATTATATCTGTTGAAATATCACCTCTTTTGAAGATAATATCACCCCCAAGCAAGTGTGGTGCTTTCTGGGTGCAGATTTGTCCCCCTGTTCGTATACAATGGGGTACTCTTTTAAGTTGTGAACTGCTCAGTACATCGTGGAAACGTCATGAGACGCTTTTTAAACCATGCTGCTATAAAACCTGGGCAACGCCCATTGCACCCATTACACCGACCATCACGTAATAAATAATATAAAAAAATAACAAATTACATAATCAATATAATATTTTCTTAGTTTTGAATTGATGTACTATACAGGTGATTTTCATGTAGCTTGAGTTGTGAACACATGTCATAGATATATGGTTATTGACAAATGGATCTATTACTTATACATAATATTTGAATTAATTTTCAAAACAGCTGTGTATTTGTTTCTTTTCATCACCAGGTGATTCAGAGGGCGATGTTTCACGTTGACAACTCCTACTGCATCCCTAACGTCCAGGTCAGAGGTCATGTCTGCAGAACCAACCTGCCCTCTAACACGGCGTTCAGGGGGTTTGGCGGTCCACAGGGATGCTTCCTGGCTGAGAATTACATTGATCACGTCGCCCGCACATTGAATATTAGATCTGAACAGGTGATTATAACAGAATAAATGCCTCGGTGACAAAGATCCCTATGAACGCCGTAGGCCTACTGATTATTTCGAGACCATTAGCTATTAAAGCGCAGAAATAGTTAAAAAATAGACATAGTTTTATATAAACCTTTTTTTTTAAATTTGAAATCATCATAAATGTCTTAGTTAGCTCTTTCTGCTTTATTTGAATAGTTGTGTTATGGGTCCACGGCCATTATAAACTATTAATTCTTTTAGTGCGGGGATGGACTTTAGATGTCGGATACTGACGTCTAATATCGACCCCCGCGCTGTAAGGGGTAATTGTGTGGCGTTTTTATTGCCGATGTGGCCGAGGTATAAGCATGTATAATCACTATGAATAACACCTCAGATAGTTCTGAAAATGCATAGGCATACATGATCTATATGCAGGATATACATGTGACTATCAAACGTGTATAAAATGACCAAAATAATGGTAAAATAGCTGAATATGCTAAGCATGTATAATTACTATCAATAAGATCTATATTGATTTTTCAATATTTGTCATTAATTTGAAACTGCAATATTCAGCCCCAGATGATAAGAGAGAAAAACATAAATACAACAGTGGATATTGTAGAAATATAAAACATAAAGCATTAAAGTTGGTATGAATATATAAGTATATATAATATCATTATGTACTATTTTGAAGAAAAAATATGTATAAGAAATCAATGAAAGAACGATCAAATGAAGGAATTAATGAATGAATGAATTTCCAATTGCTGTTTAGGTTCGTGAACTTAATTTATATAAAGACGGTGACGTCACACATTACAAACAAGCTCTGGGGAAATGTACACTGGACAGATGTTGGCAAACTGTACTTAAACAAAGTGAAATGACGAAGAGGCTAGCTGAGGTACAGCAATTCAACAGGTATGTCATGAGAAATAACCGGTACTACTCGGTTTTAAGCATTTGTTTGAAATGTAAGACATAATGATAATAGAAATAAGTTTAAAGCTACGTATATGCTTCTTCATGGAATATTGTATCTACAGTAGTTCTAGGGACACAACGGGTGGTTATTTTATAATGGGTTTATTGGCAAATAATCAATTTTACTGAGTATCAACTAAGTAGACTACCAGACTTCATCAGAAATGTACACCTCTTTTTCAGCATTGATTTTTATATTTGAATACATTATTTCGTAGTTGTCAAATGCAAGTAGAATAATATGTATACATGGAAATCTCCTTGATTACAGAGATAATCGGTGGAAGAAGAGAGGCATATCCGCGATTCCTGTCAAATATGGGGTGGCTTTTGAAGAAACTTTTCTTAATCAGGTGAGCTCTGAGGTACATGCTCCCCGAGGTGTTTAAATGGCACATAAATGAGCAGTTCTTTTTGCTAGGGGATTACGAGACTGGACGCGATATCACACTATAGTATTCACCTTTATCTTAATTGTGCATTTTAACAAAAAAACGTACAAAACGTACAAAAAATCCATTTCCTAAACAGAATCACCATCAAATCCTGAGTTAGAAAAAATCGTTAAAAATGTTGGCCTCAGCTCATAAATTAAAATACCTCAGCTCATTACATATGATAAAGTGCCCCAGCTCATCTACTAGGTTTTTTGATATATATTTTACTTTTTAGAGTGGAGCTCTAGTGAATATCTACACTGACGGATCTGTGCTACTGGTACATGGAGGAACAGAGATGGGGCAGGGTCTACACACAAAGATGATACAGGTTAGTCCATGGGGGAACAGATATGGGGCAGGGTCTATACACAAAGATGATAGAGGTTAGTCCATGGAGGAACAGAGATGGGGCAGGGTCTATACGCAAAGATGATAGAGGTGAGTCCATGGAGGAACAGAGATGGGGCAGGGTCTAAACACAAAGATGATACAGGTTAGTCCATGGAGGAACAGATATGGGGCAGGGTTTGCACACAAAGATGATACATGTTAGTCCATGGGGGAACAGAGATGGGGCAGGGTTTCCACACACAAAGATGATACAGGTTAGTCCATGGAGGAACAGAGATGGGGCAGGGTCTATACACAAAGATGATACAGGTTAGTCCATGGAGGAACAGAGATGGGGCAAGGTCTACACACAAAGATGATACAGGTTAGTCCATGGAGGAACAGAGATGGGGCAGGGTTTACACACACAAAGATGATAGAGGTTAGTCCATGGGGGAACAGAGATGGGGCAGGGTTTTCACACACAAAGATGATAGAGGTGAGTCCAGAGATGGGGAAGGGTTTCCACACACAAATATGAGAGGTGAGTCCATGGGGTAAGAGAGATGGGTCAGGGTTTACACACACAAAGATGATAGAGGTTAGTCCATGGGGAACAGAGATGGGGAAGGGTCTATACACAAAGATGATACAGGTTAGTCCATAGGGGAACAGCGATGGGGCAGGGTTTCCACACACAAAGATGAGAGGTGAGTCCATGGGGGAAGAGAGATGGGTCAGGGTTTACACACACAAAGATGATAGAGGTTAGTCCATGGGGGAACAGAGATGGGGCAGGGTCTACACACAAAGATGATATAGGTTAGTCCATGGGGGAACAGCGATGGGGCAGGGTTTCCACACACACAAAATGAGAGGTGAGTCCATGGGGGAACAGAGATAGGTCAAGGTTTACACACAAAGATGATACAGGCTAGTCCATGGGGGAACAGAGACGGGACAAGGTCTATACACAAAGATGATAGAGGTTAGTCCATGGAGGAACAGAGATGGGGCAGGGTCTATACACAAAGATGATACAGGTGAGTCCATGGAGGAACAGAGATAGGGCAGGGTCTATACACAAAGATGATACAGGTTAGTCCATGGGGGAACAGAGATGGGACAAGGTTTACACACAAAGATGATAGAGGTGAGTCCATGGGGGAACAGATATGGGGCAGGGTTTTCACACACAAAGATGATAGAGGTGAGTCCATGGGGGAACAGAGATGGGGCAGGGTCTATACACAAAGATGATACAGGTTAGTCCATGGGGGAACAGAGATGGGGCAGGGTTTACACACACAAAAATGATACTGTTTAGTCCATGGGGGAACAGAGATGGGGCAGGGTCTATACACAAAGATGATACAGGTGAGTCCATGGAAGAACAGAGATGGGGCAGGGTCTATACACAAAGATGATACAGGTGAGTCCATGGGGGAACAGAGATGGGGCAGGGTCTATACACAAAGATGATAGAGGTTAGTCCATGGGGGAACAGAGATGGGGCAGGGTTTACACACACAAAAATGATACTGTTTAGTCCATGGGGGAACAGAGATGGGGCAGGGTCTATACACAAAGATGATACAGGTGAGTCCATGGAGGAACAGAGATGGGGCAGGGTCTATACACAAAGATGATACAGGTGAGTCCATGGAGGAACAGAGATGGGGCAGGGTCTATACACAAAGATGATACAGGTTAGTCCATGGGGGAACAGAGATTGGGCAGGGTTTACACACACAAAGATGATACAGGTGAGTCCATGGAGGAACAGAGATGGGGCAGGGTCTATACACAAAGATGATACAGGTGAGTCCATGGAGGAACAGAGATGGGGCAGGGTCTATACACAAAGATGATACAGGTTAGTCCATGGGGGAACAGAGATGGGTCAAGGTTTACACACAAAGATGATAGAGGTGAGTCCATGGGAGAACACAGATGGGGCAGGGTTTTCACACACAAAGATGATAGAGGTGAGTCCATGGGGGAACAGAGATGGGGCAGGGTTTTCACATACAAAGATGATAGAGGTGAGTCCATGGGGGAACAGAGATGGGGCAGGGTCTATACACAAAGATGATACAGGTTAGTCCATGGGGGTACAGAGATGGGGCAGGGTTTACACACACAAAGATGAGAGAGGTGAGTCCATGGGGGAACAGAGATGGGTCAGGGTTTACACACACAAAGATGATACAGGTTAGTCCATGGGGGAACAGAGATGGGGCAGGGTTTACACACAAAGATGATAGAGGTGAGTCCATGGGGGAACAGAGATGGGTCAGGGTTTACACACACAAAGATGATACAGGTTAGTCCATGGGGGAACAGAGATGGGGCAGGGTCTATACACAAAGATGATACAGGTGAGTCCATGGAGGAACAGAGATGGGGCAGGGGCTATACACAAAGATGATACAGGTTAGTCCATGGGGGAACAGAGATGGGTCAAGGTTTACACACAAAGATGATACATGTTAGTCCATGGGAGAACACAGATGGGGCAGGGTTTTCACACACAAAGATGATAGAGGTGAGTCCATGGAGGAACAGAGATGGGGCAAGGTCTACACACAAAGATGATAGAGGTTAGTCCATGGGGGAACAGAGATGGGGCAGGGTTTTCACACACAAAGATGATACAGGTGAGTCCATGGAGGAACAGAGATGGGGCAGGGTCTACACACAAAGATGATAGAGGTGAGTCCATGGGGGAACAGAGATGGGGCAGGGTTTTCACACACAAAGATGATAGAGGTGAGTCCATGGGGGAACAGAGATGGGGCAGGGTCTATACACAAAGATGATACAGGTTAGTCCATGGGGGAACAGAGATGGGGCAGGGTTTACACACACAAAGATGATAGAGGTGAGTCCATGGGGGAACAGAGATGGGTCAGGGTTTACACACACAAAGATGATACAGGTGAGTCCATGGAGGAACAGAGATGGGGCAGGGTCTACACACAAAGATGATACAGGTGAGTCCATGGAGGAACAGAGATGGGGCAGGGTCTACACACAAAGATGATAGAGGTGAGTCCATGGGGGAACAGAGATGGGGCAGGGTTTTCACACACAAAGATGATACAGGTGAGTCCATGGAGGAACAGAGATGGGGCAGGGTCTACACACAAAGATGATAGAGGTGAGTCCATGGAGGAACAGAGATGGGGCAGGGTCTACACACAAAGATGATAGAGGTGAGTCCATGGGGGAACAGAGATGGGGCAGGGTTTTCACACACAAAGATGATACAGGTGAGTCCATGGAGGAACAGAGATGGGGCAGGGTCTACACACAAAGATGATAGAGGTGAGTCCATGGAGGAACAGAGATGGGGCAGGGTCTACACACAAAGATGATACAGGTTAGTCCATGGGGGAACAGAGATGGGGCAGGGTCTATACACAAAGATGATACAGGTTAGTCCATGGGGGAACAGAGATGGGGCAGGGTCTATACACAAAGATGATACAGGTTAGTCCATGGGGGAACAGAGATGGGGCAGGGTTTGCACACAAAGAAACATGTTAGATTATGAAAAAAACAAGACACAATGTTATTCATCGAGAGCTATGATATATATATGTATGTTATATCTATAGCTATGGCTCCTTCATGCCCAAGGGCTGCATAGGATGATCAAAGTTAAATATATCTTAAATCTGTACGTGGTACAGGTACAGACATTTGTTTGTAACCTAAATTTTAAAGTTCCAAGTAATTTTGGCTCATGTGAATTTGTGGATTTTTTCACATGGGTAAAAAGTGAATTTCGTAGATGATTGCATCACCTAAAACCATAGTAACACTTTATATGTACTTATAGAAGTATGGCAATAATATGAACTAAATCTGACATGAGTCTTCATCCTTTATAAATTGAAATGAATTCACAGTCAGATTTTTTATATCTACACTGAATTTGTTTGTAGGTGGCAAGTCGGGCGCTGAAGATTCCGGAATCTTGTTTTCACATCAGTGAGACTTCCACATCTACTGTACCCAATGCCCCACCTACTGCTGCCAGCTCAGGGTCTGACCTTAATGGAATGGCTGTAATGGTAATAACTGAGTCACTCGTATTATCAGGGTGTATTGGTTGGTTTGTTGATTGATTGGCTGACAGGTTGGTTAGCTGGTTAGTTTGCTTCTTCTTTGCTTGCCTGTTGTTTGCTTGCTCACTTGCTTGCTTGTCTTACTTGCTTGCTTGATTCCTTGCTTGCTTGTTTGATTGCTTGCTTGCTTTACTTGCTTGCTTACTCGCTTGCTTCTTTGTTTGTTTGATTGCTTAGTTAGTTTTAAGCTCATTAGTTTTGTTGAAACATCATTAGCAATTGGTACTAAGTTATTTTGAAACAGCCATGTTGAACCAGTAATTTCCTAAAATAAGTTTAAAGTAATCACTTTTCGCAGATGTCTGTGATATAACATGATTCTTTTCAGCATGCGTGTGAAACACTTCTCGAGAGGTTGCAGCCATACAAGAAGAAAAACCCAAAAGGCAAATGGGAAGATTGGGTAAGCAATCTGGCCCGTGCTCTACTATACCCCTATTTAATCCTTTCAAGCCTGAATTTACCATAGTCATCTTCATCCACTACAAGCCGCGAATTGCTGTCGCAATTCTCAACTTGTAGTGGATGAAGATGATTTGATGTGGTTTATAAATTCAAGAAAATTACTAAAACTCTTGTTTGTAGGAAAATTAATACTGTTTTCAGGAATGTAAAATGATGTTTTAATGCATCGTGAGGGTTTAAAGGGTTAAAAAATAACAAAATGACACAGTTGATTTCATCACGACTTGACCGTGTATTTGTTAGGGATAAACTAGTATACTTGATCCGATATTCCCAGCTAAAAATATATTTCAAAAGTATAATTGTTGATCAAAGGCATTGCGCATGGTCTGGATAATTTGTTTCTCGTACTAGAAATTTCGCTACTTTTTAAATGTTTAAAAGTGTCTAGTAAATAAGAGCCAAAGTCGACTTCTGCAACAAAGATAATGCACGGGAACAACTGTACATGGAGATCAGAGATAATAAATTGAATATATTTTTAGCAGGCTTTTCAATAATGACATATTTTAAATTCTATCTTTTTTAGACAAAACAGTATCACACTTAACATCTTTTATATACGATCATTTCAAAATTTTTTTTGCTGAATTGTTTGTTTTTAATTTTCATTTTTTTGAATCTGGAATTAAAATGAAGAAAAAAATGCTTGTTTATGGAATTTTTAAAACATAATTTTCAGTGAAATTTTATTTGGTTTGAAACATGCCTAAACCTGCAGGCCTCTGTATATATATACGGGTCTAGCAGGGGAAGGATTAAGATCCTTAGGGTAGACCAGGGTCAGTTGATCCCCCGGGTTAGTTTATCCACCCCTCCTCCTCCTTGGCAATTCACTGTAAGTGGAAATGAGAGCCACTTATTGAATAACACATGAAGTAAGATATTTTGGTGTGCGTTGTAAATCAATTTCAGCACATGAAAAAAAATATCCAACAAAATAGTATTTTTGAAGCAGAAAGTGAAAATCGTCGTATCAGGTATGTGAAGGGATGCAGGGATTACTATTGTAGATGTGATGATCCAGGTTTGGGTGCTGATTAATGCCTGTTAAAGGTATGATTGAGCATATTATTTGTCAGGATCTTTTTTCTGTTAAGCTCAGATAATCATGCAAAACTATATAGCTCACCATATGATGGGTCAGATGATCAGTTGGGCATGGGGTCAGTTGATCTGTGGAAGTGGTCAGTTGAGCCATGGATCAACTGACCCCAGCATGGATCAACTGACCGCAGTATTGGTATTGGTATTGGTATGGAGACCCTATCAAGTGTGGACTGTACATTACAACATATTTAAAAGTTGATTCATTATTCAAAACAGCTGATAAATAATTTCAGGTGTATAATGTTGCTTTTTCTTGTTGGATCAACTTACCCAGGGGTAATTAGGTTGATCGAAAAAAACAACATTTTTAAAAGTATTATTTTATCACCACACAAAGTCCTAGTCCTTAAATTTGTCATTCACTGACAGACATTAAGTTGTGATATACAATGCAATATGGAGTAATAATTACGTCCTTAATTTTCTGTCGACTTTTTTTCGAAATTGGCTCAACTGACCCCGGCATCATTTAACTGCTGATCACGACAATAGTCGTTTTAAGTCTTTTATTTATTCTTTTTTTGGCTGATTACCATGATTAAGGTGCAGTTATTGAGAATGAAAAGTGTGTTTAACAATCAGGATTTACAAATGATTGGTCTCAAATTAATATGAGTAATTTTCAGCCACTTAGATTGGAGTTGTACTTGAATCGCGGTAGCGAGACACAACCTCAAGTGAATAAAAATTTAAATATAATAACTTAGCAGGATAAGAGTCGAGACAAAATTATAAAATGCAAAACAATAAAAACATCCTGAGCTTCGTATTGTATATTAAATTCGTATCTATTTAATAAAATCGGATTTTCTCCACTTCCCTTGGGTTCAGAATGATCTCAGGGTAAATGGAAATAAGAACATTGTTGTTATAACGTGTTTTGTGCATAATCATATTTTATCTGGTCTACATATTACAGGTGACAGCTGCTTACTTTGACAGAGTATCTCTCTCAGCTACTGGCTTCTATCGGTAAGATATCCATATTCTGCAAAAAACGGCTACTATAGTAGGTTAATTATAACCCTCAGACCGCATAAGAGTTTTTAATCTTTTTTACCAGCCAATTGAACCAAATCACCAATATTGGGAATTAAATAGGTATATCGTCGCCTCGGAGCTAAAGGATCCTATCTGACACTCGTCAGAGTGGCAGATAGGATCCTTTAGCTCCGAGGCGACGATATAAACATCAAAGAATGCAAAGTGTTTGGTCTTAATTTAAACAAATATGAGTAATTGTCATCCACTTGAAATTGTGGGTTGCGGTAGCGGGACACAACAAAGTGGGTGGGAATTGTATTCTCATTGAATTCGCCTGAGCTTATGATTGCATCAAACTACATGTATATAACTTGTTTTGTAATATATATATTTGGAATATTACTACAGGCCCACATACGCTTCATTATAGCTAACAAAGTAATACTTAATTACTTTCTCATTACGCGCATTTATAATACATTTTATTTCCAACATGAACTATTCTAGGACGCCTGACATTAATTTTGACTGGGAGACTATGGAAGGCCCTGCATACAATTATTACACATACGGCGCAGCGTGTACAGAAGTGGAGATTGACTGTCTGACCGGGGACCATACGGTCAGTATAGTGTACAGTGTGGAATGATTCAACCTTTTCTGCGTTACAAATATTTATAATATTCGTAGGCCAAAATTAGGCATACAATTGAAACGGAAAACTAAGTGAAGGTTTTTGAGTTCAGATTAGCAACAAAGCTATAAACTCCAGTTTGTTTTACATGTCACACAGTCATTACATACCATGCACTGGAAAAATAGATTGATGAAATTTTAATTCCCAATTAATCAACAATTTAATTACTAGGCTGACCAATCGATCGTTAGCACGTTTGAAGGAAAACGTTGCCATTACATGTTCAGAAATGCGAGGTAATGACCTAATTAACGTTTGGTAATCGCCTTTTATATTTTCAAGACTAAAAAATTTTAAATTTAATTTTTTATGACTTTCATAAGCTAATACTGTGTGATATTCTAAACATAACGACTGATTTATATCAGTTGCTATCTTCGCTTTCAGGTTTATCAGTTGCTATCTCCGCTTTCAGGTTCTCAAGACGGACATAGTGATAGATCTAGGCTCCAGTCTCAATCCAGCCATTGATATAGGTCAAGTAGAGGGTGGATTTGTACAGGTCAGTGCAGGGGGGGGGGGGTGATTAACATTCTGTAAACAAACAAACGAACAAACAAAAAGTTTTTTTTTTTTTCAATATTAAAACAACAACACTATGCTTGTATACGGCAGGACGTGGATTAAAAATGGTGATATCACCAGTTTTTATGGGGGTTATCTTATGTGAATTATGTTATCAGGGTTATGGGTTGTTCACGCTGGAAGAACATCGCTATTCACCGGAAGGATTCCTGTTCACACGAGGACCGGGGATGTACAAGATTCCTGGTTTTACAGATATCCCGGTTGAGATGAACTGCTCTCTATTGAAAGGCTCTACAAATCCCAGGGCTGTGTACTCATCAAAGGTAAGTAAAGCTGAGGAGGTCATATAGGCCTAATCCTTTTTTCCTAGATTTAACTATTATTCACTGTTTACTTTATGTTTGATATTTATGACATTTGACTGTAGCCACAATGGTAAAGGCCTAACAAACACAAAGACAATTTCTATATGTATATCGAGATAATAACTAAACATCACAAAACATTTTTCGTAGGATGAGAAGCTTATTTCAGAGAAATACGTGTGAGACCACATTATCTCCCCCTAAAAAACGAATTGAAAAATTACAAGCCTTTATTCAACTTGAGATATAAAGTCTTACATGATGACATCATTTGTCAGTATGGACAAGGGCACCGTTGCAGCTGTAACACTGCTTGACTTGTCGGTTGCTTTCGGCACCATTGACTATGTTACATTAACAAATACATTTTCAAAGACAAATTTGATTTTCTTCTTATTTATAAAATGGGCACGTTAAAATAGAGACACTATCAAATTAAGTTACATTATCATATGGAGTTCCACAGGGCTCCATACTGGGACCACTGCTTTTTACACGATACACTACACCACTCAGCGCGATGATACTCAAATTTACATGACCTTATCAGTTTGAAACCCAAAGGAGTCTCTAGAGAAGTTGCAACATTGGTGTGTCGGCTTGGATGATAGAATCTATGCTGAAGAATAATTCTGGCAAGACAGAAAACTCTTCTCACTTGGTCCTAACTTGAATGAATAAAATAGTAGATAATTTACCATGCTTAACTATATGTCAAGACACAAATCCATCTGCATCAGCCAATAGCCTGAGTTTAAGAAAACACATATCCTCAACATGAAGCTCATTCATCTATCATATCCGTGAACTGCGTCAAATTTGAAAAAGTCCTTAGTTCCTGCCGAAAAAAATCAGTGGCACTGGCTAGTAGCAAATATTATTTGTAACTTCGGCTTCCACCCAAATTCAGACAAGGACATCACTGGAACGGACAACACATGCAGAACTGCCTTGCTGGAGTGATAACCAAAATTAACCCTACGTTTTGTTTTGGTCTGTTTCTATAAAAATTACATTGATTTTCTTTCAAATTTCGTATTTATTTTGAAATATAAACCAACATTTTCCGAGCCCTAAAAGACAACATGCATAACTCGTTGACTTACTTGCTCGTCCGAAATGCTTTAAATATCTATGCTCCACCTATTTGGACTTGCTAATTGTGAGGTCAATTGTTTTTCTGTCCTAGTTCTTTAGTGGATTGGCTCCCTGTTGACGAACCTGCTTTGCCCTGGACTATGGTGTTGTTTATTTTCAGGCTGTAGGGGAACCCCCACTTTTTCTATCGGCCTCATGTTTCTTTGCCATCAAGAATGCTATCAGTGCAGCCCGCGGTGAGATGGGTCTACAGGGACATTTCCGTCTGGACAGTCCAGCCACTGCTGTGAGGATCCGCATGGCTTGCCAGGACCAATTCACTGCTAGAGTAAGTTACACTATTCCCAAATACCACGTAACTCCGAGATACACGGATAATGCTGGTAATAAAACTGAATGATGGACAGCTGCCCCATACTTTGAAATATGTAAAACATATTAATTTCAGCACATAAAAACGGGCTTCAGTGGTGAAAGGGTTAAACTGCATTAAAGACAAAGTTGACCAACGTTGTAAAAGTGTTATACAAATGTTTTGTGTTAAGTGGGATTGTCGTGCTTAGTGGTAAAATTATCACCATAATTAGAAAATATATAGGTTTGTATCCTTACCTGTTTAGCTCACCAACCTATGTTCGTTAAGTGGGTTGTTTAACTAAACCAGTGCTATAAGTATCCTGATACGATACAAGCGATGGCCAATATTAAAACAACGTTGGTTATAGTTAGACTAATATTTAATTAGTTTACGCTAACATACCTTTTTGTAGTTTCCTGAACCTGAGCCTGGTACCTACAAGCCTTGGCACGTGGACGTGTGAAGAAGGTGCATATTGTCTACCACATAATTGAAGTGCTCTGTGACTCTTGCATCCATTAATAATTGTCCTGCAGATAATGCATAGAAAGTAACACACTACACTCCTTCAGCAGTTTCACCTACCCAATCTGGACAATGGATATTTTAATATGTTTATCTATCCACACCAAAACCTTGATGGCGTTCTTTCAGTAAAAACTAAAAGCCGAGTGGTCTTTGCTGCCATATGACACACGGGGCCGTTATCCAGAAATGGTCCTAACAACCACAGTGATCTAGTTAAGTGAGGTCACTGTAACACGGAGTATCATGTGACACCTTGGCATGTTGGCATTATCCAGAAATGGTCCTAGCCACCACAGTTATCTAGCTGAGTGAGATAAATGTAGGCCAGTGTGCTGGTGCGCTCCCTCTCAGAATGGGCTGTAAGTATAACTCATACCAACTACTTGTGACTGCCATGAAGCATAATTTATTACTAATTTAAAATCTACGTAATTATGCACCATTTGATATAGAATTGTAATATATTAAATTATCATGTACTTATTTTGTATAAACTGAAACTACTAGCCATTTACAGATTCATACAGTCGCAATGATGTGTATCTACTATTCCACTACATTTATTTATATAGGCACTAATACCTTGAATGAAATATTAAAATCCTTTCATTTAAATTGAATAAATTTATTGAATTTTCGAATGATTTTCTTTTTTAATATGTTCGTTATGAAATCAGAATGTATTATTCAATTAGCTCTCACCAATATACACATTAAGTCACATATATCACTAACATATTGCACCTATTTCTTTAAAAAAAATATTTGATGGTGCCAATTTAGAAATTACTGAGTTTTGAAATCAACTATTGCAGATAAGTTGTTAATATACACAGAAAGGGGCGGTCTCATCACCTGTGTATGTTTATAGTTATACAACTTTCAACGATATCTAGCAATCAATAGATACGATGTGGACAACTTCATACCTAATAAGATCAACTCAATGTTGGATCAACATGTGTTGAAATTCTATGTATTAAATCATGAAAATGTAATTAATATTTTAAACAGAATTATTCAATTTTGAGCACACGTAGCACGTAACAATATAATCATACCGATCTGCTATGAAACGCACGGGAATTCAAACAATATCAAGAATTGAAAACAAAAAGTCAATGAATATATTTTGTGAACCAAGAGCATTGTACTAATTGGTATTTTTTTTACAGAATGGTCAGGGCTATTCAAAAGGCTTAGAAGACTTTCTATGTTTTTGCAAAAGCGCTATAATATTTTTTTTTAATTCTACAAGTATTAAAATATAACATAAATCATGTTGCAACATTTTGACATATACAGATTATTACATACATTTATCTACATTCTGTTCTGACATTAAGTTTTACAAGAAAATCAGCAAAAAGTTATTGTTCGTTATTATAAAAGTATTTTGTATTTCCATTGTTATATTGATATTATGTTGAATATAAAATCATACAATAAAAATTATCTAAAAGTCAACTTTTTCAATGTGTTTTGTAATGTTTTGTCAGTTTCTAAATCAACATGCAGCTGCTCAATAAAGTACAAGAAAATATTTGAATTCAGCCAACTGTTAATTAGGCAATATCTCATACTCCAATTTAATTCTAGTTTCTAATAACAAATATATTTTAAAATTCTTATTAAAGACGAAATTATATATCAGAGGTGCATTGTCTAGCTTGAGCAACCTGCATGCATACACCAGGAGATTGTTTAGATAACAAAGGTCGCACTTCCAGGGACAGCGATGGAGTACAAATTGTATTTCCATAGAATTTAGTTTATGTGTAACACTGCATTGTTATTTCAAGATGATGGTGTTGAACCTCCCAGCAAAGACAATCATTTACCCAATGTTGTTCTGATGTTGGGCCAACGTCGTAGACGGTGAGCCAGCGCCAAAACAACATTGGGTCAATGTTTTGTGTTTGCTGGGGTTAATGTTAACCCTTTTCCCGGTAAGTTAAAGTTGAGTTTAAGTTTTCACGCACTTGAGGCTGTGTCACGCTACCGCGATCCACAACCTCAAGTGCGTGAAAATCACTCACATGTGTTTAACTTGAGACAAAACATATGCAAATCGTGTCTGCAGACCCTTTTCTTACCTAATATCAGTGATTTTATAGACTATAAAACAGACTAGAAACGACTACAGCCTGTTTCACAAGATCCTGAGAGTAGCCTTTTTGCAATTTTCTCGATCGCTGTTTACACTTTTTTAACAACATTTTTCTCGGGTCATTTTTTCATCTTCCCCCGACATCCCTGAAAATTTGTGGATTTTTTTATCGAAGTTAGACTACTAGGCATGTAATAATTTTTCAAAATTACAGCTCTCATTAACACCATTAAAGTGAAACAAGAATTCAATTACATGCCATATGGTGTAACAAAATATACAACACAATTCAACCAAATATTCAAGGATGTTAGGGGAAGATGAAAAAAATGATCACAGCAAAAAATTGTTAAAAAATGGAAAGAGCGACCAAGCAATTGAAAAAAGGTTACTCCTAGGATCTGGTGAAACAGACCGTAGAGTCGTGCTTAGCATGTTAAAGCTAATAATCGTGGTAATCATGAGAAAGAAAGTCACAAAACTTGATGTTTGATATACAGTTTATTTCCGTTGACCATATTTACAAGGAAAAAACAACCCTCTATCAAGATTTCGACTTCTACAGTGAAAATTCACACATCTCTTCTCCACAATATAGGCCCATTCAGTTCACCCGCGTGCAGTCATGTGGCAGCACGCAGAACAAGACTTTGCTCAGCTCAAACCAAGCCTCTGACGAGTCATAGGACAGTAACTAGTCATGACACAGTAACTAGCTACTGCCCGAGGCCAAGTCAGAGGCGCTATTGATTCAGAGAGGTCAAAGGAAGGTATCTCGCCTAAACTCAATGGCTACATACCGTCCCTTATCTCTCAGTGATAGGCATAGCATTATTATTGAAAACATACATTGGCATGATGCCAGTCCACAATCTTCAGATGCTGGGCCGGCATGAAGCCAACTAATCATACAGGAGACAGCATTTGTTCAATCGTTATGCTATATGTACTTGGTCTTCTTCTCTCTCTCTGTTGACTGACCTCCGCTGTTCTGCAAAAGGAACAGTGTTGGCTCATCACTGGGTCAACGTTTACTAACTTGTCTTTCGTTTATATATCCTACATGTAGCACCCATCCGAATTAGTGCCTGGGGTGACCTCGAACGGACATTTAGATGTGGGTCTGAACTCAGCCAAGCTGTCAAATGGCAGCCGTTCTAGTTATGGCAAACCATCAAAACATTATATAATGTTATAAATGAAGTGATCTTTAAGCATCTCTCATCACCTGTAATTTATACAATGTGATTTAAAAAGGTGCGTTAAACACCTTCCATAATGAAATAACGTCTCACGTTTTATTCCTGGGATATTTCCTGGGATAATTTTTTCAATAGTCGTTAAAATTACCTATTATCGTCCACCTTTTACCAATCTTATTTATGGATTTACAGGCCTATGCACAGAGCAGATTTATTTACTCTTAAGTGGTGCTAATCTAGAATATACTAAAAAAATACTTTTAAAATTGCATCATTTCAACTTGTTTTATATGGTCTGTGAGTACATCTATACTACTCCCAGGCATTGTTGAGCAATATTCAACTAGTCTAGTATTTTGTGTAAACAAAAAACTAGAGATGTCTCCCCTCCAGCAGCTTAAAGGTGATAGCTAATACCCTGCAAACATAGGTCATAGGTCATTCACCCATTGCTGTTTCAATGTTGGGCCAGTGGCAAAGACTGTGGGCCAACATTGAAAAGGCATTGTGTGAATACCCCGTGTTTGCCGGATAGCTAAATGGACCCATCAAGCAGCGGCCAAGTGCCTACCACACTATGCCCAGCAAGCATGACACGTCAACCCAATGCTGGTTCAACGCTGGTCTATCGTTGTCGGCTCTGGCCATCGACCATTCAACACTGTTGGCGCTGGTGTGTCCACAGAGTACAAGCTGACACTGTTCCAATGTCTGTTAAATGTTGGGCCTGCGTCGTCGGTGCTGGGAAGTAACTATTCAGCCCTAGTCAGTACTTCATGATGGCGGTACCAGCACAATGCTTTGAACCAAAGCTGGTTTAATGTTGGCCCGCTGTCTGTGTCGCTGGCCCACATTCAGAGTGGCGCCAAACAGGACACTGTAACCCAATACTGGGCTAATGTTGGGTCAGCACGTAGGCAAACATTAGCCAACCATTGGGCCAGTGTCACATGTTTGTCCGCTTGCATGATAGAAAGCACTGGAGAGAAATAAATGGGAGACAGACACAGACTGAGACAGAGTGAGCCGACAGAGGTAAAGCAATATGTCCCCAACTCTGTGTACAGAGAGGAGACATAATTATGTAAGCTCTTCAATTTTAGCTCTATTTTCATCTTTTGTAATATAAATGCGCATTTGGAGAATTGGCGCTTTATAAATACACCATAACCATTTAAAAGGTAATAAAAACGGCTGAAGACTGGTCTACTTTTATAAGAGCTACACCTTCTGATATATGAGCTAGTGTAAAAACATCAGTCCAACGAGATGCAAATCTACAAGCTGTAGATGTTTTTTTATTGCTGTGTGTTGCATAGTTTTCATAACAGGCGTTTTAATTTTACTTTGTGGCCAGGTTAAAACAAATCCAGGTCCTCCCATGTCTTGAAACCTAAATTTGTCATCGATATTTCGATGTAACTATTGGAATATATACCCGTTCACATAGGAGCAGCGTGGAATTGCAGTGATAGTTGTGATATGTGGTTTCACAAAGTTTACGTCGACATGAGATCTTTCACCTTCCTGGCATATTCCACAACTTATTGCATTCGTTTGAAATTGAAACCACAACTAATTTCGACAATTTAAATATTAGTGGCTCTTAGAATCCAGATTTCGCTCCCATACAGCACAATAGTCCAATTCCCACCTTTAGGCATAAAAACCGTCAAAGAAACTGGCGTACTTTATTAATAAATTGTAGAAGCCTAAAGGGGAAAGTAGCAAATTTCTTGCATCTCTAAATTACTACCAACCTGATTGTATCATCGCCACTGAATCTTGGCTTCCTCCTGAATACCAAGTTTTAGGTAAAGATCCAAATTTGAAAGACCGCGGAGGAGGAGTATTTATTGCTGTCAAAAAACATTAAGAGATGACCCTCCTCTCTGATTTACAAACCAACTGTGAAATTGTTATGGGCTAAAGTTCAGATATCGGCATCCAAATTCTCAACCCTCGGGTGTTTCCATAGACCTCCTGACTTCAAAATTAGAAGTACTTGTGAAATCTTTAGACTTGATGCCAAAAAATTCAAATCAGGCCAGGGGCCCATTTCACAAACATTCACTGATCTTTAGGCAAGAATATCCTTAGACTAAAAATCATCGAGTGTTCTACACACACGAAACTTGTACAATGTCTGGGTAGGTATACTAGGCCTAGCCTATATATCTACCAGCTACCGCTACATAACCAAGGCTTTGTTTAGGTTAAGTTAGAATCAAGTTTTCTAGGTCGCTATAGACATTTATTCTAGAGTTGGAAAGATATAAATAGTAGGTCTAGAGTAGCCCACACCAATGTTGAAAATAATCAGCGAAACTGTGAGTAAAACGAATAATTGATTCAAGAAAAAATATAACATATAATTAGCCCAACAACTTTGATCATTGATGCGCTGTCGTTTTCTACGCAAATGATACAATGCAGAGTCAAATTCATGAATAAACATATGTTAAAGATTTTAACTGTTTAAAGAGTGCCCCCGACCATTCTTTAAAACTTATCTTTATAATTAAAGATTTCTCCTTAAAGATCTTTAGTGAAACAGGTGACTTAAAGATTAAAGATCGTTCGTGAAACAGTCAAATCTTGAATTAGGGATAAACCTTTATTTAAAGACGGTTTGGCGTTTTAAAGATCATTTTTGCCTTAAAGATCGCTTAGTGAAACGCCACCCAGTGTCCTTGTTGGCGATTTCAACCTACCCTTCCTATTGACTGGGACAATGGGATAGTACATCCTGAAGCAGCAAAGAAATCCCAATGCGAGCTGCTTTTGTCAAGCCTAGATACACACCTTGGTTCAAACTCATAATGAACCTACTAGAGAAGAAAATAATGTAGACACACAAATAAAACCGGTTGATAAAACCTTCTGATAGTGAATCTGGAATCTCGGACCACTGTGCTGATTGTGACCGAACTGGACATTGACTCACCCTACCACCTTACAAAACCCACCCAGTGTGTCAATTCAAAAATGCTAATTGGTAAGCTATCAGGCAAAAAATTAAGAGCTGCTGGACCTCCTTTTCAGAAAACAATCCCAGCCGTTGAAAATTGGTTGAAACCTAAATCCATCCTAAATCAATGCCTGGACAAATTTACCCTGGCTATTCAAATAACTCCCCGCATCTATTCGGAAAAAAACATCTCTATATAGCAAAGTGAAGCATACGAATAAACCTGACCTTTGGGCAAAGTATAAATTATGTAAACGGCAGACCCAGCGTGCTATCAGGTCTGTCAGTTGTTTTTTTTAGAAAAACAAAATGTCTGAATCTTTAGAACAAAAAACTCCAAAACCACTTTGGCGCTATATTAAATCTAAACGTCAGGATGGAAATAGTGTCTCTCCCTTGAAGGAAACGACCAGTTTCATTCAGACAGCAGACGTAAGGCCAAAGTACTAAAGACCAATATTGCTCAGTTTTTACCTCGGAAGACATCACAACTATACTTAAATTGCTAGGACCACCGAATACTATATTCGAAATGATTGTTCAATGTGTAACTATAACTTACTTGAGGGTTTAAATGGATGTATGCATCCGGACTAGATGAGCTCCCGAATTTGATTCTGAAGAATGCGGCCAACAAAATATCTACCTTTCCCAAATTTATTATTGATCAATCTCTATTGACGGGCTAATTACTAGATGACTGTGTAGAGGCAAATGTTGCCACAGTCTTCAAAAAAGGGGATCGTCACTCTTCGGCAACTACAGGCCAATGTCCATCACATGTGCATACATGTGCCACATTACATGTGCGTAAAATTTTATTTAAATCAGATTATAAAACATTTCTTATACATTTAAGTGATCATAAAAAATAATCAAATATCATTAAAGACAAGTAAATACCAACTCATCCCCAAAAGGCGCAACACACATGACCAACTCATCCCCAGCCCTCCAACATCAATAAATTAACCAGCTCATCCCCAGCCCGTCAACACCCATACCAACTCATCCCCAGATATACCTAGCCGGATGATGAGTTGGTATAGTGGATGAGTTGACTGCACGCCTTTATAAAAAAATATATTGACAAATTAGAAAAAATCAAGGATCAGTAGTAATTATTTCTCACCCAAAATTATAGACAAACAGCCAGTGTGACATCTCTCATTTAGAACCTGGGCTGGGATGACTTGAAAACAAGACAATTTTTTTTAGACTTTAATTAGACTCTATAAGTGTATTTAGAATTTTAAATGAGCTAGTCGAAATTCTCATCAATGTTAATGAAGCAGACAAAATAACACGTGGTGGGCGCAATCAGGCCTCTAAACACCTTAGAGCTAACACCACACTGGAACAAAATTCTTATATTGTTCCTAGCCCATATAAAGAACTTTTTATAGGGGAATTCCTGGCTGCAAAAAATGTAAAACACAAAACCTGTCGATTTTAGGACCCCACACGCTATTTTCAAATATATCCTTCTGTAATTTCGTGCTACCCAAGAAGCATGATAAAACAAGTTTACTCGCTAGACGGTACCAGTAGCAACCTTGACAACAGAAATTATGGCGGACGGTTGGTATTTTCTGTATTTTGTTTGTTAAAAATACAATAAATTCAGCTTTCTCTACTTATCCATATGTTGATTGCAATACAATAATTTGTCCGAGCAAAAAGTATTTATATAAGAATAATACAGGACGCGTAATCATCATGAATCATGGTATTTACAAAACTAATTCTGTTTCGAAATTGTGACCGGCGCGCGTCCACTCGCGTGCACTCGTCTCACATTATTCAGGGCCTACAGTCTGTTTCACCAGAACCTGGGAGTAGCCTTTTTCCAATTTGCTCGGTCGCTCTCTCAATTTTTTTAACAAAATTTTTCTCAGATTATTTTTTCACCTTCCCCCAACATCTCTGAAAATTTGGTAGATTTTTTTTTTGTATTAGCGAAGTTAGACCATTTGGCATGTAATAATTTTTCAAAATGACAGCTCTCTTTAACACCATTGCCGTGAAACAAGAATCCTATTACATGCCAAATGGTCTAACTTCCAAAATACACAACAAAATTGCACCAAATTTTCAGGGATGTTAGCGGAACATGAAAAAATGATCCGAGAAAAATTTTGTTAACAAATTTTAAAGAACGACCGAGCAAATTAGAAAAAGGCTACTCCTAGGTTCTGGTGAAACAGACTGTAGTTGGTCGCCAGAGAGGTAGATCCAAAATGGATCCAACCATGTATTAACTCCGAGTGGCCAGCTGCTCTGTATTACAAACACCACAAAATACCTTACCATCACTTTAGATCTAAAATGGAATAGCCATATTCAAAAGGCTAGGCCTAATTTTATTTATGTTATAGTTAAAATATAGACTACCCGCCGTCAGATTAACTTGTATCGCATGTTTTTTGCCGATTTCTCAGTCAATTCTCAATCGATTTTCATGAAATTTTGTATGGACTATTTGCGAGTCACTCGGCGACTAGATCTACCGTGAAATTTTCATCGGAAAATAATGTTTAGCTAAAAAGTTAGACCATCTGGCATGTAATACAATTCAGGGCTAAAAACAAACTTTAATTTAACCAGTTTAATGGGTTTATAGAGGGACGTCGTAATCTAAAATTTACTACATGTCAAATGGTCTAACTTTTGAACTACATCATATTTTTTAATAAAAATTTCACGGTAGTCGCCGCGTGACTCGAAAATAGTCCTTGCAAAATTTCATCAAAATCGGTTGAGAATTGACTGAGAAATCGGCGAAAAACATGCGATACAAGTTAATCTGACGGCGGGTATAGTTAGGTCTCTTGAGAAGGAACTTCAGGATAGCTTCAAAAGCTCTGTGAAAACGCAAGCTTATGAAGCATTAGTGAGACCACACTGGAAATAAGCCTGCATGGTGTGGAACCCCACCACAAGTGAATTTCAGGAGGCTTGACTCGGCGCGAAGGAGGGCTGCCCGCTATGTGTGGCTGCTTTGGCATAACACCAACAGTGTGTCAGCAATGCTAAGCTGGGAGTCTCTTGCCAGACGTAGAGAGTGAGCTGGGCTATGCATGATGTATAAAATTGTGCATGGTCTTGTGGACACACCTTGGCTGCAGAACGAAGTACTGACTCCTATTCCTAGCTCCCGGTGCACAAGATGATTAAGTCTTTAGTTTATCCTAAAAAACTGTAGACCATTTAATATGCAGTACATTAGTAATTATGATGCCCCTCTAATGAACCCATTAACTTCATCCTGGAAGGCATGTATACATGGTACACCACACTTGCTGGGTTATGTTTTTGGAATGATTGGTGTGTAAATACCTACAAGGTACTTCAACCTGTCAACAGCATTAGAAATAGGCAAAAAATGCCTGAAGTTGTTAATGGTTAATGTTTCAGATCAGGCAGTGAGTGTGAGCGGCTCAACACAGAATCTGGGAGATGAGACACCTGTCCCGGCTGCTGACAATCCACACGCAGAGCACGGCCTCACCAAAAATATACAGGTAACAATTCACAAGCTGGGCATTGCCTCACCAAAAATATACAGCTAAATTTTCCGGTTATGGTTTTCTGAAGACTGTTGCTGATGAAGTTATTCATATTCCAAATTATAATTTTTTGAACTACCTCACTGGATAAAATAATTATTCGAACCAATAAAGCATCATTCTCAACTTTAATAATTGTTATTACAGTACTATTAGCATGTTACATAGGGCATAAAAGTAAAGTAGGTGCCCAATGCTAAATATTGGCAAATACAGAAAAAAACATAGTTTTTCATCTACTTGAAGTTGTTTATAGCCTCATCTCGACTAATTCATGTCCAGGTATAAAATTCACTTAGAGAACTTGAGAGTTTATTGATTTTAATTTTTAATAGTAATGTAGACCTGATAATGATATAATATTGTCTTCCAGAAAATAATCAACAATGAGAAAGATGATGGTGAAGTTCAGGCTAAGAAACCACGTGTAGATCTTCAGTCGTTGCCAACGAGAGCGTACCTCGACCAGACAGTGGTGCCCATCCTGTTACAAGGCATGTCTGTTCTCGCCAAAGAAAGGTACACCACGACAGACTGATTAGTTAACCCGTATCTTGCTGATCACGACTATTGTCGTTTTTAACCTCTTTTATTTGCCGATTAAATCACTGTTATTGGTAATGAAATGGCTGTTTAGACATTATTATTTGTTAATGTTTCAAATTGTCACAAATTGAACAAATTTGAATAATTTTCAACCACTTGAGGTTGTCGATCATGGTAGCGAGACACAATGTTTATGGAGGTAATTTGGTTATGGAACAAATAAACCTCAAAATTAAAAAGTGTTTATTTGGATGGATTTCACCGATTTTAATCTGGAACAAAAATTCTAACCTTTTTTTTCAAATCAGCATTTTTATAATGCACTCAAATTCATTCATGAATAAAAATTAATGTATTAAATGTTTTTTTTTATATTTCAGACCACCTAACCCCATCGAATTCCTGGCGGCTTATCTACTGAAAAACAAAACTCAATATGAACAGTAATCAGCCCCATATTTACGGTCATTGTGTGTATATAATTATGAGATAATATAGCATGTTTGTGAGATGTGAGCGTGGTATGAGGGCTCTCCTGCATGCCAAGCCAATAGGTAGTAACTGCTTATTTTCCAAGTAAGCAGTTACTGCCTTTTGGCAATGTACGTGCAGTGTGTCTGTGTGTGCATACGTTGGCCATACTTGGCGGGTGTCCCATGCGCTGACAGGTTTTAACCTTGATGCTGGAGATCTTATCTCAGCTGACACAATATATGTTAACCCAGTGTTGGATTGATGTTGGGTCAACGACTTAGACATTGGCCATCATTAAGCCAATGCTGAGTTAATGTCCGTTGGTTGACCTATACGATCTAAAAAAAATGTTTTAGTTTGCTATCGGCAAAAAAGGATACTGCAGCGACACCTTGAAACAATCCTCTTTTGTCATCAATATTGCAAACTGCATCAATTAGAACATTGCATGCATTACAGGGTTCAATTTGTTCAGTATCGTGTTTCGAAAAGCTACACAGTTTTGGCCAATTTGCTAATCAATTAAAGGTCTAAAACCCAAGGAATGTGGGTTGGGAACCGCTACACAAAATTTTCAAAACAAATTGAATCTTGCATTATTGAAAAATATAACACTTGTTCAAGGATTATTTTCTCGAGAATAATGTTTTATTTTGAAACTATTTATTAATGATTTTCTCCATCAAGCTCTGACTGATATTACATCCTTATCATGGGTGTATAGTCTGCTAATCAAATTCATATTTGATTACCACATGGGCAGAATTGCATTGCTTTTCACGAAATGTTCCTGAATAATGTGCATAAAATCAAATATATTTACAGTACAACAAACAGTTGGTAAACCCTTTCAGTGCGGGGATCGACTTCAGAATCTGATGTCTATGCGTCAGATTCTGATGTCTAATGTCGATCCCCGCACTTAAAGAGTTAAAATATTTATATTGGGCGTAGACCCATAACATAGGTATTCAAATGAAGCAGAAAGAGCCAACTAAGACATTTATGATGATTTCAAATTGAAAAAAAAATCTAGTCTCCATTGTTTAAATAAAAATTGTCAGCATTTTAAGGGTTAACCCTTAAAGCTCTAGTTATAGAATCTGAATTTTTACCCACCCAAAGTTGTGTCTCACGACCGCAACCCACAACTTAGTTCTGCCCCCCTAAATTATAGGGGGTCACAAACCCATTTCTCTATGCATGTATGACCGGTGCAGAATTAAACTTTGAGGGTATGCCAATCTACAGGACTCCCGACTAGCAAGTTAGAATCTACCATTCCTGAGTAAAAGCTGTTATTCCTTTTATAGACATAGCATTTGGACGGCCCGTAAATTGACTTGATCGGCTAATAACAGAATTTGCCATTCCTGGAGAATGGCATTATTTAGAGGCATGTATGACAATCGCCATTACTGATTGACTGATGGACGTTTTTAGACTGCACCTTTTCATATCTGAATCATCACTGTGGACAACGTTATGTATATATAAGTTATGTATTTCAATGTGACTGCATAATTAGGATCCCCTCCCCCTATTTTTTGCCAAATTCTTTAAATAGTCCCTAAATGTCCCTAAATCTCCTGCGTCCAACCCTTTCTTCAGATCCTGCATCCGCCCCTGCATGAGTCCTCAATGAATGATAAATCTGATTGTGTATCTAAGTTGGATTGTAAAATCATGAGTTTGACGGCAGTGTTTTCACCGAATTAAATTTAATGTTTTTGATATGTAAAGAAATCAATGTAGCACTTATTGTTATGTTAACTGATTAAATTTTTGTCCACCTTAAAAATGAAGGAAAATGACATTAAAACCTAATAATTTAAAAAACCAGTTGGCACTTTGTCTTCCAATAGCTGAATTAACAGATTACTTGCTTTGGAGTTAGAAGTTCTTTTTTCGAAAAACACATAGTTGTTTAGAACAACCAAGCTGTATATATTTTAGACAGTATTAAATATGTTACGTTTGTGACTGATTGGACTTAGATTGTCGTCAATGTATTATTTCTTGTGTAAATGTAATTTATCTAAATTGTCTTGTTTAGAATGAGTATATGTAAAAATCTTTTTTCAAATGAAACAATGGCAAGAAAAATTTATTTATTTTCATCATTATATTAGCTTGTAGTCATATGTATAAAACAGTCTATTTGCGATGGGGAAATGTTTCGGATCTCTGGTTTCATGTCATTTCATTCAGAGTCTCATCTAGATAGTTTTTTTACTTCCTCTAGAAGCAGGTAATTTTATAGGAGAGCCTACTCCGCAGTTTATTTTGCATGTGTCTGTAATTATTGGTGTTAATATAAAGATCTGTGTATTTATATCAGCCGTCTTATTTCAACAATGAACTAAAAGTTACCATGTTAAATTTATTGTCTTTATGCACAAATGTATGAAGTTACCATAGATATTTTTGGCTCTCAATAGCTCTTCTTTGAATAAATGTTTTGTTAAATGTATAGTTTTGTTGTGTTATCACTTCAGTAAGGCCTTTCTATTCAACTGTCTGAATCATGAATCGCAGTGTGTGATTTGGCTGAGAAATTAAATGTTTCCCACTGTAGTTTTGGTTGAAGTGGTCAATACTAATGGCTATATGAACCGGGTTCTATTGTCTTTTTTTTTGTATGCGCTTGAAACAGATACAATTCTACATTCTAGACCGTTTTCAAACTTTTCAAAACAACACCTCTAGGTGGTCTAGATGTTCATTTTGGGTAGCTGTACTTTGACCTACTTTTGGTTTATAGTGGAGTAGATATGTAACAAATTTCGGTCGAGTTGTGCACTTCCGGAGAGAAGCACCAAAATTTGTCCTAAGGGGTTTTAGGGTATGCTGATTCTGAAAATCGCGGGAACCACGATGGCATTTCATTGGTTCCTGTTCAAAATTCAAAATGGCCGCCATGAAAAAACAGTTTTAACTTATCTCCACTTCATGTAGCCCGATTTACACAATATTGGTGTCTAAATATATGTTTTTGGGGTGACAGAATGTGATAAAACAACCCACAAATTGATTGGAGTAAAATAAAACAAATAACCGATAAATATCATTCAATTGCCATTTTAAAACAACCAATAACTTACACCTCTCAGTACAGGCCGTTGTGAGCTGGTAGTGGGCGATCCTGAAGAGAATGTAAACACACATGCAAGGGTTGGGATTCATGCGACAATTAAGTTACTGTCTTGTGAGGTAAAAAGATTAATACATCTCATTCTGCTCAATTTATATACCAGATTCAGTAACTATCACAATAGTATTCATTTCAGTGTCATATGACAGGGTACCGTACTACAAGTTTCTACAGATAAAGCCAATCGTCTAATTGAAATATATAACAATGAAGGCATTGTGTCTCCTACATCGCTTAATGGCAAACTGTTTACTACTGGAAATCTAGACAATATACCTGTAGATCACAATCCATCCTGTACCTCTAGCTGTGACTAATTCCATGGTACAGTAATATCTATTATTCAGCATATGGCCCGTGATAACCCGGAGGAGTTCCAGAATCCATCAACACAATACGTCACACCAGAGATCTAAAATAATGATGTCATTATCAGAGACATATCCTAATGTTCCTCCAATCTCTATTCCACAGAATGTCATACGGTCACCAACATCAGAAAGTCAAGTAATTCTAAGAACCATTAACATAGGTGAAGATGAAATGCAAAGGTGTTGGCTTGAACATATCAATGCAGCTTACATTGTTGCCTGGCGAGCCCGGCCAATTTCATTTATGGCCGGGTATTGGCCTACTCTGGTACCCAGAGCCACACTACGCGGCGTGGCCGAGCTTCATGTAGCCTCTGGTATGCCCCAGTGGCGAATGTTTGTGACTTGTTGCTATTTTTAGATAAAAAAAGGGTAATCCCCGATTTCAGACATTTTTGAAAGGTCATTTCCCCGGATGAATAGTTGTTCACAGTATTGTATTTCCCCTCTGACGCATTTCCTATGACTTGACCCAGAAAATTATTCACCGGCCTCAATAGCACATGGATAATGGTCACGTGACTAAGAGCCTTGGCCAATACCCGGCCATAAATGAAATTGGCCGGGCTCGCCAGGCAAGTATTGGCCAATGTTCTTAGTCACGTGACCATCATGCCTGTGTTATGAGGCCAGTGAATAATTTTCTGGGTCAAGTCATAGGAAATGCGGGGGGGGGGGGTGTTTACATAGAAATGGCAATGTTAGCAGCAATTGGCGACTGGCTTGGTGGGAGTGGCTGGACATCCGTCATGACAACAGCTGGTGTCACCACTGAAAGAAGAGCTCTGGGACTACAGAAAGGTTCACACACATCAAAGGCATAATGAGCTCATCAAGTTTCAGCATCTGCTTTGTTCATACGTCTAAAAAAGGCATTTGAAGATTATCAACACACTACATCGGATGTTGAAAATCAGAGTTATTGAGCTTTGATGACTGGAGCAAACATATGACATCCACTCGTCCTCAGTTCTATTATTGGCATAATGTTCTACAATTGGAACTACTGTTTCTTCAGTTTCTTAGATATCAACGTGATCTAAATTTTGATATGTATGTTGAATTACTTGGTAAAATTATTCATTGGATGTTCGCACTGGACCACTACCGTTATGCCTGCTGGATGACTAATCCTGTTAAAGATTTATTTTAACTTCAATTGACCTGTCCTATATTATATGTCGAGTTTCAGAAAGGCAATTTTGTCACACAGAAAACTAGACATATATTTTCGTCATTAGCTAATGACTAAGTTCACGAACGACTGAATGCAATTGTAAAAGGGAACGGAGGCATAGTTGGTATCACATAAAGTGAATTTGCTCTAAATCGTTGGACAGTGGGCAGAGCTAGCTAAAATGAATACAATGAAAAATATTCAGCTGACGCAAAAAGTCAAGAAACCTACCATGAGCAGATACCAAGTGTTCAGAAAAAGCTTTTGTCTCATGTTCAAAGTGTTACTGATGTGATTCTAGACATTGGTAATCCCTTTTCCGAAATCAGTACTGACCTGTACACACTAGACACCAATGTGATAATAGGTGAATGTGTCCTAAAAACGATCAGAACTGCTAACGATGTTGGCATAGCCCAATATCAGAGATTTGTTAATGAACGTGCTAGTGATAAAACAACAGACTTCAATAACACCATTCGAAAAAAACAAGTTACAATTGTTTAACAACAGCTCCAGTAAGACAGCTGATACATCGACATCTAGGGTGGCCTGTCTGAAAGCATATGTGCAACTCTTCTCAAGGATGTACATTTCATGCCAATTAAGGGAGAGTGATATGGTTGGGGTTTTTTATGCTCGAATACCACGCATGGCCTCTTTCATTAGCATCAACTAACACTGTCATACATACTACAGCTGAATCAAATTTGATCAGTTGTGTATAGTCAATGGTTCATTCAGAAACTATTGTCCCAAATGTTGATGTAAAAATCGTAGATGGAGCCGGAGTTGTCACCAGACTAGATCCCAGAAAAGCACATACACTAATCAAAACCTTCCAAGATTATTGCGAATATTGTGTTCTTGTCTTCTATTGAAAATATGCAATCTGTTAACCGTCTAGATATTGTCGGGGACGTCTGTGGAGATGACAGTCTGAAATATCAAGCTTGACAAGAAAGAGGATCTGGGAACACATTGCGGGTTGATAGAAACACTTCTACTTCAACTGACCGGAAAAAAAATTCCATTATATTTGCATCTATAGACTAAAACAAAGATGTCTTCTTCAGATTGCTAGCCACGTCTATTCACGAGTTTATATTCCACTGGGAGAACAAGTTATTTCAACACATGGCCGGAATGTGTAATCCTCTTCTATATGTGATTTGTTAGGTTTACTTCGTACTCAAGAGGAGGCAGATACTCGGCTTCTTCTGCATGCTTCACACGGCTTTAATCGTGGATTCTCAAAAAATGTAATATATGCAACAGACACAAACGTGGTTATTATTGCTATAGCTGTATTGAGTTTGTTTGAAAACTGTCAAATATGGGTTGGCTTTGGCCATGGCCCACCATTGAGATGTATCCCATGTCACCAGCTAGTAAAAAATGAAGCAGTGATGCTTCATAGGGTCTTCTTTTAATGCATGCTCTGACAGGTTGTGATATTGTGTCTGCGTTTTGTGGGATCCGGAAGAAACCCGCATAGGCTGTGTGACGTAGCATGCCTCACCTGTATGCTATATTTGCTCGCTTGTCTCGTGCACCAAGTCACGTGTAAGATACGGATATAGGCTAAATACAGAGATATCCTTCTTTACCATCGCCCACCTTCCTGCAAGCATGTAAATGATGCTCGAGAACAATTGTTAGCTTATGCCAACCGTCACATCGAAACATTCCACCATCATTACATGCACTTGAACTACATGTGAAACGGTCAGTGTACCAATCTTGAGATCAATTGAGACCGTGCCTAATAGCAGTACCAGAGGTTGCCTCTCCAGATTTGTGGGGCTGGAAAAAGTCAGATAGTATCTCTTCTTGGACACTACTTTGGACTGTTCCTCCCGAAGCGTCTAAAGCTGGGCAAGAATTACTAGTGTGGATGCAAAAAAGCCTGTATAAACCGCTGTAAATGCTATAAATCCAGCCTTATAGATGCACTCAATTGTGCTTTTGCTCAGCACAATGTAGATTTTATACACACCTCTAGATGTACCGTTTGGGGGTATTTTTACTTTGACCCTTTTATAGTTTAGTATTCGCCTATTAGATGTTTTGACATACATTTATTGTACAGAGCGGATCTAATGTATAACAGTATTATGTATGGTCAATCAAAACATTTTACAGAATATCATGAAAACCGCTCAAAATATAATCTGGCAAACTGTGACAGATAACTAAACCATTGCTAGAAAGATGATGTTTCAGTGAGGGATATCACCCTGGCACCCAGCCTTATAGATGCACTCAATTGTGCTTTTGCTCAGCACAATGTAGTAATTATTCAGACAACTGATTAATGTATACAGTATAATGACTATATTCTGAACAATGACTACCACAAATATATTTGTCGATTTGGATATCTGGTGAGCTTTTAAATTAAGCAGTAAGTCTAAGTGTCAAGTTACTTAATAACAGTTATAACATCATTTTGCTATAATGTATCTGTTTGGACATATAAGTGATATATATTGCTGTAGTCCGTGGTCTGATGTACATATATGTCTAGATCATGTGGACAATATACGCTGTATACATGGATTTTCCTCAATTTTATTATATATATATTTTTTTTCGGTTACTTGTATTGCATTAAACCATTTTTGATGCATCTAAATCGATTCTTTGACCTTAAAAACATACATTTACACACTAAAATCATGATGTTCGGATTACCCTGAGCGGAGATATGAAAAACTGTTTTTTTAATGGCGGCCATTTTGAATTTTGATTTTCGGCAAAAACCGTTCTTTTGCCATCGTGGTTCACGCAATTTTTAAATTTAGCGCACCAAAAAACCTCCTATTGAAAAGTTTCATGCTTCTTTCCGAAAGTGCACACCTATTTCACATATCTACCCCACTATTAGTACTATGGCCTACCTTGATATTTCGACATAAGCTCTGGAGTATATCTCAGGAACTTCTTATCCAAATGTCTTCAGATTTTATACACACCTCTAGATGTACCGTTTGGGGGTATTTTTACTTCCAGCCTTTTATAGTATATCGCATATTAGATGTTTTGACATACATTTATTGTCCGGAGCGTATCTAATGTATAACAGTATTATGTATGGGCAATCAAAAGATTTTGCAGAATATCATGAAAACCGCTCAAAATATAATCTGGCAAACTGTGACAGATAACTAAACCATTGCTAAAAAGATGATGTTTCAGTGAGGGATATCACCCTGGCAAAATGCATCTCATAATTAAATTCAAAATATGCTGACTGATATGGAAAGTTGGTGTCACGACGCTGACTTTTTATATTAGATAATAAGCCCACTTGCTGCACTGGAGGGGTAAACGTGTTCAGTTTTTCATAACCTGAGCAACAATGTTCTTTCAATGACATCTTTGCAAGAACGGCAGCACACATAGATTCAATATTCTGTCATTAGGCCTGCATCGAATATATGGGCGGGGGCCCTAGGGTAGTGGTTAGCACCGCTGCCTTTCACGCCAGAATTCGGGGTTCGGTTCCCGGTATCGGCGGTTTGAAAACAACAAAAATGTTTCATCCCCATCCACGTGTGAAAGTTAGTATTGTGGGGAGCCTCCGTGACCGAGAGGTAGCGTACTCGGCCTCAGGCCGCCAGGGCTCGAATTTCGAATCCTGTGTCTGGAGGACAGTGTCATCTCACCATCCTCAGGAGGTTCTCCTGGCCCAGTTTAGCCTATATGTGCACAAAAGTGGCCTAAAGCCCGATTCATTTCATTTGCATCGAATATATTATACCCAGCAAACGGGTTTCTGAATGAGCAGTTATTCAGTTAAATTATGTTTTTTTCTCGTCTATTTTGCGAAATCTCAACAGTGTAGGCATATAGTTATTGAGCTGTGTGTCATGTCATGGTCTTGATTAAATTGCACCTTTTCAACCTGGAGCTCACTGAGAGCAATGATCGGCCACCTCAAGGTTGAAATATGCCATTTTAATTTGATGAATTGGACAGAATGCGAGCTGTATGCAGTTGGAAGCTAGCATATGTTTCACTTCAGAAAACAAATCTTTTTTGAAATCGAGACAATATTTAGCACCGTCTACGACGTTGACCCAACAGCAAGCCAACTTCTCATGTTTGCTGGGATGTAGTATAGGCCTACTATCTGTGTCAGTCACTTTGAGAAGTGTGAAACAAGAGACAGACTCAATATTGATTCAATGATGGGCCAGAGTCGTAGACGATGGGCCATCATTGAATTAACATTGGTTTGCTATGTTGACTTCTTGGTGACTGCTTCCACTCCTTCTTGTCATCCCTGGTCCATTCATCGGCCCAGCTTTGAGCCAAGTCAAATGAGACGTTGAGCCACACTTGATTAAATGTTGGGCCAGCGTCGCAAATAGTGAGGCAACATTAAAACAACAGGGCATAGCTCTGGTCCACGATCTACGAAGGCGGCGGGTTTACCCTTAAAGCGCTGAATTATTTTATGAAAACCTTGGAGACCAAAGGGTTTTGTCAATTTGAAATCATCATAAATGTCTTAGTTAGCTCTTTCTGATTCATTTGAATACCTATGTTATGGGTCTACGGCCAATACAAATATTTGTACTATTACATTGCGGGGATAGACTTCAGTCTACAGACGTCAGATTTTGACGACTAAAGTCTATCCTCGCGCTGTAAGGGTTAAGGCCTTTCTCGGTAAACAGGGTCTCTTTCAGCGCAATTACATTTATTCATTGCCTGTCAAGATTTTCTTCTTCTAAATATCTAACGATGTAGAATGTATATTTGTTAATTTCTGTTAAAAATATTTAAGATTGATCTATTATATAGGCTATATATATATATTTTTTTTTTGGCCCCGAGATTGACCACAGACCTATACCAATGGATTGACCAAATGGCAAGCAATGTTTGTGGATCAACAGGGGTCTCTTCTTAGACGATCTGTAAAGTCAATAATAGTTAAATAAAGTCAATAATAGTTAACCTGTAGGCCTACATTCATGTAATGAATTAACAGCTTAGCTCAGAACGTAACTACCCAGCAAACGCGAGACGTTGGCTAAATGTTGGGCTGATGTTGGCCCAGCGTCGTAGACGATACAGGGTTCCTTGCGACAATTAAAACCTCGCGAACATTACCGGATCTACAGTATCACCCGATCACCTGCCACCACTGGAGTTTGATATTAGATTCAAGGATTAACAATTATCTGCCGGAAGTGTTTTAACCATTATCCTCACTACAGTTGTTTTTAATTTATTTTATCATCTGATCAATTCACAATTGGGAATGAAATGAGTGTTTAAACATTAAGATTTACAATAGTTTGATCTCAAATTAAACAAATACTGGTGCGTCATATCTGCGGTGCGACCTATCTATGGTTTGCGCCAAATCTTGAGCCTTGTGTGACTTATACTCCAGTGCGCCTTAGATGCCGACAAGTACGGTATGGGTAATTGTTACCCACTTGAAGTTGTGTGTTCGTTAGCGAGACACAACTTCAAGTGGGTAAAAGTTTAAATTATTTAAGTAAGTCCTTTAAGGGTGAATCGAAAAGAAAACAAATTACGGAAATTGTTCGGCAAAAGTCATCTACTGTTTCCATATATTCAGCACACTACAGAGAGATTCATAATTAAAACAAGAACAAGAAAGTGTGATATTTTTGTTTTATTTTACCACAACACTAGTATGTGTCGCATTAGCTCAGCCCGGCAGCATTGTTAAAACAGGCCTCGAGATGACATTACATTTAGAAGTTTCAGGGAAACAACGACAAAAAGCAGTGGACAACAATCAATCCATCTTTGTCGCACATCAGTTCATTTTGTCCTTGGACTGTTATGTCTTCCACACTCTTTCATTTTGTTCTCTTATCAGAGAAGAAACTGAAAGAGATCTGGATAATTAAGCTTCGTTATGTGTCGATTTACTAGGAGCAAGTTTCATTGGCTTACGCCACAGAGATATCGACGGCAGCTGCGAAAAGTATGTACACACGTGCATCATCACACATTCCTTAATGTTATGCGCTTGTAAAGTAGAGTAACGGGTCAGTGGCCTAACAGTCCACGCCACATTTTGTGCACTTCTTCCTAGAATTTCATGATCTGTTTGACCACACAAGCCGACTTGAATGATCACACAGCAAACGTGAGACATCGACCTAATGTTGTACCACTGTTGGTTTACCGTCCAAAACGCTTGGTCAACATGGGATCGATGTTTAGTGTTTGCCTGATTACAAGCCATCATTACATCATGACTAACATGTAACATTTACACTATCACTTCTGCTATTTATACAAACAATATCAGGGCCGGATCCAGAAACTGACAAATTTACCAGGCAGTGCCTCAAGTTGAATCTGACGTCTAGAGATGACAGATTTTGACATTTAAAGTCGGTCCCCGCACTGAAAGGATGAAATAAAAAATGACCTAATTTATTAAAATAAACCCGTTGTGAACTTCTATTTATGCGAAATATTTTTCTTAAGTATTTTATCAAATCAGGCCAGTTTCCTTTAGCCTACTCTTTCCCACTTTAAACCTCAACGTGACCAAAATGCGAAGAAATAACTAATGCATAAAAATGATTTGATATAATAATAAAGCTAAGTATAATATAGCAAATCCATGCTCAGCCAGTGATTCTTTCGATGGATTATATATTTTATACTCATGAAATTGTATGTATTAGGGCCTAATTATTTTAGAAGCACTTTAACATTTTAAGTTCTAAGCCCGACGATAAGAAAAACACCAATACATCCCAAACTTAAATAATTAGTTTTCTTACTGAACTTTTACAGGGTTCCCACAGAGATCTGGGAATGAAATTCCATGACTTTTCCATGACTTTCCACGACAATTTTTCAAGAATTCCATGACTTCGTAAACGAATATAAAAGTACACATTTGAAACGGCACAGCCTCCATCACCACAGTGGTCCGATCTAAAGTAGCGCCGGGTGTCCCAGAGTTTCTTACTTTTTGCATGCAAAATATTTCACAGCTATACTATAGGTGACTGTCACTAACAAAAATTTAAACCTCCATGAATTTTTGCCAAATTTTCATTTTCCAGGCCTGGATTTTTTCATTTCACATGGTTTTCCATGACTGTGGGAACCCTGTTTTAGCTTGATCTACCCTCCCCCCCCATCAATTTTGAAGGCAGACGTATGGATATATTTTTATTTAAATAATTTTAAGTTATTTCAATTGTTATCCTGTCTGTTAGCATGAATCTGTTAGCCTGCTCATCTTGACAGGTACATAGCAAAATCTTTTCAATGCTTTAAATGCTATCATGGCTATAGACAACGGCTGAAAAGGCTTTTCAAACAATTTCATGTTGAAATAAGAGGGTTTTTTATCGCTTAGTTACCCTCTTCGAATATATAATATGCTTCGAAGGAGTGTAAGCAATAAAAAGACCTTTTATTTAATATGATAGAAAATGTTTGAATACAGCAATAGACATCATATATATCTTCATATATATATGTACATCATCATTTTGTCACGATCGTGCTGAGTAACGATATCTTTCACGTTCAATGAGCTGAAAATATATGAATTTGTATCTTTACACTCATTTTCAGGGATGTCGATGAACAATAGTCTATGAGAAGATGGTGGGTTTACAGTTCTGTACACAATATTCAGTGTCCCGATTCAGCTGCTGCTCTTATTGCGGGACGACCTTCGAGGACCTTCACTGTCTTTACTGCTATCCTGTACAAAAACACATCATAATAGATATATGAATTGTGTTTACCTTATTGCATATACCGTAGTTAATGTAATGACGGAATTTTACTATCAAGTCTTTACGACTTGTATCTGATAATCAATAAAATTATATATACCGGTATATATAATTATTTAACCTTTTCATGGCGGAGACTGACTTTGGACGTCATTAAGAATTTAAAAATTATAATGGTCGTAAACCCATAACTTAGGTATTCAAATGAAGCAAAAAGAGATAACTAAGACATTCATGATGATTTTCATTTGAAAAAAACATGTGTCAATTGTAGAGGTGGATAGAGCAAATAAAGCACTAAATGGTAAATTGAACATGTCTAGTTTTATAATTTAGGTACATTTTTTATGGCTTTGGCATTTAACTCACCCTTGTTTCTATGGCTTGCACTTCCATGGGTTCATCACCAACCGTTTTCTCGCCACTTTCGCCATTCCTCTGAAATAATTTGAGCTAATGAATCATGGGGTGTCATATTTAATAATATTTCAACATTAAAATGTCTATATCTGCTTTTCTGGGTTTACGATTTTTTTAACAATATATCAGCTACTCTTTTTGTTATTTTCTCTTAAAAAATGTAGTTTTCCTAATTATAGTAGGCATACAAAAAATTATGTTTTCTTGCACAACAGACAATATATTAGATCAGAGATATAAGAATATCCCCTAGAACAGTGGTCTACGTCAATAATTGATGCCATAATATGCAGAAAATTGCAAGTCATGCAAAAATAAAGCACATTGGGTCATGTTTCAACTTTGGTAAAGTCATAGTTGTTTACAAATGTTAAGTTGTAATTCTATCCATTTTAAACTGTATTATTTGATTTGTTTCGTGAAAATTAAATATTTATTCCTTACTGTAAAATGAGTGTATCCTTCCCATCATTATTTGATCAGGGTAACCACACCAAAAGTGCTAAATTTGACCTTTTGGAAAAGCAATGATAAATTTTTCTGGCTGGAGCTATCTATGCAAAACATATTTGCAGCTCATTATCAGGAGATGACAACCAAATCAATCGAGTAAAAACAAAAAGTATAATACTGACCACAGCCAGTAATGATACATAAATACCACATAAATAGCTTCGCTACTGTTGAATTGTTTGTCTCTATATTTCATTCATTTGAACCTGTAATTGCTAATGCAATTTTTAGCTTCAAATTATGAAAAATATGTCTATCTATAAAAAATCTCCAAAATTGAATTATTTTAATAACTGAACATTTACCACAATTTAGTTTATCAATTTCAGCAGTTTTTTTTCTATTTTCAAACTTGCGTGAAACCAAATATATACAGTCCTAAGACTCCTAACAAGGTTTAACCAAGCACTGAATTAATTTGGAAAAAACATCGCAACCAAATGAGTTTTTTTCAATTTGAAATCATCATAAATGTCTTTGTCAGCTCTTTATGATTCATTTGAATACCTATGTTATGGGCAGCGGACTGTAGAAATATTTTTACTCTTGACAGTGTGGGGATCGACTTTAGTCGTCAGAATCTGACGTCTACAGACATCAGATTCTGATGACTAAAGTCTATCCCCGCGCATTAAGGGTTAATTTACCTGGCTGGTTTTGTGATTTTAATTCTATGTCTGGGTTATATATCTGGGTTTAATTTACCTGGCTGGCTTTCTGATTACGTGATCTTATCTCTATGGCTGGGTTACGTCTGTGTTAAAATTACTTGTTTTGTGATTACATATTTCATATCTACATCTGGATTATAGTTTTACTTTACCTGGCTGGTCTTGTGGTTCGGTGATTTCATTTCTACGTCTGGGTTATATAGTTTTATTATTTTTATGTATTATAGTTTTACTCTACCTGGCTGGTCTTGTGGTTCGGTGATTTCATTTCTACGTCTGGGTTATATAGTTTTATTATTTTTATGTATTATAGTTTTACTCTACCTGGCTGGTCTTGTGGTTCGGTGATTTCATTTCTACGTCTGGGTTATATAGTTTTATTATTTTTATGTATTATAGTTTTACTCTACCTGGCTGGTCTTGTGGTTCGGTGATTTCATTTCTACGTCTGGGTTATATAGTTTTATTATTTTTATGTATTATAGTTTTACTCTACCTGGCTGGTCTTGTGGTTCGTTGATTTCATTTCTACGTCTGGGTTATATAGTTTTATTATTTTTATGTATTATAGTTTTACTCTAGCTGGCTGGTCTTGTGGTTCGGTGATTTCATTTCTACGTCTGGGTTATATAGTTTTATTATTTTTATGTATTATAGTTTTACTCTACCTGGCTGGTCTTGTGGTTCGGTGATTTCATTTCTACGTCTTGAGTTATATAGTTTTATTATTTTTATGTAATATAGTTTTACTCTACCTGGCTGGTCTTGTGGTTCGGTGATCTCATCTCTACATCTGGACTCACCACATTCTCTTTGTCACCGACGGAGGGAGACCGCACCCTCTTAGACCTCTCCTGAAACAAGTAACATGTGATAATCATAATAATAGTGTATTCAGTGTACTGTACATACATGCAGGCTTCAAAGTCCATTTCGGCCAAAATAAAGGTTTTTTTATAGGTTTATTGCATAAAAATATAGGCTTTTATAGGTTTATTTGACATCAAATTATAGGTTTTTATATTTTTTTTCAGTGAAAATTCTACTCTTTTACTTTTCCAAAGTCATATTTACCGTATTTCACAGAGCATACTATATAGTACACACCTCTGAATATACAGTATAATACGTAGTGCACACTTTTTTTATACAGGTCTGACCATCGTCATTTACCGTGTAATCAGCTTATAGTTATACATCGTCGCCTCGGAGCTAAATGATCCTATCTGCCACTCTGACGAGTGTCAGATAGGATCATTTAGCTCCGGAGCTAAAAGATCCTATCTGCCACTCTGACGAGTGTCAGATAGGATCATTTAGCTCCGAGGCGACGACATGTAGTATGGTATTTCAAACTTACATAGACAACAAAACGAACTGTTTGCCGTAATTGGAGCCACATTCAACCAGAAGGGTTGCAGTGTTTGAAATTGAGAAAATTATCTATTGCTCTTACTCACTGGGCCTTCAGTATCGCATTGATGTGTGTACACCTGCAGTGTACATTTACACGTGTACTATCAACGGGGGTGATTTCTCTGCAGTAGATATAGCATATGGGTGGAAGGTGAAGACAATGTTTTTCCTGGGGCCCAACACAATTAACCCAATTTTAAGTATTTAAACCACTTCAATCGGTACAAAAACCCGCTGATTATGTTAAGCGAAAAACACTATTAATCACCAAAAACGAGATACTTAGATATATTTGTATTTACATACTTAGAGACCACAAAACTCACGACATATCCATCCACAGCTTTGGGGGGAACTATCCATTTACCAAATCCAAAACAATCATGTTATCTCTCGGCATTCATTTTTTCCGGAATAAGACTATATTTGTTTTAAAAAAAGTAGCAAACTACACAGTCTTGATTTCGAAAAAAAATGATCGCCGAACTAGAACATGTCCTTTTTGGATTTATAATGAGGTGTAAATGGATAGTTTCCCCCTTCACCTTCCACCCATATACTATATCTACTACAGAAAGATCACCCCCGTTGATAGTACACGTGTAATTTTACACTGCACGTGTACACACACTAATGCGATACTGAAGGCCCAGTGCTCTTACTTAAGTTTTTTACACAAGTTTAGCTATGGAGGTGAATATATATTAATAAAATTATAGAAAACAAATTCTGTGCATATAGTTTGACCTAATATCAGACAATGTCAAGAAAAATTATGCTAAACAAATCGAGGCTGAAATTTTTTTAAAGGGATAATGGAGCTGATAAGCTGCTGATAAGCTTAAATAATTTTTTATTTCAGACTGATTTCAGAATTTAAATTATATTTAAAGCATTTCTTTCTGAAACACAGAAAGTTATTTGACAAAAACACTTACCCACAAGGAAAATATAGTTCAACATAAGGTGTTTTTTTCAAGTAAAATCAAAATATAGCTTTTTATAGGTTATATAGGCTATTTTCAGAAAAATATAGGTTACTTTTTCAAATAAGTTTTATATAGGTTTTTATAGGTTTATAGGTTTTACTTTGATGCCTGTACATGTATTAAAGTAACACTGTACAATAAAATTAGGCTGCACAAAATAGTACATGTACATGTTGTACACTAGGTAATTGGCTGGACAGGTGTTTACACATATTTGTCAACCCCGACAATACAATCTTCGATGGTCTGAAACAACAGTAGGACATGTCGACTTGACAGCAAAATAGTGTTTATCGTTTTGCTTAGAACTACAGTCAGCTAAATCCACTTATCAGCACGTAGACTTGGACGTATACTGATGAAACACACAGCGATTGGGATTTGACAGTAGATCAAGTAAAGTTATCAGAGTGGTTTTTACCTTCCAAAACGATTTGCATAAGCAAAATTGGGATCAGGAAAACATCAAGTTGACTTAGCTCATTGTTACTCCAGGAAAGCAGAACAGCAAGGCCATTGTTCCTGGAGCAACAATGAACTAAGTCCAGGCATTGTCCATGTAATAATAAGCATGTAATGTGTCAAGTCCACTTGATCCTGTGTTGGACAAATATCATGTTGATTTAGTTACTGCGCAATTTGATCTGAATTTGGAATAAATTGAAACTTTATACATATTATAAGGGATTTAGCTGGTTGTTATTTTAACCCTTACAGCGCGGGAATCGACTTTAGTCGTCAGAATGACGTCATATTCTTACGACTATAGTCTATGCCTGCACTGTAAAGAGTAAACTATTTATAATGGTCGTAGACCCATAACACAGGTATTCAAATGAATCAGAAAGAACTGACTAAGACATTTTTGATGATTTCGAATTGATTAAAACGCTTTGGTCTCCATGATTTTTACAAAATTAATTCAGCGCTGTAAGGGTTAAAGGCCAAATATGTCACTTAGCACACTGTTGTTTCAACTCATCGTGTTCTCCTTGGAAAACAGATTTATACATTAACCCTTCTGCCGCTGAATTGTTTGTTTCCATTCATTTGAACCTGGAATTGCTAATGCAATTTCCAGCTTCAAAAGAATAACAAATATTCCTATTGATGAAAAATAGGCATCTCCCTAATTGAATTATTTTACTGAGGACCTATTATTGACTATTTTGTGAAGATCAGTGACCATATTTATCGGACTAGCAGTACAATGGTTAATTACAACAAAAAAAAAAAATAACGTGCGAGCACTCAAATACCCCTCGGCTCATGCAGTGACTCTATATATGCCAGGTTTCAAGGCAATTGATTGAAAATAAGAACGATTTATTAAAATTGATAAAACCAAAATGGCCGCCGCAGCCTCGTTTTCAGTCTCACATGAAAACGGACAATTTTAATAGACTCGCAGACCCTGAAAACCTATATATATACCAGGTTTCCAAGGAATTTTAAAAAAAAAGTTTAAAAAAAAATTAGTCTCCAGGTGGCGGCCATTTTGATTGTTGGTGGAAAACTAAAATTCTAATCAGGTCATCTCCATACTCATGGGTAACTTCACATAAAAAATTTGAGAGATCCAATAATTATTTTTCAAGTTATTGCGTTAACAAGGAATTATTAAATTAAAAAATCAAGATGGCCGCCATAGCCTCGTTTTCAGTCGCACACTAAAACAAACAATGCCAATAGACTCGCAGACCCGGAAAACCTATATATACCAGATTTCGAGGGCAATCTGAAAAAAAAGTTTAAAACAAATGTTTATCGCCAGGTGGCGGCCATTTTGATTTTCGGTTGAAAACTGAAAATCTTCTCAGGTCATCTCCATACTCATGGGCAACATCACATAAAAAATTGGAGAGATCCAATAATTTTTTTTCAAGTTATCGCGTAACAAGGAATTTTTTAATTAAAAAATAAAGATGGCCGCCATAGCCTCGTTTTCGGTTGCATGCGAGAACGAATAATGTCAACAGACTCGCAGACCCTGGAAACCTATATATACCAGGTTTCAAGGGAATTATGAAAAAAACAAATTAAGTCGAAAAAAAAAAATTTAGTCTCCAGGTGGCGGCCATTTTGATAATCGGTGGAAAGCTGAAAATCTAATCAGGTGATCTCCATACTCATGGGTAACGTCACGTAAAAAATCTGAGAGAATTAAAAATTATTTTTCACGTTATCGCGTTAACAAGATTTTTTAAAAATCTTTGACCTTGCCTTTGACCTTGACCTTGGGTAAAAAAAGTGCAGGGAGGGGTTGAATGTTTGTATGAATTATGAATTTAATATGTTGAGCCATGTTGGTGTAGTAGCCAAAAGAGTGTGCGGCGGCAACGGCGCACGAAGGGGACGACAATACCCCTTCGGGCCCAACGGCCGAGGGGTAACAATACTAAGGAGTAAACCGATAGTCACTTCCTTATTTGTCCTTCACAAATATTGAGCATTAAATTTGTAAGATTGGCATATATTTTGTACAACCCTTGAAGTTATGAGCTGCAGCAACGAGAAACAGCTTCAAATTAGTAAAAATGTAAAATATATAATTTAGGGATTTAAGGGTTATTACTTTGGCAAATACATCAATAACTAAATAACAAGTACGAATAAATGAATGTACAAATAAAAAATTGATTTAACACTTGCTGTCTTGAATGCAGGACTAGAACATTTTAACTTTCTGCTGGAATAACAAATATAACGGAAGATGAGAGTTGAATGAGAAGAAACCAAAGCAACCAATTAAACCTAGAAAAGCCCCGTTACCAGTCATCATGAAGTCATATGTACATTGATACGCCCCGCTACCAGAACACAGTTACCATCAAGTCATGTGTACATAGATAAGAAGTATAACGGCAAGATCAAATTGTGAAGTAATATCAGATGTACATGATTATACTCCAGTAAATGAGAGTTGGTTTGGAGGGGTGTCTTAAGACCTCAGTTACAAAATGCAGTACCAACAAAAAAGGATGTGAAAAATAGTACTGAAGCCTTTCGTACGGGTCATTATGACTCAGGACTAATGTATTAGTTACGAGCAAAGCTATTATTTCACTACATGAATGTACTTGTCAAGAGAATCATAATTCTTACATTCTTTCGGGAGGTAGTGGTGGCTTGTTAACCCTTACGCTGCTGCATTGTTTGTTTATATTTTTCGTCATTTGAAGCTGGAATTGCTAACGCAAATTCCAGCTTCAAATGATGAAAAATATGTATTAAAAATATTGATAAATTGTATATATAGGGTTCCAGCAGCACATAGGTTAACCTTTTAAGCCTTACAGCGCGGGGATCAACTTTAGTCGTCAGATGTCTGTAGACGTTAGATTCTGACGACTAAAATCGATCCTCAATAAAGTCGATCCCCGCACTGTAAGAGTAACTAGGGCCAAAGGCCTCATGTGGTTGGGGCATGTTAACCCTTATGCTGCTGCACTGTTTGTTGAAGATGGCATGGCTAATGCAAACGCCAGCTTCGAATGACAAAAAAAATACTACTATTTATGAAAAATAGAAATCTGCAAAACTATTTTATAGATTTTAGCAGGGTTCGAAATTGGCCCTGTAACGTCCGAGATGCCCAACAATCTGGGAAGGACGAGTTCAGTTTCACTGAGCTTGTCCCACCAGACGAGTGTCCCTGCTTGACAATTATTAGGAAGGACAAGTGATATTTTTGGGAGGAAAAATCAGTTTTATAGCCGGTTGTCCCACTGGACAAGTGGAAATTTAGTCCAATTTCGAGCCCTGTTTAGTGTCATTTAGTTTGGTGTGAAACTTGTTTGAGACTGCATATACCAGCAAAAGGGTTAATCTGTATATATAGGGCTCCAGCAGCACAAGGGTTAACCCTTGAGGCTCCCTTGTTATAGCATATTGAATAAAATTCTTCAAATAAAAAACAGTAGAATCAGAGGTTCTCAGCTTTCACTTCAGATATTATACTTGAACATTTGATAAAAGCAGGACATTTTTACTCACTTCAAGATGAGAATTGCTGCAGCAATTCACATTTGAATGATAATGACTACAGATAAACCTTTACACCCATACATCTACAAGCCAAGCCTAGACTGATCATTTCACCTGGCTGCTTTTACGGGGTGGTGATTTCATCTCTACCTCAGGGGTCACAAGGTTTTCCTTGTCCCCCGCTGACGAGCTCCGACTACTCCTCGACTTGCCCTAGAATGTAAAAGGTGCAAAAAAATTCCCTTGGGTCTTTCCTGTCTAAATTTACCATCGATTACTCATCTGCTATAAATCCAGAATTGCTGTCGCAATTTTTTGACTTGTAGTGGATGAAGATGACTTAACGTTGGAGACAAATGGGTCACATTAGTGAGACACAACCTCAAATGGATGAAAATTTAAATTATTTAATTTTAAGGGCTTTAAGGGTAAAATTTCTAGTGAGAAGTCAATCTCTGACACTAAATCAAAAAAAAAAACTACAGCAAATATCATTGAAAAAATGTTACTTCATGGTTCAAAAAATCAAAATGTCATGTAGCTTCAAAACTTATCCCCAAGATTAGTATGATTCCTTCCTCAATGCATCACAATATGAAATGAGAAGTAGAATTTTTGTGTACCTGTTTTAGTTTTTCGGCCTGTTTTCTACGTTCTTCCTCCAATTTTTGCTGCAAGTGAGAATTCAATTATTAGATATAAATGGATGCATTCTAAACAACATATATATTATTTTTATCCACGAAATAGATTATAGAAAAACATGTTATGAGCAGCCACCTTTGAAAGACAGGAGAAATGGTATTTCAAGTAATGTAGTGTAATGTAATGTAAATATGCAGTCTCTAAGAGTAACAAGATCACACTTGACAATAGCCTGCCGCCAATAATGAACTTGTCTAAAATGCAGAACAAGTTTTAAGCATGATACATGAAAAACTTTTAGAGGTTATCAAGGTAGAATTTAAGACGTAAAAAAAAATTCAACAAGTTAGAGTAGGTTACATGGAAAACGTTTGAAGTTATCGAGCCACTTAACATTTAAAAAATTTGATCAATCGCCATACATCGGCTATTTTTTTTCAGCCATTATTGAGCTCGTCCAAGAACTTGTTATTAGCAACAAGCAGAACAAGTTCAAGCAGGATACATGAAAAACTTGGCAAGTGATCGTGCCAACAAGGAAATGTGAACACCAACACTTCAATTGCAATAGCCCACCTTTCAAAATAAAAATTAAAAGTTGAGCTAAAAATGATACCTGGTATATTTGTTCCTGAGCTGCCTGTCGCTCTTCTTCCTCCCGTTTAGCTCGGTCGGCCGTTCTCTGCTCCTCCACAGGATCCTTCTCCAAAACAGACATCATCGACTTCGGAATGTGCGCTCTCTGGAAAAAATCATTTGTGTTACCACATATAAAATAGCTGCACCATAAATTGCCATTTCAAGTTTCAAATGACAAAAAAGATTTATATTTAAAAATATAAGGCCTCTCACAAAATAGAATTATTTGATAAATAGGGCCAATGATTTCCCCTTTCATTCTGTTTCAGCGCGATTTTCACAGATTGTTGATTAAATCATGTGTCCTACGAGATGACAGCATGCCGAAAACCTGAGTCACGTATCACCGAGAAGTAAGCTGTGCTCTCATTGGCCAGCGTGATGGCAGTCAGCCAATGATGCTGAGCGAAATCGAATGAGTTCAGTTCACCTCATGTGTGCTTGGTTTTGATCCAATTTCAGAATGCGATCATCATTACATCCTACAGTAGAACCTGCTATGAGCAGCAACTCTTATGAGCAGCCAACTTCCTATGGGAGGCCACTTGATCGTTCCCCTTGTGTCGCAAGGGTGGCTGCTCATAGCAGGTTCTACTGTATTTTATTGAAAACACAGGGTGAAACAAGTGGATAAAATGACATTTTTGTTTGAAATATATGCAATTCCGGTTCACAGGGTATATTCCCCGAATTCCATCAGTTTCCCGCTATCGCGGAGAAATCATCGGCCTCAGATAAAAGCTTGGCTGGTGCATTGACAGCTGGCAAAATGTAATATTTTTTGCTACAACATTATTGCACTAAATAACTTTATAACTATATCCTGCTAAGTTAATTTATTTGAATTTTCACCCACGTGAAGTAGTGTCTGGCTACTGCGACCCACAACTTCAGGTGGCTGAAAATTACTCATATTTGTTAAATTTGATCACAAATATATGCAAATCTTGATGTTTAGACACACATTTCATTCGCCATAACAATGCTTTGGTTGAATAACAAAACAGATTAAAAACGATAATAGTCGTGATCAGCAGGATAAGGGTTAACGAAGGTTAAACTCCAATAGCTGCTGATGTACAAGGTAACCCTTTCACCACTGAAGCCCGTTTTTATGTGCTGAATGCCATAGCATTCAGCACATAAAAACGGGCTTCGTTTTATCTCGAGAGCACATCTTACCTGATATAGCTATATATATATATACCGGGGGGGGGGGGGGGAGGGGGTCACCTCCAACTTACCTGATGTGACGTGAAGCCTTGTACGTGGGTGAGGAGAGGTTCCCTCATTTCAGGGGCTGTCTCAAACACACTCTTGAGCTGAATCGCAGGCAGTGATAGTAACACCTGGAAGCAATGTGGACGTGTGCGCTGACAGCAACGAATAAATCCCTCCCACACCTTCTTCTGCTTCCAAACCTAACAAAGTAAATACAGTTGGTAAATATAACTAATACATCTTTACATACATGAGAAAAATAAATGCAGTCAAATAAGTACAGTCCTCTATTCTAATAAAAGGGAATTTACAGGTCAACAGTATTTCTTTAAATCTTGGCATATGGAGTTCCAGCTGGTATAATAAAGTACAGGGTACATGATACTTTGACTATTGAAGTGTGACAAGTGGGTCAGTGTTTCATCTAGCTATTTCTAGCATGGCGCAGCGCCATGTTGTCTTTTGTGAGCGCCATGTTGCCCTTCATGAGCGCCATGCTGCCCTTTGTGTGCGCCACGCTGACTTTCTAATATTCAGACAGTGAAATGCCTTATTGAACTATTATTAGGCCTACGTCATAATCACCCTAATTACGAATGTCGCGCGTTCACACCTATTAGCCTATATGACGCAATACCTGATAACGGCCTGTGTACATAGTGGTAATAACTGCTGATGTTAACATAGTTAACTGATTCTGTCTGTGCCCTTAATTGCGGATGGTTTGTGTTGGAAATGCCTAACCGCGTCAACTGGGTACCCGGCGTGCATGATAAGGTGCCCCAAATAATAGGTGGCGCCATGCCCCTTGTGAATTCTAGATGAAACACTGTGGGTGGAAATTACTTATACAGTACCATTTGAATAATAAATTGTTTCACAGACAAATGAAAAGACTTAAAATTGCAATAGGCGTGATTAGCACTTAAAGGGTTGATATATATTGTATCTAACATCAAAATTTGAGTATAGCTGGTAAAAAGTTGGCTTAAGGCTTTAACCCTTTAAGCTCTCATGCTGCATTAAAGCATCATTTTACATCTCCCAAAACTGACTTTACTTTCCTACAACTAGGGGTTTTAGAATGAAAATTTCCGTGAAACTGGTTTACAATACATAGCAATTTAGAATTTTTCACCCACTTCCAGTCATCCTCATCCACTACAAGTCGAAAATTGCGACAGCAATTCGCGGCTTGTAGTGGATGAAGATGACAATGGTAAATTCAGACTTGAAAGGGTTCAGGCAGTCCCAATTATATTCTGTTTATCAGCACATTAAGTACCACCTCTTAAACATGGTGAATATAAAATGTGCCACTAATCAGCAAAATTTTGTCAAATCTGAAAATTTCCACCAACTTGAAGTTGTGATTTGCGTCAGCAAGACACAGCTTCAAGTGGGTGAAAATTCCAATTCTGAAATTTGAACATTAACCTTTTAAACTCTGAATAATTCCAATTAAATTATTCAGAGTTTAAAAGGTTAATGTTCAAATTTCAGAATGGGTGCTGATACAGATATAGGCCTACTATGGCATTGAGTGTGGTATCAAATTAGACAACATAGCTTCACCTGTTTTGTGACTAATCTCTGTAGAATATTCATGACAAAGCCGATGAGTTTGGGGTACATGGCCAGAGCCTGGATCACCGTCCGCATCAGCAGCGTGGGCAGCGGATTCTGCTCCATCAGGGACTGTAACACCAGCGCCAGCACCTCCTGAGTGTAAACCTCCTTCTCAGAGAAACATAACTGACTCGCTGCAAAAAAACAAGAGAAAAAGAGTTTTAGAAACAAGGTAAAATAAGCAATCAGCGTGAGCATCTCCTGAATGTAGACCTCTTTCTCCGAGAAACACAACTCACTCGCTGATAAAAACAAGAACAAACAAGAAAGGACTATAAGAAACAAGGTGAAATCAGCGTCCTGTCCTGAATGTAAACATCCTTTTCAGAGAAACACAACTGTCTCGCTGCAAAAATAAAAGTCAAAGAATGAGGGTGCATACACAACATTGTTCAATAACAAATTCAAACAGTAAAAGCACTGGGTACAGTATACCCCATTATTTTTGTGTCCCAGCTTCAAATAAATGACAAATTATAATTTGAAATTGGATCAGTTGTGTTAAAATTATTGGTTACCCTTGATATTGTCTAAATCTAATCTTACCTTTGATGACGGTTCTCATGTCACACTTGGAGTGGTCCACGTTATGTAGAGCTATGAGTAGCTCTGCAGGTGTCAGTGGACTACTGTAGGCCACATCACCTTCCTGAGCCCCACCTCCAGGCGCGCCACCGAGCAACCGATGAAACACCTCCTTTACAACCACAGGGTTCAGCTTGATCAACTTCGGAAGAGCAAACATCACCTCGCTCTGGTGGAAAATGCAAATTGAAATACTTATCAATAACAACAGTGATCATAAACTAGTAACAAAGTCTGTAACCTTAAAGAAGAATTGTCATATCTAAATTTCACTGATAGTATAATTGTTAACAAATAAGATACATCATTATACAATGGACTGGAGATGATTCAATTCTCTATTAAATAAATCAAATCTTAGTGAGCCAATATTTTATAACCACTACATATTTTGACAGTGTCTATTTAACTCTTCAAGTTTGAATGAAATTAAATGAAGAAAACATTTCACTTGAGCCATTACAATGAGGTATTCAATAAAATAAGCCTATGTTATTTCACTTCTGGGATTTCAGTGCAATTCCCATCTCAAAATGAATACCTTGGAGAGACCAGTGAGAACAGGAATAAGGAATCTGACGTCTGACACCCGCTTGTGGTAGAGATCACGGACTCTGTCTACCAGCTCTGGAGACGGGATAGCTGAAAACAATCCAATCTTGAACGTTAACTAACCAGTTTGACATTATACCGTAATGATTAGATAGCAAAGAGTCGAAATGGTATAAGTGACTATTGTTAAGCAACGGACATTGAGCATTGTGACTCGTCACTATATTACAGCTAGAAAAATCTGCTTATTAATTCTTCAACCCTACAACACCTGCTCCACCCAGATCCACCATCAACAAATGTCATTGTTTTTTCCCTTTCACATCACTGAGAGCCATATGGAATTTAACAAATATGACCAGTTCACTTTTATATTAGAATTCTTTTCATTAATTTTTTTAAACATATCATTTATATGTTTGAAGTTAAAAATATTTTTCCTCACTGGGAAACATGCGCCCTTTATAGAACATATTATGTGGACTATAGTTGTCTTTCTGAAACTATGTGGCAATTTCCAAAAATAAACAAGAGGACTGATGTCCTATATCATCCCCCGCCATAAATTTTGGCGGTCACAAATATTTAAAAAGTCGATTTGTGGTGGCCATTTTATATTTTAGTAAAATCACATACACTGTTCCAGATGGTGGGTAATGTGATTGTGCAATATGAATTATTACTGATTTCAATTTTTTAGTTTTTGCGCCCACAAAAAGATATGAAGTTTATCCATGGCGGCCATTTTGAATTTCAGTAAACCTTAAAAAAATCACTTGCACATCTCCATAGCGTGGGGAATGTGATAGTAAAATTTGAATAATTACCGACTTTAAGCCCACAAAAAAAATTGAGTTGACCTCTAGCGGCCATTTTGAATTTTGATAGCATATTTAAAAAATCACTTGCACATCCCCATGTTGCTAGGAATGTGATGTTAAAATTTGAAAAAAATTTGACCAGACAATTTTTTTGAGTTTTTGCGCCCCCCGAAAAATTAAAGTTGATCTGTGGCGGCCATTTTGAATATCAGTAAAACTTTAAAAAAGTCACCCGCACATCTCCATATCGTGGGGAATGTAATAGTAAAATTAGAATAATTTCTGACTAAGTTTTAGAGTTTTTGCGCCCACAAATTTTTTTAGAGTTGACCCCTGCCGACCATTTTGAATTTTGGTAGCATCTCAAAAAAAGCACTTGCACATCCCCATGTCGCTAGGAATGTGATGGTAAAACTTCAAAAACAATTGAACAGTAGTTTTTGCGCACCCACAAGAAAACGCGACGCTGGACAGAATCCTGGCGCGACTAAAATCCCCCTTCCCCTACGGGCGGGGAATAAAAACTGGACTTAAATTTCCTGGCAATAAGAGTGTGCCTGATTGACACCCGCCCGCTCGCCAATGCCAGTAGGAGAAAAAAACATATCCTGTTTTAACATACAAGTCGCTAGTTTTTTTGTTGAATGGGCGAGTGATATTATCAGTTAGTTATTCACACTGAATAAATAAATGAATGTAATCATAGTAATTTTCACCCACTTTGTTGTGTCTCGCTGCCACAACTCACAAACAAGTGGGTAGAAACTTAAATTCAATAGCTCATGGCTCTACTTGTCAACGGTCATAAAAAAATGATGAATGTTATTACCTTTGTCCGTGAGAATATGGATGACTCTGGTTATAAGTGTCTCGGCTCCCTTAGGACAATTCTCAACGAGGAGCAGAAGCTCGGGTGAATTCATTCCCATACCTTTAACCTAGTAAGAAAAAATGGTGCATATGTAAAGAAAAAAACCAGATAAACATGCTTCAAAATAAGCTTGGGTTAAAGTATGAAATTTTATTAGTCAGTACATATAAAAATAGAACGAAAACACATAAAACCTTGTCCTGCTAAGTTCATCTATTTAAATTTTCACCCACTTGAAGTTGTGTTTCGCTACCGCGACCCACAACTCCAAGCGGGTGAAAATTATTCATATTTGTTTCATTTGAAATCAAACATTTGCAAATCTTGATGTTTGAACAGTCATTTCATTACCAATAACAGTCATTTGATTGTCAACTAAAATAGGTTAAAAACGTCAATAGTCGTGATCAGCAGAATAAGGGTTAACCCTTTTAGATTCTGATATCTGATATTTCAGGTCCTGAGCTAAAAGGAGTAAACTCACACAGGGTCAAATGTGACCCACCAGGCACAGGAAGTGGTTGCGACGCTGAATCAACATCATTGACGTTGATTCAATGTCACAACAACGTCGTGTGCCTGGTGGGGAAGTTATTATGCGAGACTCATAACAAGGTACTTACAGGTGCTTCTAGAACCCTAAGGATTGTACGTTTGATGTCGGCAGTCGTCGCTGTATATACATTGGCAAGTCTGCAACATCATTACTTCTGGCATTAGTAACTTTAAAAATAAATCATTAGAAATTATGGTATTGTACATACATATTTATATCATATGTAAGTTATATTCAGGTAGCTCAGAAAAGACAAGAAGATATATTAAACTGGTGTGTTAACATTCCAATTCAGGTACATAATATTTATTTATATATACAATACAGAAAGAAATATGCACATGACACCAGGTTTTAGACTTACTCGTGAATAAGCTTATGATTGATGGGGAGTAATCCTAGATAGAGGTAGAGACATAATTTAATGGACTCTTCCGTCCAACCGTCGGCATCCTCTGTAAAAACAGGAAAAAAATGTATCAGACCTAGTAAACGAGCTGGATGCAGAAAATGATTATTTTCTCCTTGTTGGAGGAAAATTATAATTACGTTTGAATAGATGAATGATCAGGCCTGACTGAAGGAATGCACAAATGCTCTTGCTAAATCCTATGCAATTCATACAAATAATTTGTAAGGTTCACTTCGATAAAAAGTAAGCTTAATTTTAAAGCGACAATATCAGGCTAAAATCATCAAAAAATCAGTATTTTATTTTGGCTTCTTAATATGACCATATGATGTAAACATTTCCATAGACAAGAACTGCAAAAGTTATTAAATTTTGGTGTTGGGCAGTTACCAGTTAGGCAAGATATAAAGACGAAATTCACGTATTTCTTATTTTGGACATGCATGTCCAAAATGAGAAATCAGCAATTTCGTCTTTAAATATCGCCTAACTGGGAAATGTGCACCATAAAATTAAAAAAAAAATTGCAGTTCTAGTCTAAGGACATGTCCACATTATATGGCCATATTAAAAACGTAAATAAAAACACAGATTTTTAATGATTTCAGCGCTTTAAGGGTTATGTCAATTCACATTATGCTCACAGATAACAGGCATTATGTCAGATAAATTAAGTAACCATGACCCTTATTTTCCATCATTTGGCTTAACCCCTACACTGCTGCATAAAATTTGCAGCATGTGTGGTTTCCCACTAAGCAATATCTGGCACGTTTTTTCTTTAAAAAAACATTTCATGAACAATTGATAATAAAAGCCATTATATTACAAAATCAGTCAGTTAGCTATCTTCAAAGCGCAAATAGAAAGACACCACAAAACAAAAGTGAAAAAAACAAAGTTAAAAAAAAAATATATATATATTTTTATTAAAGAATTTACTCGGCGACTATAGTCACCCACAGCAGGCTGCGCTTGGTTTGTTTTGGAGACTATAGTCGCCCATAGTAGTGTAAGGGTTAAATACGGATCTAATTCCCTACCTGTAGAAGATGTCCTGCCATCGCTGTAGAGCTCAGGGGGAGGTCTGGGTTGAAGTAGCAGCTTAACATAATATAAGGCATATTTCTGAAAATAAAAAAATATGAGTCACATGTTAAATTTTGAATAGAATAAATTTCATGAAAAATGATAAAAGTTTTCGTTTTTAAATTTCACTTTTAAAATTATCAAATATTATAGAATATATAAGTGCAATTGGCATCTATATATTTTTATAAAATTGGGTGATTTTTATCACTGTGGTGTGGGAATTGTAGTATAAATTGACACCTCACAGTCAATTAAAATACAATAAAATGTCGAAGTAGTTAACCCCCTCAACACTATAGACCTGTATACAGGTCTACATAGACCTGTATACAGGTCTACATAAAAATGTCCCTGTAAATTGGGGAAAAAAATAAAGGTCTAGGTGTAGTACTAATTAGTGCTAAAGGGTGTCAAATAGAAAAGTTACTTAGTTCTGAAAGAGTTAAGGGCTGAAAGAAATTAAATAGATGACAAATCCTACCTCTATTGGTCCCTTTAGATCTTCACGCTCATGAAGTTTCTTTGTAACGCGAATAGCATTATGTCGAACCTGTTAATAACATTGAAATACAAACACTTGTGCAAGACAATTATTTTTTACTATTTGAAGTAGAAGAAAATGTAAATTAAGCTTTAGTTACCCAAAATTATGAGGTAATTTGAGATAAAAAGTCTGCCTGTAATTATCTATAGAATATAGGCTGATCTTTTATTGAAATCACACAAATTTACTAGAATTGTCAAGAGAATTTCTAAATATGTCTTTTATCTCTTATTCTGATTCCTGACATAGCTTTCTCGGTAAAGCCAAACGTAAAATATAAGGTAAAAAAGTCTGGATACACCAATATGAATTAACAATTAGCCTTTTCATGCCTGAATTTATCATTGTCATCTTCATCCACTACAAGCCGCGAATTGCTGATGCAATTCTCGACTTGTAGCAGATGAAGATGATTTGATGTGGTTGAAAAATTAAAGAAAATTGCCATGTATCAGTAAACCAGTTTCATGGAAATTTTCATTCCAATAGCCCTATTAGTAGGAAAATTAGGTATGTTTTCAGGGATGTAAAATGATGCTTTATTGCATCGTGAGGACTTAAAACGATAACACTCATATGATGGCGATTAGATTTTGACCAATGAAGCACTATGCTCAAAAATAATCCTTTTCAATTTGTTTTATTACCCAATCAAATCACTTTTATCGGGAATGAAATGTGTGTTTAAAGATCAAGATTTGCAAATTTTTGATCCCAAATTTGGGTCGTAGTAGGGGGACATAATTTTAAGTGAGTAAAAATATAAACAAGATAACTTAGCAGTTTAGAGGGTTACTGCTAGAAATATCACACGTAATTTTCAAAATATAATACTCTACTCACCTCTGGTTTATCATTTGATGTGAATTCGAGAAGAACGTCCAGAAACTCTAATTTTAGACAAGGCCTCTTAACAATTAATTCCTTTAATGTTGTCATTCCTAGATAAATACGGTTCTGTAAAAACAAATCAATGCTACAATGCACACATTACAGAATATTACATCAGGCATTATCCACAATGTACACATTACAGAATATTACATCAGGCATTATCTACAATGTACACATTACAGAATATTACATCAGGCATTATCTACAATGTACACATTACAGAATATTACATCAGGCATTATCTACAATGTACACATTACAGAATATCACATCAGGCATTATCTACAGTGTACACATTACAGAATATTACATCAGGCATTATCTACAATGTACAGATCACAGAATATTTCATCGGCATTATCTATAGTGTACACATTACAGAATATTACATCAGGCATTATCTACAGTGTACACATTACAGAATATTACATCAGGCATTATCTACAGTGTACACATTACAGAATATTACATCAGGCATTATCTACAGTGTACACATTACAGAATATTACATCAGGCACTATCTACAATGTACACATTACAGAATATTACATCAGGCATTATCTACAGTGTACACATAACAGAATATTACATCAGGCACTATCTACAATGTACACATTAGAGAATAGTTTAGCAAATACCACATTCCAACCAAAGATATATATCAGTAAATAATATTAGAGGACACTGGATAGTTCTACACAAAAAGAGAACGTTTTTCATCTTGATTCTAAGTCTTAACCCTTTCAAGCCTGAATTTACCATTGTCATTATCATCCACTACAAGCCGCAACTTGCTGTCGCAATTCTCGACTTGTAGTGGATGAAAATGTCACTGATTTGAAGTGGGTGAAAAATGAAACAAGAGGCCAGCCGGCCACCATAATCCCCCCGACCCGTCCGCGTGATAGAAATTTTACAGGGTGCATTCTGTTCTACAATATTGATCCACCTATCTAGATTACTGTTTATATTACTGATATTGAAGTCAATGGTCGCAAGTCAGCATTTTTTTAATTTGAGTAAGTTGCCATTAAGAGGGTATGTATATCCCTCACTGAAACCATACATTTCATCTCATAGTATTTATTGGACTGGTATATATCATATGGAAGGGATATGAATAGATTTAATGCTTTATCAATGTTCAATTTTGTCAGTAGATTCTAATTTTATGTGTCTTTCTCTAGCAAAAAAACAATGTTTTTTACCCTAAAAAGTGACTCATTTTTTGCGCGCGGCTGTTTTAAAACTATATTCATGGGTTTTTGAAAGTGGCGCAGCCCCTTCGCCGTAAACGGTGATGGTACAGGGTTTATACAATAACTCACTTTGCTTCTCCTGTGCACGTTTAAAAACTTGAAAAATAATCAGCCCATTTTTTTTTGTCTGCGATTTTAAATTTATGCAAATTTGTACCGAATGTTAGGTACTTAAAAAAGTTGAAATCATATTATTTTTTGGATTAGAAAATTTGAAGAAGTGTACAAATAACTTTTATCATGATCATGATTTTCCAAATTATGCCAATTGTGAAGGTTAGAGCATCTAACTATCTGGCACAGTTCGTCCGTTATCAGGAATCTAAGTTAATTATGACCGATTATCGGCCATTTTGAATTTGATCAAGTTGAAAATTTACAGAGCATATCCCAACCTGAAACCGCACATCTTGTTTGTAGTAATGGTCTAGCTATATGGCACGGTTTGTCAGATATCAGGCATATTAAACTTAATTATGGCCAATAATCAGCCATTTTTAATTTCATCAAGTTGAAATTTCTCAGAGCATATCCCCACCTGAAAATGCACATTTTCTTTTATAGTAATGGTCTAGCTATCTGGCACGGTTTGCCAAATATCAGGCATATTAAAGTTAATTATGGCCGATGGTCGGCCAATTAGGTAGGTAAAATTTCAAAAACCCCAAAAGGCACATCTACACCCATTAAGGGATGTGTGTGTCAAAAATTAAATAAATCCATGCTCGGGTTACAGAGTTCTGCTCCGGGAACGAAAATGAGGAATTAATTATGGCCTATGGTCGGCCAATTAAGTGGGTAAAATTTCAAAAACCCTAAAAGGCACATCTACACCCCCTAAGTGATGTGTGTGTCAAAAATTAAAGAAATCCATGCTCGGGTTACAGAGTTCAGCTCCGGAAACGAAAATGCGGTCGCCGGACGGACATCCGAGGCGAAGTCAATACTACCGTGGGGGATAAAAATAATACAGTGATTTTTAAAACAGTTCCATGAAAATTCTCGTTCTAAAACCACTAGGTTTCAGGAAATTGAGTCATTCTTCAGAGATGCGAAATGATGCTTTAACCCTTTCACCACTGAAGCCCGTTTTTATGTGCTGAATGCCATAGCATTCAGCACATAAAAATGGGCTTCAGTGGTGAAAGGGTTGAAAGGGTTAATTAAGCAGTTTTAAACGCAATAGATATTTATGTGAGTTTTACCTGATCTTGGCAGTATTTCTTCACAATAGATATTTATGTGAGTTTTACCTGATCTTGGCAGTATTTCTTCAATAACAGTATGGCATTAGGGGTGATGTAAGGTGCTTCTAAGATTAGTCTACTGAAGAGGCTGCGAAAAGAGAACAAAACTGTTTCAAATGTGAATAGTGATAAGGAGCTTGAATCCTTTCGGCTCGGGGACCCTTTTTGGACGTCTAAAGACATTAACAAATTATAATGGTGGTAGTCCTGTGACATAGGTATTCAAATGAAGCGGAAAGAGCTAACTAAGACTTCTATGATGATTTCGAATTGAAAAAACCCTTTGCTCTCCATGGTTTATATACAAATATTTCATCATTGTAAAGGTTGATATAACAAGTTGTAAGGGTTAATATAACAAAGCAAACAAATATGGGCAATTTTCAACAACTTGAGTTGTGGATCGCAGTAGCGAGACATAGTGTTTCATCCAGCCATTTCTAACATGGCGCAGCGCCATGTTGCCATTTGTGAGCGCCATGTTGCCCTACATGTGCGCCATGTTGACGCTTCGTGTGCCCCATGTTCACTTCATGTGTAGCATGTTGGCCTTCTAATATTCAGACTGTGAAGTGCCTCATTGAACTATTGTTATGTCATATCTATCCGCCCAGGCCATTGTCACATTCGAAAACACCCGATCACTCATGTGTCCCGTTCACACCTATGACACAATACCTGATAACGGCTTGTGTACAGTGGTAATAACTGGCGATGTCTACATACTTAACTGATTCTGTTTGTACCCGTAATTGGGGAGGATGGCAGGGCTCAAAATTGGACTAAATTTCCACTTGTCCAGCTAAAAAATCGACTAGTCCTTCTCAAAATTATCACTTGTGTTCCTAATAATTGTCAAGCAGGGGCACTCGTGTAGTAGGACAAGCTCATTGAAACTGAACTCGTCCTTCCCAGATTGTTGGTCGACTCGGAAGATCGGACGGGGCCAATTTCAAGCCCTGGACGGGTATTGGAAATGCCCAACCGAGTCAACTGGGTGCCCGGGGGGCATGATAAGGTGTGAATCCTAGATGAAACACTGAGACACAACCTCAAGTGGTTGAAAATTTAAATAAATTGACTTTGCAGGATAAGGGTTGACAAATATTTGAAATAAATTGTACAAATATTTACTCACAGAAGTTGTGGGTTGCGCTTAATGGTTAAGAGGGAAACAGTTGAGGTTATTTGTTGTTAAAGAAATTATTTTTACATTTTTTCACACTCATTATTTTTAATGACACACAACTTGATTGTGGGAAAGATCAATGTTAAACTAAAAAGAAAAAATATTAGCTCACTCACCCTTCCCTTTGATCTGGCCGGTTTAACAGACATTCCAGCAGCCGAGTTAAACAGTTATCATAGCTAGACATGGTCTGTTTGTCGTATTCAGAGGTTACCACATTAAAATTCTGATAATTGGCGTACTCCTGATAAATCCAGGCTAACGCCAAATCTGCTCGGTTACGAAGGTCAGCAAAGATGAAGGTTTCCAATTCTGTAAAAAACAAACAAATTGTTTCCATCATTATGTGGCCACTATGCGTAGAATAAAAAAAAAGGTTTCAAAAGTATTTTTGCACAAACACAAAATTAGATAATTTAGAGGTATGTGAATTTAAGCAAAAAAAATTGATAAGTAGAAATAATGTCAGTCAGTATTGTTTGATAGTCAAGATGACCAACCTGAGAATGACAAAATAAACTGAAAATTTTATACCTACAGACATTTGCACTAACTAACATTTAGAATGAGCGGCCAAAATATTAAACATTATGTGGAAAACAGAAAGCGAACATTCAAACATGAAGGGTTAAAATTACTGAGAAAAAGTTACCATCTTTCAGCTTCCCGCCAAATTGGGTGACAATACTGCTGAGTATTTTCGTGCGTACATGACTGACGTCCCCTGTTTGCGCCGCATCTGTCAAAATAAATAACAATACATTGTCAGCCCAGCGACCATTTCTGCAATTTTAAATCATCATAAATGTCTTACTTAGCTCTTTCCGCTTCATATGAATACCTATGTTATAGGTCTACGACCAATAATAATATTTTAATTTTTTAGCTATCTAGCGAGGTTTACACAATATCAGGCCTGTCGAGGTGAATAATGGCCGACAGGCGGCCATTTAGAATTTTATCGACTTGAAATTTTTCAAGATGCGTCCTCTCCTGAAACCTTACAATTTGTTTTATAGTAATGGTGTAGCTATCTTGAGCAGTTTTCATGATATTCCGCAAAATATTTCAGTCGGATTTACCGATGTTATAAATTATGTCAAAGTGCTGGGTCAACTTCAAGGTCAAGATCCAAAAATCTGAAAAGGCAAAACTAGAGACCTTAGAGAACATGTATGTGCAATATGACTGTAATCGGCCCAGTACTTTTCAAGATCTGCTCCGGAAACGAAGTGTGTGTCAAAACGTCTAAGTAGGTCATAGTTCTGAACCAAAAGTAGGCCAAAGCTTATATACCCCAAAAGGCACAACTAGACCCCCCCTAGAGGTGTTGTGAGTAAAATTTGAAGACAATCTGACAAGTACTTTCAGAGATATGCTCCGGAAACATAATGTTCACGGACGGCCGATCGCCTTAACGTATTATCATTTTCTCCTCTGCGACCTTGCGTATTGAATTCAGTTAAAAAATATTTTAACTTGTCCATTATCCACCTGGAAGTAACCCACATACCAAAAATTGTTATCCTAGCTTATTTTCTTACAAAGTTATAGACAAAAGAAGAGGTAAAAACCAGGACGGAGGCGGAATCCATAGCTCTCTCCATCTCACCTACGGTGAAGGCGGGAGCTATTAAAGAAAAACAACACAGGTAATGAGAAAAAATATGATAAGAATATATAGGGTGGAAAAGCCAGGTCAAATAGGTGAGATTTAAGTAGTTTCTGGAATGTTAAGATTGTTTTGGCACTACGTATTGGCACAGGCAGGGCGTTCCATAAGGCTGGACCAGATATAGAGAAAGCTCTTGACCCAGTTTTAGTCTTTATACGAGGGACAACAAATCTATTCAAATTAGTAGAGCGTAGATATATTGAGCATTTCGGCCGAACAAGTAAATCAGCCAGATATGCAGGCTGGTTTTCTTCTAGGGTTCGGAAAGTTAATGCGCATATTTTAAAGTGAATGCGAAACTTCACAGGAAGCCAATGTAATCCTTTAAGAATTGGAACGGAACGACTAAATCGTGGGGCTTTGGTTACCACTCTAGCAAGGCAGTTTTGAAAGCGTTGTAATCTAGCGATATCCCTTTCTGGCATGCTGTGAAAAAGTGAGTTACAATAATCTAACTTACTACTGACGAGTGCCACTGCAATTTGCTTGGCAAGATATAAAGATAGACTTTTTCGAATTCGTAGCAGGTCACGGATAGGACAGAAGCATGCCCCACATGTTTGGGATATGTATTTTCGGAAATTCAGGCTACCGTCGAATAGTACACCAAGATTTTAGCTGATGTAGATGGGTTTGTGTCTTGACCTAGAAGTAAGCATGGGAAATTATTCAAGAATTTTTCTCGTTGAAGTTTGGTCCCAATAAGAAGAAATTATGTCTTGCTAGGATTAAGCTTCAGCTTGGATCCTGTCATCCAGGCCGACACACCCATTAAACAATGTTGCAACTTCTCAAGAGATTCCTTCGCGTTTGAAACTGATAGAGACATGTAAATTTGAGTATCATCGGCATAAAGATGGTGGTTTATGTCAAAACTAGAGATAATAGCGCTGAGTGGTGTAGTGTATAAAGTAAAAAGCATTGGTCCTAGCACAGAGCCCTGTGGAAATCCATATGAGAGTGTGAATTTATCTGAAAAAGTGTCTTTAATTTTTACGGACTGGTGCCTATTTTGAAAAATAAGAAGAAAACCAAATTTGAGCCTGGCCAGATATTCCATACCAATCAGAAAGTCTATCTGTTAATGTAGAATGGCCAATGAAAGCGGCCGACAAGTCAAAGTTAGAGCCGTAACTTCACCCTTGTCCATACTAAGAATGATATCGTTATGTACTTTCAGTAGAGCCGATTATGTAGAAAGATGTTTCCTGTAGGCCGATTGTAATGGATTAGATAGATGGTTATTTTTTATATGAGCTTGCAGCCTATTGGCTACTATCTTTTCTAAGATTTTCGGAATGAAACTTAAGTTGGATACAGACCTGTGATTTTTCAGCTCGTTTTTAGCAAGAAATATTTTTTTCAGTAGTGGTCTTACATGAGCTTTTTTGCAATTTTGAGGAAATAAATATAATAAACTTTAAATATATTATTATGAGAATGCATTACTCAAAAAAATAATCATCTTTGCAGTAAATGTTTTAATAAGTATAACGTGGCAACAAAAAAAATATTAAAATCCACAGTTCACTTCGGAAACATCTCAAAATAAAGTTTGTTCCTGGAAATGTCCTTTCTTATGCTATTAAGATTTAAACATGTAGTTTTTAAAGATGTAATGTAATATTCACGTTCGGCACTGAGGATTCTCTTCATAGCGCTTGCGGCAAAATCTTCTAATTTTGTTTTCTCTATTGGTTTGGTGACAGCTGCTAAGCGGAAAGCTCGGATACCTTTTCTTGAAGACTGCAAGATATGTTAAGGAATGCATAGAAAAACTATGTACTAGAAAGTTGATTTGTGAAAAAAATATATTTTAGAATACATAGCTGGTTGCCATAAATAAAGTCGTAAGGACTCAATCTCATGTTTCCACAACAAATGATATCTGTATTTGTCACTTAGTTTTTTTTTAATATAAAAGGATTGGAAATTCAGAGTGTCGCCCAAGTGCGGTAATCTGCACCCTTAATGTCATGCAGTTTTATTATTCTCATTCAAAACACAGCTCCTCGTGTTAGATCAGAGATTGAACTTTTCTTCTACTACACAGCAGAACCATCAAAACTCAAGTTCTACTAGTCCGCCAGATGTTTTTCTATAATTACTGCAGACATTACAGACATTACATATATTTATAATACCTAGTGGAGGATGAAAAGAGACTAATGCGCTCTTAAAGTGTGTACTCTTTGACAGTCCCAGCTGTGAAGTCACAGATAAAACTGAAAAGGGGCAAGGTGCACAAAGCATTCACTTATAATACATGCAGGCCTACATACATTCTGCAACGATTATTTTCTCCACCCATCAGGATTAAATACGACTAAATAAAATTAAGCCTCCAGGAATACAAGTAAGCCAAGGTTACATTCTCCAAGTAATATTATAGCTTCTTTTAAAGTCACAGAAAATTGAGTTTTACCGCAGGATTGGTGTGGTGCATATATGGCTAAGAAATGAAGGCTCCAATTCAAGGCGCTATGAAGTTATAGTGCTTACAAGCACCAACCGCCCGCCCGCCTCTGGTGATCACTATACCCCACAGTCTAGGGTCTCAGGGGTAAAAATGTAGGCTAATTGAAGCTGAATGGCTTACACATATTCAAGCAACGCTATTTTTTTACTAAGCAGATGCTGCTAGTTTGCAGCTGTTTTTACCAGAGTTCAGACCTCAAGACTACACTTAATCTCTTCTAACCCTCAGATTGATTAAGCTTTTTCGTACACTTTTAAATAACAATTAGATAAAATCTATAATGAATAATAGCTGGTACTCACTGACTGTGGCGGGGCAGGGATGGCTGTGGGAGGAGGCATCGGTTGATGAGCAGGCGTCTCCCCTCCGGTAGCCGTACCACCTGAAATACACAACAAATACATCTACATTTGCTATAAAGTAAAAATATTCATGTAAATACTTTGAACCAATATCTATGCTCCAGTTCAGAAATGTTTTGATCACACCGTATCCCCCCGCCCCCATTAAAAAACAAGAGACCACCATAATCCCCCTCCCGCCCGAGAGAGGTCAGACCTTCTATGTCAGACTTACTATGACATCATTTTTATCAAAAGTAATTCAAGCAATGGATACCACAAAAGAGAGATGCAGTGATATACTGAGACAATAAATGTTTAGTGATATATAAGATTAGACTGACCGACGACTGTTCTGATGGTATGTTTTGGAGACGACGGCTGATCATCTTCATCCTCATCTTCTTCGGCAGGTTCTTCTTCCTAAAAACAAATTCAATCCCTTATTGTTTTATTTACATACTTTTTCACTTTGTGTATTCATAAGCGTTCCGGGAAGAGGAGTCTGCCATGCTGTAAATTAAACTGACATGTAAAAGTATGCTGCGGTAAGATGATTTTGGCAGCAGGTGCTCTCGTCAAATACTTTGATATTTCCATGAGTTGTGGACACATCTCCCATTCTCCATGCAAGTGCCCATTTTGTGGCTCCTACCCGTGAGGCCCTTACAAGCTAAAATATTTTTGTATAAACCATGGAGGCTAAAGGTGTTTTTTTTTAAAATTAAAATTATCATAAATGTCTTAGTTAGCTCTTTCCGCTGTATTTGAATACCTATGTTATGGGACTATGGCCAATTATTAATATTTTAATTCTTACAGTGCAGGTATCGATTGTAGACGTCAGAATTTCAAGTCTGTAGATATCAGATTCTGACATCTAAAGTGAAGTAAGATTAAGAGGTACTGCTTGGGGAGCTCAGAAATAAAATGCAGATATTGTTTATTTTTATGTGGGACGTAAAGTACAGCACAAAGTTCTAAGGAGGTGTTGGACTTCAGGAGAGCAGTATTTCCCTCAGAAATAATTTTGATTTTGATTTTGGAAAGACAGTTTTGAATATTCTCTCAAAATCAGAGCTATTGTAACCATAACTGATGTATTGAGAAATAGGAAAACTATTATTAGAAAGTTTATTATATGGTATGCTGGAACAAACCATGGAAGAAAAAGCCAATAAAAAAATACATTCACTCAGATCAGCATAGCGTTGCAAAAAGTTATGGAATCCTGCCTATTTCCTAATCACATTCGAAAATCACATTCGAGATTAATCACCAATCAAACATTTATGAACAAGAGGCCGGCCACTGTAAACCCCGCCCCACCCCCCATGATTTTACAGCTTGCATACTGCATCCTGAAGTCTAACATTCTGTTTTACAGCAATGGTCTACCTATCATGACCTATCTGGCCCAGATTACCATATTGAAGTCAATGATGGTCGCAAGTCGGAAATGTTTAAATTTGATCAAGTTGCCATTTTTAAACCATACATTTAGATTCATATTAATCATCTAGCTATCTGGCACAGTTTTCCCTATATTGGATATTAAAGTTAGTAATGGCCTCAAGCTGGCCATTTTGAAGTTGAAATTTTTCAGAGCATATCCCTTAGTACCACACATTTTGTTTCACAGTAATGGTCTAGCTATCTGACACTGTGCCAGCCAATTAGATTTTAAACTAGGCCCTCTTGTGTGGAAAAGGGTCCAGTTTGCCCAGATCTCCCTAAATATTCTTGCGCTCATTCCCAGAATAGACAAATCTTTCTCACCCCCTGTGTCCATCCAAAAATCTCACATAACAGTTAAACCTCATGTCACAGATAGCGAAAACAGTGTGTGCTTACAATTTATCCACAGAATTACAACATTCCTCTCTAGCCAGTAGCCACTCCCCCTTAGATTTCAGCTCACTTAGAGTGTCTAATAATCGGCCATTTTGAATTTGATCTAGTTGAAATTTTTCAGATGATATCCCTTCATCAACTTTACATTTTGTTTTATAGTAATGGTCTAGCTATCTGGCACAGTTTGTCAGATATCACACATATTAAAATTAATTATGGCTGAAACCGCACATTTTGTTTTACAGTTATGGTCAACCTATAGTGCAGGGTTTTGTCAGATAAAAGACAGGCATATTAAACAGTGTTTCTGATCCGTCGTCATGTCGTCAAAATTGATGACAGGCTTTTCCCCCCGACAAAATAAGATTCAATTCTGACGACAATAATAGGCACCAAGAAAAAAAAAATGAGTGATAAATTAGATGCCTGAAAGCTTGAAATGTTCCTTCAGATAACACCAGAAGCCACCTAAAGCGTTACCTGAAAAAAATTCCGGAAGACCCCCTAAAGGAACGTCTGCCTTCAGCGGAGATGTGGAGTAAAACCACGCCAGTATGCTGACTCCAGCTGTCAGATTTCCAGCCGCCAACTTTTTTTATAGTCAGAAACACTTCTAAAGTTAATTATGGCCGATATCACCCCTTTTGAGTTTGATCTAGTTAAAAATTTTCAGGGCATATCCTTACCTGAAAGCGCACAATTTGTTTTAAATATAGTAATGGTCTAGCTATCTGGCACACGGTTTGTCAGATATCAGGCATTTTATAGTTAATTATGGATAGTCGGATATGGATAGTCGGCCGTTTTGGATATAAAAGATTTGAAATTTTGCAGGGCATATCCCAACCTGAAACTGCAGATTTTTTTTATAGTAGGGGCCTAATGGTCCAGCTATCTGGCACAGTTTGTCAGATATAAGGCATATTAAAGTTAATTATAATCGGTCATTTTGAATTTGATCCAACGTAATTTTTTTTTAATTGTAGCCGAAAATTCTTGTTTTCCAGTGCCTTGTGCCAAAAGTCCAATTACGGCTCCAATTGAATGTTTTGTGTGAAAAATTAAATCACCGTAAGTCCATCACTCTTGACCCGAGCTGCCGGTAGAACCCAACCCTTCATATCCAATGGTCAAATAAAGATATGCCCAATGAATCAATTTATTGCCGAAATTAGTCCAAAAGTTCAAAAAATTGTTTATTCTGCATAGTGCTTATGAAACCTCCAGTAGTTGGGTTATAGGTCTATTGAACAGTATTATTATGTATGGCGAATAAAAAAGCACAGAATATGGGGAGACCGTTGAAAAAAAATTTTCAGGTCTCCATCAAAAGATTAAATACCTACTGGTTCCCTTATTTTTATTTCCCTAAGTGACCTAAATGATTGTTCATTGTTTTATTATTAGGGAAATTGGTAATATTTCCTATATATTTGATTTACATGCTCAATGTTGATAAAAATAATATGAATTGATTTAAAAACCCACGAAAACAACCGATGACAGAGTGGTTAGAACTAATCAAATTGCTGCGGCATCTGCCATTTATCAGCGCTGCACAAATAGGCAGAGAGAGAAAATTCAGTTGGAACCCGAATAAAAAGCTTGGCGAATATAGTGATAATTGACTAACTAGTAAAAAAAGTAAGTCGAGTGGAATTCTTTATCAGTATTAATTAAAGTAACGTAGTTTCGTCACAACATGTGGAGCAAAAAAGTCATAAAACGATCGAAAGTGGAAGACCGACTCAGCGACTGGGCGATAATCGGGTAAATCGGAGGGTCACGTAAACTGTCTTAGTTTCGACATCATGCCAACCTTTTGATTTAAAAAATCGGTAGGTTTTAACGAATGTCAGTCGTCTCGGTCCCTTTCCTGTTCGGCCCCTTTCCCGTTCGGCCTCTTACCCGTTCGGCCCCCTAGTATACATAAGTCATCAGGTCAGAGGTGTCGTGGGTGACATGGCATGTTGACCTGTTCGGCCCCTACCAACGATCACCTGCCCAGCCCTGTGAGCTCACAAGTGCGCTAATAGTAATGGTAATACATAAGCTGTCCAGCACGCTCCAGCCTCTTGTAAGTGAGATGACCTGTTCGGCCCCTATCAGCGATAGCCTGTTCGCTCCTCAGTCCAGCCCTGTGTGTAAGTGCTGTCTGGCATACTCTTGTTAACCTGTTCGGCCCCCTAATTAAAATATTAAAATTTATAAAACATTGTCGTAAATCTAGTGTTGTCAATTATAAGTAGCACAATTATTCATAGTGATGATCAATATGTGAAATATTTAAGTACAATAGTCTCTATATGTAAATCAGCAGACAAAGTGTCATGCGGCACTTAGACATATGTGTAGGCCCTATAGCTGGCGAAAATCGCAACTGGCAACTGAGATTCTGGCGTAATGCAAGGTAGGTCTAATTTACTGACAACTAATCATGTTGTAGGTCCTATAAAGCTAGCTATTGACGATTCAGAGTCGGTACCGGTCTTTTGCATGAGTAAAATCGGCCGGGCATTGATTAAATTATGTGTATTTTAAGAATATTAGAAAAAAAAAGACAGATATAAATGGTACAAATAAATATGTGCGCAAGTATGTATAGCCAATTATTTTGGGATGTTGACTATATAATATATACATGTATCGTCAACATAGGAATATAAACAATAAATACAAATTATTATCCCTAAATAAGGGTAGATAAATGGTATATAAAATCAATTATTATTAGTCAGAGGATTAACGCTTCAAGTTAACACTGGCGTCCAGGCGGGACAATTAGTGGCAACACATTCTGAGCAGATCGAGTGAGTAGTTGTTGAGACTACTATTGCTCCTAAACATGTCAAATCGACTCAACAAATCATAACAACACGTAAACACGACACGTTGACCCACTGCTGGGCTAATGTTGGCTCAGCGTCGTAGACGGTGGGACACAATTGTCCCAGCATTGGGTCAGCGTGTCGTGTTTGCTGGGATACCTTACACGATACACGTGTTGGCCCGTAAGATGCTGGTCCCTGGGGTGTGCCGAAGCCGTGCATGCTAGGGGGTCCTGGAGTATGCCCCCACGAATTAAAAAAAACATACGCTTTAGAGCCCCTAGATCTGTGTAATTTCCTACATTCTAACCACAGTTTCACCATTTATTTAGGGTAGTTTTCATAGGAGCTGGGGTAGTTTTGCAGTTGTGTTTTTATTTTTATAAGCTGATAATTTGTAATGCGATAGGATAGGCCTATAAAATCGGTAGGCAGAGGATAGGCCATGAAATCGGCAGGGTTAGCAGGTATGCATGCCACTATTGCAAAAAAGACCCAGCGCTCTCCCGCATCAAAACTCATGTATTGAAATTAACATGTCCAATTGGAGTATCAGGCTTGAAGGTTTGTGGCGGACTTAATCAACCAGCTGACTCTTGAAAGCTCAAGAAGTTAAGTTAAGCTGCCTCTGTTCTGGTTACTTATTTCTATGACATGGCAGCTGCCGGAAGAGAATTTCATTCAGGGATAGGGGCCTAGGTCTAGTCGGGGACAGTTTCTCCAGTTTTTTCAACGACGATAGGATAGTCAGACGCCCAAAATAATTTTGTCCATGCCGAGGGTGTGGTGTGTAAATATTATCAGCCTGAGAATAAATGATCATTGATAGGAATTTCAACTAGATCTAGAGTCTAAACTCTTGTTTTGAACATTTAAAATATTTAACATAATTGTACAAAGTTATAAAAGTCTGAATTTTTTTGTAAGCGAAGGAGGGCTCAGCACTTTGAAAAATTAATGTTGATACACTGGCTTAAACCATAACTTGATGAGGCCGCCATTAACGTGATCGCTTAGTCGCATAGAGAGAGTTGAAACAAGGATATTTCTCTGAACGACCATACATGTTCAGCGTGGATCGTAGTCTGTAGAATTTTCCCAAGCCCAGGGGCACAATTCACATATTAACTTTAACTTTGATTTTATCTAGAAGTAACTTTCTCTCATTTCCATTAGAACAGTTAAGATAAACTATAATTTTTCTAATGGAAATAAGAGAAAGTTAAATTAAGATCAAAGTTAGGATGTTTAGTGAAATGGATTCCAGGTTCTGAATGATTATTTTTAATATAACACTCTATGGACAACTCCTTTTAACCCCTTGAGCCCTTACGATGCATTAAAGCATCATTTTACATCCCTGAAAACATACTTAATTTTCCTAAAATTAAGGGTTTTAGAACGAAAATTTCGATGAAACTCTTATACCAATACATGGCAATTTTCTTTAATTTTCCACCCACATCAAATCATCTTCATCATTAACATGTCAGTGCTCAATTTTGGAAGATTTGAGGTGATAGCCACAAAATCTACAGAGCCATCATTTCATTTGAGTGCCCGAAATAAATTTGCCCTCTGTTAAATAGAAGCATTAGGACAAAATCTAGCGGCCCACAAGGGCACAGTCATGCAGCTATTTGGGATTTAGGAGCCTTGGGCACCCGGGCTCTCTACAAAATTGAGCACTGCAAGTTGAGAATTGCGACAGAAATTCGGGGCTTGTAGTGGATGAAGATGACAATGGTAAATTCAGGCTTGAAAGGGTTAAAGAATCACAGCTCACAATTACAGGAGAAATTCAGTGAATGTGTTGCTTAAATAATTAAATGTGCATTTATAACACAAATACCACGCTCTTCAAAAGGATAATGATATGCATTTATAATTAAGACCAAGTGTATTTCTTGACATCCACTCAATGAATTATGATGGACGGTCTTCTCAGATGACATTCTGATAAATTGCCAATCAACAGCAGTAATTTAGTTTTGGTGACCAGTAACTGTAATTTACCTTAGTCTATTTGCTTGCATAACTGTTACCTTGTACAATTATCCGCAGTTCGAAAAATATTACTGTAATCTGAGTGAAGTATTTTCTCTTTGCAGACATGGTGAAGACTCTCTGACAAAAATGCATTGCAGATGTGCTATTTATAGATGGATACAGATGTGGCACCTCAGGAATATCACAGTAAAGCAGAAGCTTGCGTCATGCAAGACCTTCTTGCTGTCACGAGCATGTCGAGTTCTGTTTGTTACAATCTCGGTTCTGTCTCTGATGTACATGCTCTTCTTCACGCCTACCCCGGTGTACATCATGGAGCAGTTGAACATACGACCGCTATGGATGCCAAACATAACATGTGATCGCTGCAATAACTTCACGGTTGACATACTCACACACAATGACAAGCTTTGCACAGACAATGACATTTATTTTTTAATTGTTGTGATATCATTTCATGTAAATGTTGAAGCTCGAACTGCAATCAGGCAATCATGGGGGAGTTTAAAGTATTACAAGGGTAAGAATATCAGAACTTTGTTTGCATTGGGCGTTCACGATGATCACAACTTCAACATTCAATTAAAAGTGGAGCAGGAACAATATGGGGATATTCTACAGGGAAACTTCAGGGAAGATTACCTGACTCTAACCAATAAATCCATGATGATATTACAATGGGTGAACAAGTACTGTTCAACAGTACGCTTCCTGCTCAAAACAGATGAAGACAGTTTTAATGTGCCACAGAGATATCTGGATTATTTATTAACAGTTCAAGAAGACAGGTTTGTTGGTGGTTTCTGTTTGACTATAATGCCTGACAGACGGAAATGGTCCAAATATTACGTAACAAAGGATGTTTATCCAGACGCTTATTATCCTACATACTGTGCGGGGCCGGGATATATTCTCTCCGGCTCGGCCATAAGAGACATTCACCGTGTGGCACCTTACGTCAAATACCTACCTATGGAGGATGTGTATGTAGCGGGGATGTGTCGGCACGCTGCCGGCATCCCGTACACACAGATAGACGGAATGATCATCAGTATGTATGACATGACAGACTGTGGCCTGGCCACATACATCAAGATGGGACATAACATATGGCCAGGACATATCACTAAGCTGTGGGAGAGAGTCGTGGCAGCAGAGAAAGGAATAGACTGTGCTGGAAAAAATACTGGCTTACTTTTTGTTGTCTTGTTGATGTTTGGTGTTTGGTTTAAAGTACTTCATCACATTTTTTGTAACACATAAACATACTGCAGACCTGTACATTATAATAAACATATGATCTTTTTTTGCACTGATATATTTCTTCTCGTTTATTACTCATTAGAGAATTACTTTCACAATTTCCTTTATTCATTAGATCGGGGCACTGTCATCCCACCCCCCCCCCTCCGGGGGGAATGAGAAAACTGTGAGTGTGTGGCTTCTTAAAGTAGAGCACCTGAGATTTGGTTGTAAAAAACTTAATTAGGAATTTTTTTTCTCTGAATCATTCACATAAATTTAACAAATTCATTTCTGACTTATTGTGAAGTGCCAAGTTATTTAATTGGAATTTTTGGTACACAGCAATACGTAATAGAATTAAATTTGACTTTTTTCAGCCCAACATCACAAGTGAGTCCCCTCATCTCTCCTGTGTTAGAGATGGAACTTCTTTTTTCATTGCGGATAATATTTTTTTATGAGCGTGAAATGTCGAAAAAAACCTATGTGTGCTGTTTTTAATTAGATTATTTTTAAAATTATTGAATGAATAAAAAGCAAGTGTATGATAAATTAGGATAATGAAGACAAAACTTCATGAGGGGGGGGAGGGGGGATGGAAATTTTCAATGTAGAGTTATAGATTGATATTTCAAAATTAATGAATTATAATCTGAAGGGACACTGGCTTGGACAGATAACCAACACTTGTCCTGCTGAAGAGATGAATTACGGTAATAAGTGATCATCTTTCCGCAACATCCAAGCAAACACAAGACATTGAACCAATATTGGGCCGACATCGTAGACCAACATTGGTTCAATGTCTCGTGTTTGCTAGGCTATAACATAATTGATATTTTATGCTTATAACCAAATATATACAGGTTAGCATACACTGGTTGACCAAAAACTGTAAATGTTGATGTTGAAACACACCTTCCGTTCCCAATAACAATGACTTGATTGGCTAATAAAACTATAGTCGTGATTAGCGGTAAAAGGGTTAATATAACCTAACTAGCTGTCAAGATATGACCAAATCGCTGTGCTCAGAGGAATCTTACCTGTGCAGACATCTTGATTTGAACCTCCGCTATGCCTTTCCCAAGCCCGGCCGCTGTCAGCTGTGTGGCCAGTAGCCTCGCTAGATGTTTTATCTGAGCCTGCGTGCCTGCCGCTGCTATAGGCGTGTAGGTGGCTTGAAACTGTGACGGCATCGTCTCTGGCAGCATCACCTGTAGAGAACGAATAATTAACCCTTTAAGCGTTTAAAATAAATTTTTTTTTAAATATATAGAGACCAAAGGTTTTTTTTTTACTCATAAATGTCTTAGTTAGCTCTTTCCACTTTATTTGGGAACATGTTATGGTCTAAGGCCATTATAAGTATTTTAATGTTAGAGAACGGGGATCGACTTGAGACTTCATACTATAGATCTGGTATTTTTCGCATGTATGAATTTTCATTGTTCTTAGTAGCGGTATTATAATAATAATTTTCACGAGTTTCTTGAATTCACAAATTTGTTTTTCATCACGAAATTCTCGAAAATTAAAACCTCGCAAATGTTACCAGATCTACAGTAATCTGACATCTATAGATGTCAGATTCTGACATCTGAAGTCGGTGCCTTCGCTGTAAGGGTTAAAGCCTAATAATATTTGTATGGGTCGTTTAAAAGCTTGTATCTTCAACTTTATGAAATAAGATAGAATCCTTTAATTTCAAATATTTAATTTAACGCTCAAATCGTTACTGAAACATGGATACTGTAAACCTTATCAAATTGGAGGCTTTAAACATTGGCTGTTTGTAGAGTAAAAAAATTAGATTAATATCAGTGAATTATTTCATTACTTCGGTGATACATTATTGGAAAACTATTTTTGGCATATATATTTTTTTTAACGGTCAAAATCACCATTCTAAAATGTGCATGGATATTTCCTGGTGTACAGTTTATTGATAGTCATTGAGACTATAATCACTCACCATACTCAGTAGCACCAGATCAGCGACATTCTGTGGACTCAGGCGAGTGACAAGGTCTTCAGCTGTGACGTCTATCGCAGTGTGTTTTTGGTCCTCGGGTGTTTTCACTTTAACTTTTGTCGCAGACATCCCAATAAATGGCGTGGCTCCATAATCGTCATCTTCATCTTTTACCTGAGTCGCCTAGAAACAGGTTATTTTAAAGGATAAATCATGTTCTCAATAACATAGTAATCTTTGTTTTAATACTTGTGGCGATAGAACCATATATACTGTACTATTTATTTTATTAAATGATGATATACTGATAAACGCCCACTCCCCTGATATAAAAATAAAATCAATGATCATAAAAACTCATAAAATTTTTGACCACCACTCTGTCACTAAATCGTCACACAATTTCAGTTTGGTCAAAGTCTTTCTTTACTTTTAAATATCTTATTCACAAATATGATATACTCACTGTTAATTGAAAACGAAATTTTTATGGAGACATTTAGCCTCATGTAGCTAGAAAAATCTGTAAAAACTATGGCTCAATGGCATTTTAATTAATGTGCAAATTTAATTACTATAAAGAATGCCTGGCTGCCACTACTCACTGTATCATTAATTTAACCTTTTCGCTGATCAAACCGAGCAAAAACAGCATCGCCGAATTTGTTTCCAACAAAAAATGATTAACTGTGGCTAGTCTATCTATCCCTTATTTTACATTAGATATACTCAGAATTGATCATTTTGGCGCTGCCAATGGATTCAACTTGTCTGTTTTCTGACACTGGCTATGGCCCTTCAACCATATATTATGTTTTGTTTTAAGTGGCATTATTATTTACATTGAAAACATATATATACTCACAGGTCTGGTCTAACAGAATAAGTGTTGCAATAAAAGCATGTTGAAATAAATTAATGAGAAGATATCTATGACCTAATAATTATATGAGGGACTATACCAGAAGCCCATAATTTAATTTTTATAAGGTTTCTTATCACACCCACTAATAAAGTGCAGGTGATTCCGGTGTTTGAATAGAATATGCAAACAAGAAACAAGTGGGTAGGCATATTACACTTTATTATTATGCACTCCTATTTTATGCTATTACCTTTGTTTATTATATTACATACCTCTATTTTAGGCTTCTTCATTGACATGGCTTCCTCCTCAGCTTTTCTTTTTTTATTCTGGATATCTTTTGGTAACACTTTCAAAACCTGAAAGAAAGTTGACATGGTAACTTTAAGGATTGGTTTTCTCTTGATTTGTAACCACTACAAAGAAAGTTGACATGGTAACTTTTAGGATTGGTTTTCGCTTGATTTGTAACCACTACAAAGAAAGTTGACATGGTAACTTTTAGGATTGGTTTTCTCTTGATTTGTAACCACTACAAAGAAAGTTGACATGGTAACTTTTAGGATTGGTTTTCTCTTGATTTGTAACCACTACAAAGAAAGTTGACATGGTAACTTTTAGGATTGGTTTTCTCTTGTAAAAACATAACCCAGAATAATACATTTGTTATTGATTTTTGAGTGGGTGCTCAAATATTGCTGAAATGATCAACCTAAACTATTTACGACATTGATACAACATACAGCTGTGATTTGATCTCAACAGAAATTCCCCGAAATACCTAATACGAAATACTCCCTTATCTTACTTAACCTTTATCCTGCTAAGTTTTAAATTTCCATCCACTTTAAGTTGTGTCTCGCTACCGCGACCCACAACTTCAAGTGACTGAAAATTACTCGTATTTGTTTAATTTGAGCACAAATATTTGCAAATGTGATGTTTAGACACACATTTCATTCCCAATAACAGTGATTTGATCGACCAATAAAACAGATCAAAAACGACAATAGTCGTAATCAGCAGGATGAGGTAATAAATAACCATAACCTAAAAAGTGTTTGATAAGTGTTCAACATTTTGAAATCACAGATCTAATACTTTCATAGATATGTAGATAATAAGTTGATGCAATCAAATAAATCATCTTATAATTTCAGTTCTTGATGAATAATTGATGTTACCTAGGAAACACACGACCTTAAAACAATGATGGTTTAATGTTGGGCACGGGCCCAACATTCAGCCATCATTGTTTCAATGTCTTATGTTTGTGTGGTACCTACCTCGTTTTGTGTGGCACCTAAATCAGTGAGTAATGTAGTGATCTGGGGGTGGAATGGGATGGCACAGACATGCTTCAACAAAGACAGCATCTGCAACTTCAGATTCTTCCTTACGCTGCTGACTTGAGAGTTTGCCAAAGTTGGTGGCAGATTCACTGGAAATAAAAGGATCAAGAATGACATAGACAAATTTTTGAATTATTTATCTTTCAGCAAAGAGAATAGACTTTTAAAGTAAAAAAAATCTGCCGTGAAAAGACCAGTAAAAGGTACACAAATGAAGAAGAAAAAGATAAGCCATTTACGACATTTTCAAATTGAGTAAACCTTTGTTACCGGTATATATAATAATTATCAAAAAATATTTCAGCACTTATCCTAATTAATTTATTTAAATTTTCAGCCAAGTTTGCTGAAAATTACTCATATTTGTTTATTTTCAGCACAAATATTTGATGTTTAGACTCACATTTCATGCCCAATAACAGTGATTTTGACGACTAAGGAAACAAATTAAAATCGACAAAGTCGTGATCAGCAGGATAAGGATTAATATATCAACCCTTTAACCACCGGACATGATTATATATATTTTTTTTATTTTTTACTAGCAGATTAAACAAAATCAACTTTAGCTTTTACTAAAGACAGTCCCCACATTGAAAGAATTTTAAATTTTATAATATTGTAGACCCATAACATAGGTATTCAAATAAAGTGGAAAGCGCTAACTAAGACATTTCTGATTATTTGAAATTGAAAATAACCCTTTGGCCTCCATGCTTCACACAAAAATATTTCAGCGCTGTAAGGGTTAACAGACAGAACCTCTACCAAAAATAATTTAATTTATTTTAGTTTGCTGTGAAACATGTTTGAAAGCGTATGTATACAGGTCAGCAGGACTAGTAAGATCTATTTTTTAATTCAAAGTTCAGACGACTATGTTAACCCTTTAAGCCATCACAATGCAATAAAGCATCATTTTACATCCCTGAAAACAGATTTATTTTCCAACGACCTCGGGTTTTATAATGAGAATTTCCATGTAGCTGATTTACCAATACATGGCAATTTTCTTTAATTTTTTACCCACTTGAAATCATCTTCATCCACTACAAGTCGAGAATTGTGACAGCAATTCGCGGCTTGTAGTTGATGAAGATGACAATGGTAAATTCAGGCTTGAAAGGGTTAGAAACAGTTACAGTACATGCGAAAGAATCTGTTGTCAACAGATTCAACTCACCGTGCAATGTTTCAAACGCCTGGACAACTTGCTGCATGAACTGAGGTCGTTGTCTGCTGATCATAGACATACTGCTGAGGCAAGTGATCAAATTAATACTGAAACACAAACAAAAATAAAAGCTACAATAGACATACTGCTGAGGCAAGTGATCAAATTAATACTGAAACACAAACAAAAATAAAAGCTACAATAGACATACTGCTGAGGCAAGTGATCAAATTAATACTGGAACACAAACAAAAAATAAAAGCTACAATTTCTAAAAATAGGCAAAACATAAAGTAGGGTAAAATTTTAAAATAATTCATATTGACATGCAACCCTCAAACTACTTCACAGAATTAGGAATATGGTATTTAAATGTTTTAATAAATAGTTCCATATGTGAATCACAGATGGGACTAGCCCTGACTTGTTGATTGATTGAATTGAGGAAAAGAAACATGCAGCTTCATCATGAAAAAAAAAATCATGTGTTTGAACAATGGCCATTTTGAAACTGATCCCTTGTCATTTTTTAAAATTGTGCTTTGATGTAAATAAAGAGGCGGCAAAGGTTCAGAATGTGTCAAAATTGGAGTGTGCTTACAAGGGAATATGGACAGATAGATGTACTTGCAGATGATGATGACAGCCTTCAGCCAAATAGGCTTACGGCTCAAATAAAACAAATTATTTTATGAATAGCAGTGACAGCATAGTGAATTTCTAAAAACAATCGTAGCCATTAGAATGTATTCAAATCACCTAAATATATGAAAATATAGTTGAATTTAAAATTGTTGTAAAATTGACATATATACATTTCAATTGTTTCATCTGCTATAAAGAAAATATGTTACCTTGAAATGTGTACAGATGCCATGTAGTTGAGCAGCGATTCAAAAACACGTTTGCCGTCTTCCTCCAGCTTCTTTTTCTTTAGGAACGGATGCTCAGCATCCAACTGATCCAATGTAAAGTCTTTCTTATTTACTTTTGGAGTGTCAGATTCCTAGAATAAAAAACAAACTATTGCATAACACTTACACTGCTGCATACAATTTGCAGCATGTGTGGTTTCCCACTAAGTGATAGCTGGCATGTTTTTTCTTCAAAAACATATGATGAACAACTGCTACTAAAAACCATTATATTGCAAAATCAGTCAGTTAGCTATCTTTAAAACCTAAATAGAAAGACACTACAAAACAAAAATGATTTTTTTTTTTTTCAAATTATCTACACAGCAGGCTGAGCTTGGTTTATTTTAGGCAAAAAAAACAACTATTGATTCAGCATGTTGCATTTCTCGCTCGGTATGGAATTTTAACCCTTTGCTTGTTTATTCTCTCTCCGACACCCATGACACCCTCTCAACAACATACCCCCTTCCCAAAGGCTGGCTTGATGTTGGACCACCATCATAAACGTTGAGCAAACATTGAGTCTGCCTTGGGTCAATATCTTCTGTTTGCTGCGTAGTTTCTCTTAAACATGTCACACCTTGTCAACAATGCTCCCCGTCCCACACTTACCCTATACACATAAAAAATTCTTCAAAATAAGGTGCGGTGCATACATGTGCTAATAAACTATCAATAAAAATCACCCATGATACGAGTACAATTTCCACACTTTGCATATCTTCTGTAATTTATATTTTTACCTAATTCTAATAAAATGAAGAAATCATACTAACTGAGGTTCTTTCTGACAGTGCCAAAATAACTGCTTCGATGAACTTAATTGCATGAGTCCTTATGCTGAACAGGAAGACAAAAAGAGGAAGTTATAAGTAACAATGGGACATCAGTACTATATAATGTTATTAGTACAAAATATGATTCACATTTGTTCGTTTATTTCTTGTTGTCAACAGTGGTCCTTCCATATTACAATTCAGCTGTATATATTGCCTAACATCGGAAGCTAACTGCTATGTTTGTTTAGGGGTCTTGTCAAGTTTAAAAAATCTGAGAAAAAATGGGATTGGCTGGACCCCACAAACCCACCCCCCTATCCAATTTTTTCTATGGGAACATGTAAGAAAAAAAAAGAAAAAAACCCAAATCGGGGTTGGGGCTCGCATAACCCACCCACTTCCCGAGTTTACTAGTATTTTTTTAAACTTGAAAAGACCACATAATTCGGGACCAAAGATTTGCAAATCTGGTTGTTTAATCACTCATTGTATTCACAATAACTGTGTTATAAACTGATGGTAAAACAGATTAAAAACGATGATACATAATAAGAAATTTCCATCCACTAGAAGTTGTCGCTAGCAAAAGCAGGACACAACTTCCGGTGGGTGAAAATTTTGTTAAGATAACTTAGCGCTCTAAGTTTTAATCAGATAACCTAGCGATGTAAGGGTTAATATCCTTTAAAGTGTCAAAAAAAATTACCCGTCGTTATCTGAGTTGACCATGTCACACGCCATTGTCTTCATCTGCTGCATGCCTTGCCACGCCAGCTGCATGCTGTCTGAGGACTTCTTAGCCACTGACAACCACTGCAAACAAATTATTACACACATTCAATTGAGTTTTTATATTCTTTTAAAAAGAATTTTATAATTGAAAAATTGTCGGAAGTGAAACAGAATTGTCTAAGTTATTTTATCTCAATTGACCATTGCCTTTCTAGGGCCATATATAATTCATCAATTAATCCTTTACACGCAAAGTTATCTAATTTAAATTGCCTCCCACACTACCGAGATTCACAACTTCACAGTTGGTGAAAAATATTCATGTTTGTCTAATTTGAGAACAAACATTTAAAATTGTTACTGATTGAACATGAAACAAAACATGGTATCTGACATGATAACAAAGTATTGAAAACGATAATAGTCATGCTTAGAACTTAAAGGGTTAGGTTTTTAACCAAATATGCAATTGAATCATAGTTTTTTAGTCAATTCTTTCTTAATAAAATAATTACATTTTCATAAATAGAAATATTTCGGGGAGAATTTTGAAGTTGGAAATTATGTTACTAATTTTAAATGTTATCTAAACATGAAAGTGAGCAAAGCTTTATTTAATTCCCAGCAAACACAAAACATCACCCAATGCTGAAGTAACGCTAGTCTATCATCTGTGACACTGGCCTAGCATTAAACCAACATTAGTTCAACGTCTTGTGTTTGCTGGGCTGGGTGCAATTATGATGTTACCATCAGAGTGACTTTATAAAGCTGAGCGATAGAAAGAAGCACTTTCTTAACGACCAGTGGATTTTCATCAAGGAGTAGAATCTGTAAACTCATCACTATCCTGGACAGATGCTCTGGGTCGGCTTTACTGTAACAAAAAATATTTCACTCTATAGTGTGAAAAAAAGTAATTCTGTGCTATTTATTAAGTGCTAGTCATGACTATTGTTGTTTTTGAACATATATTGGAGCTATAAATAACAGTTTTTAAAGGTGATTTATGTCTTCAATCTACAAGCTTGATAACATTTTGGATTTAATAATAACAAAATCTAAGTAATTTTCACTTGAAGTTGTGTCTATGCTACAGTGAACCACAAAAAAATACAAATTGGGATAATTACAAGTATTTTGTTACATTTAAGGCTAGAAATTATGCTTCTAGCTTACATTCTCAATAATCATTAAAAAAAAATATAAACCCTCTCATAGCATAAGCATTCAAATGGAGGAGAACAAGGTAACTTAGATTGTTATGATTTCGAATTAAAAAAATTATTAAATATTTCTGCATTTTAAGGGTTAAACTTCCCTTAACCCTTTAACAGCTAATTATGACGATAGTCATTTATAATCCATTTTATCAGCTGATGAAATCACTGTCTTTGGGAGTCCTTAAATATCAAGATTTGCTACTGTTGAACAGATATTAGTAATTTTCACTCCATTTAAGGTGTGGATCGAGATAGCGAGACACAACTACAGGTGGGTGAAAATTGACAATCCATAACTTAAGAGCTCTAAGGGTTAAAATATGACTCAATAAAACATGGCACAACTTACGAGGCATCCTCCATAAAACTGATGACAGCTTTCTTGACATCTGTTGATCGGTCAGATTGGAATGCTAGAATTTCCTACAGCATAATGCATGAAAATATAAGGCTTTAAATATAACAAATAACCTTTGACCACAGCAACCGAGCATGTTTTGGGTATCTGATTTATACAGAAATAAATAACTATTTTTAATTTTTGTTACAGTATTTCAGTGTGCGACACCAACGCTCGACCCAGTCCAGTAATCCAGGCACCGGGCGAGTACACATTCTCAGGCACTGGACCTGCTGGTCGAGTATATATTCAAGGCCTTATCTGCTATGTAACGTTACTAGGCCTATACTAGTATATATTAGGACAACGCGGCGCTGTCATTAAGCCACGCGACATTGGTTAGAGCTCCCTGCACGTGCTAGCCTTCATCCACTCTCACCCCGCCACTGTGAACGCGCTGGCAGCAGTTGTAACTGGTGTGGTAATACAGGCTGACACCCTGTGCAACCACGGCCCGCTTTATTGGCTTAGACAACACAGTTACCATCACATTTCATCTTTGAATGTTCTCATTTGGGTACGACAATATCTTAATATGGTATTTGTTTTGAAACACATCAGAATAATAGAAATGCGTCGGCGGCATACTGTATGAATGCTTTAAAAAGCCGTAGGCCCAACTGATTAAATTTACGTCTAATTTCACACGGTGTGTAGGCCTCAGAATGTCTGCCTAGAAGCAGACTGTCCCGATGACGTCATCTACTCTTGCCGACCTTAGCCCGCCATTGATTAAATGGTGGTATAACTATATCATCCCTGCAGGGACATCGTGTATACATGAGCGCTAAGGGTTGAGCACGTGTCAAGTCGTATGTCCCTCGGCGCTACTATAGGAGAAACAGATCCACACCTCACATCACATATTTGGATGACCAGTGGACGCCAACTGCTAACAGTCTAAGATATGAGCTAGCGCGAAAAACAGATGTTCCAAATCTCACTTAGCATTTAGCCTATAAATTGGTGTCGCATTATCGCTGGGAATTTAACAGGGTGCTTGTGAATCAATGATCACTAGTGCAATGATTATGAACAGTTATTACTTTTGTTGTAAGCAAAACTGACATGGTGTCGTCATTCTGACACAACTCAACGATTGATTACCCAACACACACAGTTGTTATTCAATGCTGGTCCACCTGTACGATGCTGGCCCAGTGTTAAAACAAGATGTACAACAACTAGCCTACATGTAACAGTAGCATACCGCGTTTACACCCACGCTCACAAACACGCTGACCGTGGCTCAACCATGTTGACACAGCTACATGAAACAGGCTGGTGTCTGGTAGATTTTTTCAAGCCAGCAGATATTCTGGTAATACAGGGTACAACAAAATCGGGGGGGGGGGGGGAATGCGTTTATTAGGGATAATACGGTATATACTCAGGCGGAACGCTTAAGCCATCTAGAGCCAAGTAGACTCTAGATGCAAATATGTTATTTATATTATTTGATTATGTAACTTGATATCATCTAAATTTCAATGTGAAAAACAAGTGATTATTATGGTATTAAGCTATATGTTTGTCTATGTTATTTTTAACTTTTTTTATAAAAGTTGCGTGTTGTACATACTTTGTTTTTTTTAAAGTCCATACCGTATCAGATTCGAGCTTACCTGGTCTAGAGACATGTCACCAGGTCTAGTGATACAAAATGTTAATGTCACACCCTGGTATTTATTCTAATAAACGCACATATCCCAATAAACGCTATCTCACTAGATTTAAAAATAAAATCCACGATCATGGTACACTATGTAGGCCTAGACAGTAAAAAAACAAATTGAACAAGTGCGTCAGTGGGTATTCTATTTAACGCCCAGCGCGTTTTTTTGAATAAATATGGTATATCTGATCATTTAGACATATTCTGTTAGTAAACCACATTGTGAAATAAGTGTGCTTTAAATGTAGTCAAGGCAAGTTATTTGCCGAATAAATTTAAAAAGGTGAAATGAAGTTATCTTATAATAAGACCACAAATAATAGCACAAAATGTTGCAGAATATATTTACTTAACTGATATTCATTAATTTGTTAAATAATTACAATTTGTAAAGCTAGAGAATTTGTCCTTTAACGTCCCCTTGGAGTTAGAAGGCACCAAAGTGCCACTTTACAAAATGGCAGTTTAACACCTTCTAACTCCAAGGGGACGTTATATCACTTACATCAAGAAAATTGTCCAGTAGATTTGGTTCTTTAAACACTATTAGTTCTTTCACCTGAAAATAGAAATTATAAGGTTATTAACAAATTCATATAATAAATATACAAGCAACAAGTATAAATTCTATCATCAGATATATGTTTTTATGAAAGCTTAAAACTCTTTCAGTACGACCCACAACTTCATGCGGCTGGAAATTATTCACATTTGTTTAATTTGAGCACAGCTATTTGCAAAATCTTTATGTTCAGGAACACAATTCATTACCAATAACAGAGATTTGGTCGAATAATAAAACGGGATAAAAATAACATTAGTTGTGATCAGCAGGATAAGGGTTAACCCATACAGAGCGGGGATCGACTTCAGTGGCGGATCCAAGGGATTTGGTGATATACTGAGTGAGAAACAGTGCCCAATAGGCATTAGATTGCATGAGAAAGCCTTTGGAAATCAAAAATTCACCCGGGGGAGGGGGGTGGGGGCCCTCGACCCCTTTACAGTAACATGGTTTTTTTTTGACAAATTTTAAACTTCCCCTAACTGAAAAGCTAGATCCGCCCCTAGACTTTAGTCATCAGAATCTGACTTCTATGGACGTCAGATATTGACCTGTAATGTTGATCCATGCACCATACCATGGGTATTCAAATGTCAGAAACAGCTAACTATGACATTTATGCCAATTTTTAATTGAAAAAAACCCTTTGGTCTCTATGGTTTATACACAATATTTCATCGCTGTTAAAATTGTATAAAAGAGTATAGACCTATCAAATAGTTAATCAAATAAAATGAAAAGTAAAAGTGAAAAACCTTTTGGTATCTATATTTTAACCCTTTGGTATCAATAATATTGATGAAATTCTTAAACCCTTAAAGCGCTGATTATTTTTTCATGAACCATGGAGTCCATAGGGTTTTTTCAATTTAAAATAATCACAAATGTCTTAGTTAGCTATTTCTGATTCATTTGAATACCTATGTTATGGGTCTATGGCCATTAGAAATATGTTTACTCTTACAGCGCAGAGATTGACTTTAGTGATCCCTGCGTTGTAAGGGATAATTCTTACAACGCTGAAATATTTTTGCATAAACCATGGAGACCAAATAGTTTTTAACAATTTGAAATCTTCAATTACGTCTTAATCAGATCTTTCTGCTTCATTTGAATACCTATGTTATGGGTCTGCAGTAAACATTATTTTTTTTCCTTTTTCCAGTGAGGGGGTCGACTTAAATGTCAGAATCTGACATCTATAGACATCAGATCTAGCACTTTAATCAGAAAAAACATTTGCAAATATTGTTGTTTAACAAAAAACTCATTTGGTTCCAAATAACTGTACTTTAATCTGCTAATAAAACATTAAAAGAAATACTAGTTCTGCTTATAATTCTGGTGTAAAATTTGTATTTGTATAAAATGAAAGCCAAACCTTTCTCAAAAGTTCAACTTTGAGACTGTCTTTTGGAGCTAAGGAGGCTTGGTTGAGTAGATCAACCACCTACAAAAAACAAACACATTTGAAATGAAAGTGTGAGACATGCTTACCAATGCATTTGATTATATCAGATTACTGTGAAGTGGGTGGGTACAAGCAGAGACAATGTTTGACATGTACAGTAGTTATTCGTTATAACACGATCGGTGGGGTCCATGAGTACGAATCGTGTTATAAGCCGATCGTGTTTTACGAAATGACCGGATTTTATCTAGTACTACTAGGTCGATATGACTGGAGATACACGAGATGCGGTAATATAAATAGCTGACACGGGACACTATACCAGCTTGTAGCATAACGTTATTTCCCGGCCTTATTTACTGTACAAATATTTTAGAAGTTATATTAATTATTATTTGTAAATAATAACAAGAGCACACTCGATAATAGCCCGCCGCCGAATTATGATAAAGAAAGTAAAGTCGAATGTCATCACGTAAATAACAACGCAAGATATAAATGGTATGTTAAACTAGCCGCTTTTCAAGTTATCGCGCCCACAAGGTCAAATTATGGACGTAAAATAAATGTGAAAAATCGCAATAAGTCGACCATTTTGATTTTTTTACCGGCCATTATTGAGCTTGTCCAAGAACTGCTTATTAGTAACATGCATAACAAACTTGAAGAGGATACTTGTGAAAATGTTGAAGTTATCGTGCCTACAAGGTCAAATTATTGACGTAAAATGAGAAAAATCGCAATAAATCGGCCATTTTGAATTTTTTTTCAGCCATTATTGAACTTGTCCAAGAACTACTTATTAGTAGCATGCATAACAAATTTGAAGAGGATATGTGAAAAACTTTTCAAGTTATCGCGCCCACAAGGTCAAATTATTGACGTAAAATGAGAAAAATCACAATAAATCGGCCATTTTTTTTTTTTTTTCAGCCATTATTGAACTTGTCCAAGAACTACTTATAAGTAACATACATAACAAATTTGAAGAGAATATGTGAAAAACTTTTCAAGTTATCGCGCCCACAGGGTCAAATTATTGACGTAAAATGAGAAAAATCGCAATAAATCGGCCATTTTTTTTTTTTTTTCGGCCATTATTGAACTTGTCCAAGCACTACTTATTAGTAACATGCATAACCAATTTGAAGAGGATATGTGAAAAACTTTTCAACTTATCGCGCCCACAAGGTCAAATAATTGACGTAAAATGTGAAAAATCGCAATAAATCGGACATTTTTTTTTTTTTTTCAGCCATTATTGAACTTGTCCGAGAACTGGTCATTAGTAACATGCATAACAAATTTGAAAAGGATATGTGAAAAACTTTTCAAGTTATCGCGCCCACAAGGTCAAATTATTGACGTAAAAGGTGAAAAATCGCAATAAGTCGGCCATTTTGAATTTTTTTTCAGCCATTATTGAACTTGTCCGAGAAGTGGTCATTAGTAACATGCAAAACAAATTTGGGAAGGAAACATGAAAAACCTCTCAAGTTATCGCGCCCACAAGTAAATGTTAACGCCGACGCCGACGCCGACGCTGACGCCGACGCCGACGCCGACGCCGACGCCGACGCCGACGACGCCGAACTTCAATTGCAATAGCCCACCTTTTTTAATTAAAATTAAAAGGCGGGCTAAAAATGTAAATTGGTTGAATGTGTCTAATATAAACAGTAGAAGTAAAATTAGTTGAATCAGGGATAGAGGACTCGCGAACGGAGTGACGCTGTGTATACAAGTCTGTGTCATGTACAGTGTTTAATGACGTCATCGTTTTGAGGGTAGAGGTGTCAAAATCTCGTGAAATATCACTCTCAACGTGAGATCGTATGAGACTATCAATCATCTAGACATGGCCCGACGCGATGGGAGGCGAGTGTTGACCAATCAGCATTTGGACACAACAAACACGATGTCTTTGAAATATTTGAATCGTGCAATCAATTACTACAACACGAATATCATGTTTTTCCGAATCGTGTAATAAAACAGCATATCACTGATGTTATATTATTCATAGGATAACTACCAAGCCTGTAGGCTTGAAATGGTTTGACACGCTCAGGTTTACTGACGGCGTCGATCATCGCGTAACTGCCCGCAAATGAACCAGTGCTGATTTAATGCTGGGCCAGCGTCTTGGTCAGGTGAGATGGGAGGGAGATATTGACCATTCAGCGTTAGAACACGCTTGTCAGTCAAACTTGTCGGTGAGCTGTCCATACTGACGGTGATTTGTGACTGATCATATCGGCATAAAAATATATTAAATATAATATAATAACTTAATTTATAAATTATTTAACAAAATGGCATGTTTATCATAACACGAAATGTTCTTTATATTTTCTTTTGAATTGGTTAATAAACTAATCTAACACCAGTCTTTTTGTATGTTTTTTAATTGTGTAATAATTTATTATAACACGAATATGTTGCTCTTCTAAATCATGTAATGAAGTATTATATCCCTGATATTATAATATTAATAGGACAACTCCCAAGCCTGTGGGCTTGAAAACGTTTAAAACGCTTAAATAAACTATCCCGACCATGGTTAGGCTTTACCAGCAACGGGAGGGGGGGGGGGGGGGGGGTTAACTGACTCCAAAATAAACTGAACATTACATGTACTGATCACTAGTCACGGTTGATTCCACACACTTGATAAAACACCGAGCTAATCTGTGTATTTTACATCTGCAATACACCAGTCTATATGAAAATATAACCAGCGCCAATACACATTGCCGTACTGCAGACACTAACCTTGCAGTCACTAAGTCATCAAAACTAAAATAATAATCATTCACAATTAGAACAACGTAGTCCTCATTGTTTTATAAATATATCTAATACATAAAATAACGTGCTGCATGGTGTAGCAATTTTGTAGCCGTACTTGGTATTGTTCTGACAATAACTGGGTTTGAAATTTACATGAATCGGGTTTGATGGGTGTAAAAAGGTTTACGTGGCCGAGCGAGCGGACAATGTTGTTACAATGACGGGCCGGCATCTGTAAAGCTGGGCCACTGCTTTCATTTCACTGATGGCGCCGAAGATTGTGTTACTGCCCGCCGATGGTCGATGAACATTTTGGTCCCAGGAGATCAGGTTCATATAAAATTTGTTTATTTTAAATAATTAGGAATGGAATAAGACGTTTATTTTAAATAATTAGGAATGGAATAAGAGTTAGCCATGTAGTACTTAACAGTGTACTACACGTCAAGAAACATGATGTGCTTCACAAAATTGTCGCGAACATAACACCTTGCAATACAAACGAGAACGCTGCTTGACATTGCACGATGTGAGTTGTGAAGAAGTGGCATTCATAAAGTGGCATTCCTATTTTAATACATGATTTAAAAACTAGAGCCTGACGGCACTGAAGTAGAGCCTGCGCTGGGCTTCAGCAAAAGCTAAAATGCAGCTGTTTTACAATTAAAGCCATAGAACACCACACATGTGTGTTTCCGGTTTTAGTTGTACCCCAGATGCCTCTATCTCTGTGATCAGCGTGGTGCTTTCTGGGTACAGATGTGTCCCTCTGTTCACACACAGTGGACTACTCATTTAAGCAATAAATGTGTTATTAATATCAGATGACTACACAGATAAAATATAATGTAGCAGACAATATGCAAATTTAAGCTAATGTGCTACTAATATTCACATGTATGGTGATATGCTCTTAATTTAGCTCATGTAATGCTATTAGTCAGCTTAAGTAATCAGCACTATCAGTCATCTCATGTAATTAATGCTCCTTGACAGCTGATGCACAGTAATATTTGTCTTATTCAGCTCATGATTTATTGTAAACAGTATATTGATAGCTAGTCAGCTAATGTAAAACTCTTGATACTCCAGGTCACCCAGCAAACATGAATAACTGACACATTTAATACTGAGCCATGGTTGAACAGCCAGCGTTATAGACGTTGGCCCAACATCAAAGCAAAACAGTAGTTCTGCATGCACAGATCAGGATAATTTTCAGAATTTATAAGCTCATTAATGAAATCATAAGGCCACAACGATACGCTGATGTATGTACTAAATTTGCCTAAATTGTGCGTTACTTCATTCTGCATAAATAGGTTATATATTGCCTAATAATATCATCACATAAATCAATTATCTTGGCATCAACTAAAATGGTTGGAATCCTTGTCATTTTTTTCTTGCATAGTTCCAGGTCTTTTAGAGATCTTGTTGGCAGCTGAACTGAACATGCCTAAGTGTGAGATGGGCCAGTGGCCTGACTGTGAGATAGGCCAGTAAATATGAGTGTAAGATGGGCCAGTAGCCTGAATCTGAGATGCGCCAGTAGTCTGAGTGTGAGATAGGCCAGTAGCCTGAGTGTGAGACGGGCCAGTAGCCTGAGAGTGAGACAGGCCAGTAGCCTGAGTGTGAGATGGGCCAGAGGTAGTCTGAGTGTAAGACAGTGGGATGGGTCAGTAACCTGAGTGTGAGATGGGCCAGTAGCCTGAGTGTGAGATGGGCCAGTGACGTGAGTGTGAGAAGGGCCAGTAGCCTGAGTGTGAGATGGGCCAGTAGCCTCAGTCTGGGATGAGCCAGTAGCTTGAGTGTGAGATGGGCCAGTGGCCTGAGTGTGAGATGGGCCAGTAGCATGAGTGAGGGACAGGCCAGTAGCCTGGGTGTGAGATGGGCCAGTAGCCTGAGTGTGAGATGGGCCAGTAGCCTGAGTGTGAGATGGGTCAGTAGCCTGAGTGTGAGATGGGCGTGAGACAGGCCAGTAGCCTGAGTGAGAGACAGGCCAGTAGCCTGAGTGTGAGATGGGCCAGTAGCCTAAGTGTGAGATGGGCCAGTTGCCTGAGTGTGAGATGGGCCAGTGGTCTGAGCGTGAGACAGGCCAGTGGCCTGAGTGTGGGATAGGCCAGTAGCCTGAGTGTGAGATGGGCCAGTAGCCTGAGTGTGAGATGGGCCAGTAGCCTGAGTGTGAGATGGGCCAGTAGCCTGAGTGTGAGATGGGCCAGTAGCCTGAGTGTGAGATGGGCCAGTGGCCTGAGTGCGAGATGGGCCAGTGGCCTAATTGTAAGATGAGCCAGTAGCCTGAGTGTGAGATGGGCCAGTTGCCTGGGTGTGAGATAATCCAGCATGCAGTAGCTTGAGTGTAAGACCAGCAAGCAGTAGAATTAGCCTGAGTGTGAGATGGGCCAACAGTAGCCTGATCTTCAGTGTGGGTCGGTGTTTGACAGGCTGAGCTTCCTCAGTGACAACTGCAGCAGCAAAGTCTAGAACAATATGCAAATTAATTGATCAAATGGATGCAATTTAGTCTCATCTCAGTGAAATAGTATAAGACAAGTTGCTGAAACTGATAAAGTACTCGCTCAACTAAGCTTGTTAAATATATATTTCACTAGTGGGCCTAGTCATATCATACCAGCGACATGTCACAAGGTTGTGAGATTTGAGGCCTCCTGGAACCCCAGAAATACTTCACTCTTGTACAGTGACTCAACGCTCCGAGCGTCACTGTTATGAGAGTGAACAGAAATACTAGATGATGACGAATCCAGATCATGATCATCCAATAAATTATTTATCCAACAACACTGATAGTCAAAAGGGGCAAAACTCCCACATGCTAGGGGTTTTGTCGCACACCATAGTAGGCGTTTTGCCCCAATTGATAATTGTGGAAGTTTCTAAATGTTGTCACGTGACAATGTATACCTCTCACTGGAAACTATATTGCATTGGTAACCAACACTAGTAGCTTTAAATGTTCCACGGTTACTAGTGGTTCTCAGTATTCCTTGGGCTATAGACTATAATACTGATCGGATTTACTAATAAGGATAGTGTTACATTATGTACCTAGCTAACCGACAAACACGATGCATTTACCCAATGTCGGGTTAATGTTTGACCACCGGATCCGACACTGTCCCAACATTAACACAGCAATGGTTGAATGTAACGGGTTTGTTAGGATAGCATGTATGCACAACAATATTTTGTTCCAAATGGTTGGCGATCTCAGTAGTTTATTTAAAATGTAGCAGCAGCTATTTAAGAAACACATGAGACTATAAAACCACGTGGAATAACGTCATAATAGCGATAGGCATTTTGCCTCACCTGGGCATTTTGCCCGACCCCACCCTCCTTCCCATGGTGGCCTGACATGGTGACGATGTATGTAGACAAATACACGGCTGTTTTTTTGTCAGGTTTGATAACATTTCTATCACATACGAACGTGTCTCTTTTAATTATAGTCTACCTGTCATGCTGAAGAGAATGAACAAAATTAACAGTGCCAACAGTAGGCTAGCCTGTCAATGGAGAAGACACTGTGAGAGAGTGAACCCTAGCATCCGAAGGGTGGTGAGAGTGAGATAAAGGCAATGAAGCTTGTTTGAAAACTGTTTTCTAATAAGTATGCTAATTTATCACCCCGCAATGACACGTGGGGAGTGACAACACTGTTGTGAGACTGACGATGTCACGGTGACAGCCCAGCAAACACACATGTGTCGTGCTTGCTCGCTTTTACTATATCATAATTCTCACTTCTGTAAGGGCTGCCACCGCTGTCCCAATGCTGGCCCAGCGCTGTGTGCATTGGACCGACACTGACACAGCGCTAGAGGAGACACTGTGTACAACCACACACTGTATTATATGCCACGCCAGGCTTTCTGGGTAGCCCCACCCCAGCTAACAAGAAGCATTGACCCAGTGTTGTCTCAATGTTGTGCCGACGTCGAAAACGGCGGGCCAACATTAGAACAACATTGGGTCAATGTCTCGTGTTCACTGGGGCTGTAGTTGTTATTGTTCGTTGGTAGATAGGTCAAAAGTCAATGTGTACTGATAAGGTCACACCAGGGTCATGCCTCATACCTCATCCACTCACTTGTCAGCAGTGAAGGAGGTAGACTTGTATACATGTATAGGCCTACCATGGCGGACAATGTATGACAGAAAACGTGATATTTAACCGTGTTTATCTGAGAATATAAATAGAAATCTCAAAATTTAAGCTCGTAGTGCAATGAAAAAAGTTCTTTTTAACAGACACATGGTGTTAGATATGTTCTCAGTTCAACGAATAAGACGTAAAACCTGCTGAATTAAGTTAATTGTATTCAATAGCTAGGATTACTGACATTAAATCGTGCATGTCATATTCGTGTTATAATATTTTATAACACGATATAAAATGCACCATATTCGTGTTATAATATTTTATAACACGATATAAAACACATCATATTCGTGTTATAATATTTCATTACACGCGATTTTAAAAACTTGCAGAATCACCATATTCGTGTTATAATATTTTATTACAGATTAAAAAACATGTAAAAACATTATTATTCATGTTATAATATTTTTATTACATGATTTAAATAAACATGTTCTTTTGCTAAACACGCCACAATAAGTTAATTTGATTAAGTAAATACATTTTCTGAGATCAAATCGTGCACGTCATATTCGTTTTATATTATCTATTACACGATTCGTGTTTGAATTGAATTTAAGCTCAAATACAAATGAGATACTCTTGTTCTAAAAGGGTGCCGTTATGTGCTGTGCAATACCACTAGCCGGCGACATTGCGTGAGCGTCATGCGTGAAGGATTAGGCCTACCGCTATGGCACATTAACATGTGATGTTGGCGAACAATTTTTGGGATCCATGGTTGCATCGTGTTATATCCGATTCGTGTAGTAACGATTCGTGCTGTAACCGATAATTACTGTATATCTATCCCTTCCACACGATATGGTTGATAATAGTCATTAAATGCTCACCTTCACATATTTATATATCTGAAAATTTTAACTTTTATTGTGATGCATTAAAAAAATTAATTTTCATCCACCGCGCCACACAACTTCAACTGGGTGAAAATTACTCATATTTGTTTAATTCGAGACCAGACATTTTAAATCGTAATGTTTAATAACCAGATAACAGAGATTTGATTGGACAATAAAATGGTCTAACAAGAGCGCTGACGCTAACGATATCCCCCACCATTAACTAAAGTCAACAATGGCCTCAAAGTCAAAGGTTAAAAAATAGGTTAAAGGTTACAACCCCCCAAAAAGCACATCTTCACCCCCTACGGGATGTGTGTGGCAATATGAATCCAGCAAACGCTTTCCGAGTTATCATCCGGAAACTTAACTTATCTTCTGCCATCAATTAAAGTCAATATTGACTTCAAACAAACGGAAAAAATTAGGTCAAAGGTCACAACCTTCAAAAGGCACATCTACAGCCCCTAAGGGGTGTCTGTACACCCCCTGAGGGATATGTGTATGCAATATGAAAACAATCAAGCACATGCTTTCTGAGATATCATCCATAAACTAAACTTATCATCCGCCATCAATTAAAGTCAATAATTACCTCAAAATTTAAGGTCAACAATTAGGTCAAAAGGTCATAACCTCCAAAAGGCACATCTACACCCCCTGAGGGATGTGTATGTGCAGTATGAAAACAATCCAGCAAACGCTTCGCGAGATATCGTCCGGAAACTGCACTAATTATCTGCAATCAATTAAAGTTGATAATCGCCTCAAAATCAAAGGTCAAAAACTAGGTCAAAGGTCATAACCCCCAAAAGGCACATCTACAGCCCCTAAGGGGTGTCTGTATGCAATATGAAAGCAAATCCGGCTAACGGTTTCAGAGATATCGTCCGGAAACGAAACACGGATGCACAGAGGCACAACCAGGCAAGGTGATGAATATCCCCCGCAACTACACAGGGTTCATACTCCCATGAAGACACAGAATTCCAGGACTTTTCCAAGACCTAATCAGATTTTTCAAGGACTTAAGTGTGCACAATAACTCAATATATTTATTTGCGAATTACAATTACAACTATACTATTCTATATCTTTTAAAAGACAATTTACATACCAAATAATTCGTCCTTACTATCAAGTATTACACATAATTTTGCAATCTCTTTTCACACTATTTAAAATTCCAGGACTTTCAAGCACTTTTAACAAAATTCCAGGATTTTCAAGGCCTGAATTTTTTTCTTTTTAAATTCAAGGACTTTGAAGGATTTCCAGGACCAGTGCGAACCCTGCCTACTTCGTGGGCGGGGGATAAAATGACAAGATTGAAATCTATCATCCATGATAACTCTACTGCTGATCGAGAGGGCAGTTCAGTGTTTAATTTCAAAATAACTAACAAAATGAAAATAAATCCAAAATTGTTTTCAATAAAATTGTTCCACTATATGTGTTTAACTTGGGATTTTTCATTCACCTAGTTTACAATGTCAGATAAAAATAACATTTTACCAGCACAAACGGTGGATACAAATTATTTCTACCAAAATGCATAAAAGAAGTTTTTCTGATTAAAATAATCGCCTGATTTAAAGCATGGCCCCAGACCCGCCAGACTGGAGATTGTCACAAATTGTGCACTGCGAGCGAACTCTGCGCCGCTCGCAAATTGTGAGTGCCATGATCATTGCTTTCTCATTTTTCTGAGCTACCCTATAAATAGTGTCAATTCGTACAGCAGTCGATGGGAGCAAGTCCTTCTGCAAAGGAGGTGTGAATATATTTCAAAAAAATTATGTAGCCAGATTCTGTTACTTATGTTGAATACTGGAATAATTTATCATTTTCATAGTTTTAATCAATCATCAACCAAAATTGTCACTTTAAAGTAACCTCAAGTGGATCATCACGAAACGCTGAGCACACATTTTAGGCCCACCTGATCCAAGGAGTCCAAAGCTACATGAGTGGAGTCTGTCCCCAATTAGACCTTTACATTAAATTTAATTACATTAAAGTCGTGTATAATTTTCGATGATTTATCAGTGAAATCTAAACTTTTTTTAATGAAATTTTACAAGAATTTTATTCCCGCAGCATACAAAGTAGACAAGACCACAGGCTAAACAGGCCCGGGCGCATACCTTTATTTAGCAACGTTAATGAATTTAATAACGTTGGTAAATTTAACATCTAATGCTTTGTTAAAATTAATAATTGAACCTCGGATGACTTCATTCTAGAGCTATTTCTAGAATCAGTGGAGAAGAACGTGTGGTCCAACAAATTGTTTTGATGACAATAATAATTGATGACAAAATAATGCTATATTTTGCTGTTGAAGGGTGCAAATCAAACAAGGACCGCTTTTTCATCATGGTTTCGTCAAATAACTGGCCAATCAGATGATAGATCTCCAATGATTGAAATTTCCGTCTGTTATTCTCCCTCCTATTGGTTCATGTTGTAACTTCATCAAATCAATCAATTTTTCAGCGAGACGCTCCTCGTGGCCTGGGGGTCAAGTCACAGAATCTAGTTTTCTATGATTTTATCAATGTTTTAGTCTGATTTGGGCAGCAAACTAATATTTATGTTGCCCCCCCCCCCCCCCCCCGAGGTTAAATTTAAACACGATAGGTACATCCAAGGAAGTCATTTTGGTGTTTTTTTCTTTTTTTTCAGGATTTATGTGAATTTGTGAGACATTTTTTGCACCTGCGCACTTACCTATTCAAGCATTTGTTGCAGCTATCATGAAATTAAAGGCGAGAGCTGGCATCATTTTTCGTAATTGCGAGAAATCTAATGATTAGAACCCCCAGAACAGGTGATAAAAGTGTCATTCAAAACAACTCTTTTAATTCTACAATGTTGGCTTCATTTCTACAAGTAATAGTGAGCAAAAAGAACAAACAAACAAAGACAAATATGTCTTTTATTGCAGTGTATCAAAAATTCACATAAATCCTAAAAAAACACGAAAAAACACCAAAATGACGTCTTCGTGTCAGCAAGGAAAGGCCAAAAATCTAATGTTTACAGTGTTAGATTGAATATTTCATGGTGTTCATGGGCGCTGACATCTTGTTTCTCGATTAGTACTGTTGAGGTCAAAGTTCAGTCATCCCCACATACTTACAGGAAAAAATATCTCGTCAACGTCCCTGATTATCGCGGATGTGAATGTATACACCACCTAGCGAGTAAAAAAATCCCCTGCGAGAACATTTCACTTGCAAAGTTATTTAAGATCAAACTCACTGATGCCCCATTCACACCTGTCCGTCAAACCATCCGTCGTCCGCTTCAGTCATCAGTCGTCCGCTTCAGTCAAAATCGCTCTGATAGAAAATAAGAAAGACCATTCACACCTAGTCCGTCATCCGTCATCCATCGTCAGTCAAAATCGGTCCGGGAGCAATTTTAACGGACGATGGATGGCGGATGCGGACCATAAATCATGGTAATGAGCTGTGGATAAGGAATTCCCCACACATAATGCCTCTGTCAACCACTTTCCCGGACTGTACCTATTTAAAACTGTCGGTACACAGAAATCTGTGTCCACAGCTCTGAAAAGACTGATAGGTGTGAATGGTAGTGACTGAAGCGGACGACTGATGACTGAGGACGGATGACGGACGACGGAATATAGATGACGGACAGGTGTGAATGAAGCATTACAGTTCATTTAGTCTATTTCTACAACATACTTGGACGACATCTAAAAAATTTGCTTCCGTTTCTATTTTTTTAGACACTGACGATGTAGATAACACTACATTTCTGTAAATAGTAGTGTAATCTAACTCAGTGTTGCAGGGCCCAATGTTTTTAGTTTGGTTTAGACTTTAGCTAAGCTCGCAAGTGGGCGGCCTGGGCCTTTCGACAATATATGGATCGCTCAACACCCTGCGGCAGGGCCTGCCATTTGTTGTGTAGTCTAGCCTACACGTAATCCTCACGTTACATTGACTTATACTTAGACCTATATAGCCTATGTCATTACATGAGCCCCTACTTTAAAAATAATAATTCCGCTCGCTTTCTAGGCATGCCTATTCTGTATTCATATTAATTTAGCTCAGATTCTGATCTAGCACAGCATTTTTCTTGCTCAGGGGTCTAGGCCTTAAAATATATTGAATGTACCTAAACACGATATTGAATACATTACGTTGCTAAATAAGGTGTGCGCCCCGGCTGCTAAAGCTCAAGATTATTGAATAGACGAATGGTCGAACTCGACTGTCAGTGTCACCGGATGAGCGATATTACGGGATTGAAAACATGTGTGTATTTTATTATGATTGTAGGAGCCAATTTATTATACTGACGCGATCGTATGTGGGAACATTATTCACTGCTTCCTCTTCCTCCTCTTTAAAAAACTGTGAGGCAGTGCATCGTCTGTTATCCAGAGACATTTTAAAAATTTAGTTTATGATTTTTTTAGAAAATGGCTGCATGACGGCAGTGTCCTAGCGAGTGAACCAGAACTAATTTTACGTATGTGGTCTTAGAATCGTCATAGTACTATTGGCAGTATTGCAGATTTATTCTCTCCGGCTTAGTACTGTATAAAGTGTAGTAGTCTATATATATCTGAACATATTTATTATGTTTGGGCTAAGCCCGAACATATTGAGTTTGCACAAATTCTTGCTACTTTTTTCTCCTGATTCAAATTTTATTGTGCTATTTCTCCCTCAGTTTGATCCCATCGACTTCAAACCTTGGCACAATGATCATCCTGTAGGCCTATGTATTGGTGTTTCAAGCTAGACAGGGATAGTTTAACTGGATTAAATGCGGATTTCGGTGTAGTACGTGTACCATAATCCCACACACAAGCACGTTAGCCACATGTTTGTATGATATGTTTACCTATTATAGATTCTGCACTAATTTCATTTGAAAGCGAGAGGGGGGGGGGGGGTGATTTTCATGTCATTTGAATGGCGGGTGAAAGCACTACATCACTAGACTCAGAGTAAATAGGGGCAGTAGGCCCAGACTGAGTGACCCTATTAACTCTTTAAATGCAAGATTTGCAAAATTGTATTTGCCTAATGTTGTTTCAATATGTAGGGTCAGTCTTGCAGACGGATGCCCACCATTGAACCAACCTTGCATGTTCACAATGGTCAGCATAATAATATATGTGCTATATTTGACAATTAAAAATAACAGTTGTAATTCCAGCAAACGTGAAAAGTGGATCCAATGTTGTTTTAATGTTGGGCCAGCACCACATACAGTGATACAACATTCAGCCAACAGAGAGACAATTAAGTCAATGTGTTAACTGGGGCCCTCTTATAATGCGTTTCCATTGACAAAAAAATATCAGTGTACTTCAAAATAGAAAAAGCTCAGTGGGGACATCTGAGCTCTAAAATTTTATGTCAAAATTCTGAAGTGTAAAAATAAAATTCAAAATGGATGCAAAAAACCCATTAACAAAATTCCAATCAATCTGTCATAATAAAAATAACCCAACAAAATTCAAAATGGCCACCACAAAACGCATAAAACCTAGACCAAACAATATTGTTGAAAGTCACAATTCACCTCTAGTTTCACATGGATTGTTCAAACAACTTAAATGCTAGACAATGAAATAGGGTCTATGCAGTACACAAATACACAAAACATTACATTAAAGACACACAAGAATGAGCATTTGTAAATTATAGGGCTTGATTTGACTTCTTTTTCTTCTTCTTCTTCTTCTTCTTCTTCTTCTTCTTCTTCTTCTTCTTCTTCTTCTTCTTCTTCTTCTTCTTCTTCTTCTTTTTCTTCTTCTTCTTCTTCTTTTTCTTCCTCTTCTTCTTCTTCTTCTTCCTCCTCTTCCTCCTCCTCCTCCTCCTCTTCCTCCTTCTCCTCCTCCTCCTTCTTCTTCTTCTTCTTCTTCTTCTTCTTCTTCTTCTTCTTCTTCTTCTTCTTCTTCTTCTTCTTCTTCTTCTTCTTCTTCTTCTTCTTCTTCTTCTTCTTCTTCTTCTTCTTATACTGGTCAAAAGTTCCAGCGGGGAGACTAAGGGTGGTGTAGTGCGCATCTATTAATTGAATGAAAAAGGTATACACACAGGTATCTAGGCCTGGTTTATAGACCTAGATCATATAAAAGTGTCTCAGTGATCATTTATTATAGAGACAGTCATGTTCGAAATTCGTATGCGTAGGTCACGTGTAGGCCTTCGGAATATTTATATAATAATAAAACTTCTATAGCGCTGGTATTTGGTCAGTCCATTCACTGCGCTGTCTATTGTTTATAAAATGCTTTCACATAAAGTTCAGTTTTAAGCAATGTTTTGAAGGATACAAGTGTCTTCGCTCTACGGATATGTTCTGGCAGGCTATTCCATGAGGTGGGTGCTACCACTGCGAAAGCACGATCTCCGTAACATTTTAGTCTGGAATGAGGTACCACTAGCTGATCAGATTCACTGTACCTAAGACTCTGTTGTGGCTTGTATGGGATCAGCATATGTTCAATATAAGTCGGCGCCATTCCATTAACTCCACGGTATGTGAGAAGCATGATTTTCAAAATAATACTTTCCCTTACTTAAAGCCAATGGAGATGTTGAAGTACAGGAGTGATGCGTTCATATTTTTTCGTGCGAGTTAGTATTCTAGCAGCTATGTTCTGAACTCGTTGGAGGTGGCATATTGTTGAGGATGGTAGTCCTGACAACAGTGAGTTGCAGTAGTCCAGTCTGGATGTTACACAGGCATGTATAAGTTGTTCTGCAATCTTGTGAGAAAGTAAACGACGTATATTGGAAATGTTTCTGAGATGAAACATGCACGAACGACACAGATACTTAACATGTACTTCCATATTGAGATTTTTATCGAAAATTAAGCTCAGATTTTTAACAGAAGTACCCGAATGGTAAGCGGTGCCCATCATAGAGACCACAGAATTAGCACGTGGGGCACTCATCAAAACAATCTGGGTTTTATCCCCATTTAACTAAAGTTTATTTGCCACCATTCACGCCTTGATCTCTTTAACGACCCTTTCCAGCGCATCTCGATCCCATTCACAAGGCGTGAATGAGATGTAAAGTTGTGTGTCATCCGCGTAAAGCTGGACACACAGACCATATTTCCTCGCTATAGGCTATGGACTTGCTATGATTTAGGAACTTGCTCTTAATACGGCTTTGGGTATAAAACGCATATTTAGTATTAGGCCTATTATAGAATATAGGGCCTAGGCCTACCCACGGGCACTATTGTATTCTGGGGAACCCATATCCCACGTATATTAACAGTTGACTATGCCTTTAATAAAGGACCATAGCTCAGTAAAAATAGGTGCTGGGTAAAACTTAACAAACCCGAAAAATTAAATTTCCACCATGTAAACGAAAAAAGAAGAAAGGAACAAGGGTGCATATTAAAATTATGTATAGCATTTAGCCTAAACGGTTAGTGATGGTAGACTGCAGACATGTCGAATGACAACAGCCTTAAAGTTATTGAGGGGTGGTGATGAAACTATATGGTCAGGCAGAGTGTTCCATTAACATACTGTTGCTGGTGAAAAACTCCTGTAAGAATTTGTGTAACATAGACTTTGACTTTGAGTAGGCCTATACTCTAGCAGCCCTCCAGTGTGGAGTATCAGGCCAGAGGGAGGAAAAAGGCTGGCAGACCTAGTCGATCAGCTGACACTTGAACGCTGCCACAGTTTTCGATTATATGGCAGCTGTCAGACAAGAATTCCAATCAGGGTGGTTCGATGACAACATGAATTTTGTCCCAGTGTGGTGTTAGCTCTGATGTATTTATAGGCCTGATTGTGCCCACCACGTATTATTTTATCTGCTGGGATTAAACAGTCATTGATAGAAATTTCGACCAGCTCAATAAAAAATTTGAACATACATATTCTGAATGAGAAATGTCACACTGGCTGGTTGTCTATAATTTTGGGTGACAAATCTTGCTGTTGATCTTTTTTTTCTAATTTATTTATCAATGTCTATTAAGTCGGTGCCTGTCATCATATTAATGTCATAATTTTGTACCATAGTACTGTACACCATTTCACGATTCACATTTGGTAGTATTTCTGGAAATTTTGAGTATGCACAGCGTTGGCCTTTCTTTGCGACCATGTATGTGATGTTAAAAAAATTGGTTAGATGGAAATGTTAAAAAGCCGGACATCTTAGATGGATTTTTCATTCTCACACATTCAGCAAAAGCGGAAATTTTTAGAGAATTTGTGTATTTTCACCCTGGAGATATCAGATAATTATCCATGAAAAAAATCAGGTTTCTGTATTTTTTTCCACTCCTGAGCAATATATTCAAAATGACCGACGACCAACCATAATTAAGTTTAATATGCCCATTTCAAATGGCCTACTATCGGCCATTATTACCTTTTATATGCTTGATATCTGACAAGCCGTGCCAGATATAGCCTGACCATTAATATAAAACAAAAGTGCGGTTTCAGGAGAAATATACCAGTGTTCCCCACAGAAAAAAAAATCATCCGGTCGTTATCTTAAAAATCTTAACTTAGCGTGCGCGAGCAGCATAATAAAATATTTACTGTTGCACGTGCGCGCGCGATAGAAATATCAAAGTTTTTTTCATTTGTGTTGTTTGCCTGACTGTCTGTGTGCCGTCACCATACTCCAGCATACCCAGCATACGTCAGAGTTATGTAATTTTGATTGAATTTGAGTGGAATGGTCTAAAAGTGTCTGAAGTTGATAATTTAGAAAAAAGAAAGTTCCTAGAAGAGTCTCATCTTCATTTGTGAAAATAAGAAAGTTCGCTTGTTCTGAATTGTCTGTCTGTTATTTTGTCTTGTTGATTTGATGGTTTGTGAGTTGTGTATTTGAGTGTAGGCCTATGCATGTTTTCTTGGTGTTTTATGGGTTTTTGTTTGTTGGTGAGAGTTATTATTCTGTTATTGATATTAGTGTTGTTGTGTATGCCTGACAAGGTTTGTGAGTTGGTATCACTCACTCACCAACGCGGTGACACTTCAAATGGTGAGTGACACTGAACATGTCGTGGTGACTGGCAACGCTAGAAGTGTTGGCCCGTCCGCCAGCGTCGCACCAATGCCGGCTCAGCGCTGTTAGCGCTGGACTGACATTGGCACAGCGGTAGACTGGCCACACTGTGACAGCACTTTATACACTTGCTGTCAGCGCTGCTTCTGCAAGGCGTAGCCTACATCTATGTTATGTAGCATACAGCACATGACGGGTGGCCCAGAGGTGGGGGATTATGGGGGGGGGGGGGGGGGTAGCACGTATCTTGTCTTACATGTACACACTGATCGCTAAACCAACACAGTAAGACACTGCTACGGGAATATTAGCTAATCTGCCAGCTGGATAACAGCCGGATGTGACCTATTACATGCTGGTCGGCATAAAATTCATCCGGTCGGCATGCCGGCATTTCCGGCACTGTGGGGAACCCTGAATATACCATGACAAATTTCAACTTGGTCACTAAAAAAATGTCACTTGAGGTCATTATTGACTAAAATATGCTTAATATCTCGAAAACAATGCCAGATTGCTGGACCATTACTATAAAATAAAATGTGCGATTTCAGGGAGCAATATGCTCTGAGCAAACTCAAAATTCAAAATGGCTGACTTGAGGCCATTGCTAACTATGATATCTGGAAAACCGTGTCAGATCATGACCGTGTCAAATCATTCTTCAGGTATTTCCCACTTTATTGAAGTCTAGACATTCATATAACACACACTTTCCAAGCGGAGCGCGGCGATTGGTGCCATGCGGCTAGGCCCCTGAGCTCTTGACGTACGTCCGTCCGCTTCAGCGGGTTTGAATTACTGGCTGGTGCGCCTCGCTACAGGCGCGCTCGTCGTGGCGTGGTCTAGTCAGAACGAGGCTCGGCGGTCACCGTCACTCGTCAATGATTGGGAAAAGCCGAGTAATTACGGACGGTGAGACGCTAACCCCACAGATGTTCTGGCAAACATAACGAGTCCCACCTCACCCCAGCATATTGTTTACTCTCCTGGTAGATCGAACTTTTTAGTCTCAACAACCTAATTAGGCCTGGGGGAGAGTCGGGTTAGTTGAGCCACTTCTCAAAATATTTTGTCTCTAGTTTTCCCAGTTTATCGCAGAATGGTTGGGATAGTTTATATATATCCAACATCATTGAAAAATGAAAAAAAAAAAAAAAATTATGGATACACAACTGAGAGTGGTGAAAGTGGCTCAATTAACCTGCTGTATGGGGTAAGTTGTGCCAAGCAAGGGGGTAGGTTGATAACCTATGGTAAAAATTCACTATTGACAAATGTACATGGCAACATGTTATTTTTTGTCCTGAAAATGCAAAAATAAAATAGTAAACACTTCTGTACATCACATAAGGGTTAAATTTGTTGACACATCCCTTACAAGTCCCAAGTAATACAATTGGCATTATAGCCTGTATTGATGCATGGATCATTGTTTTCTTGTATTTATTAAGAAGATATATACTATAATTGTGTCTTTATTATATTGACCTATTATATAATGTCATTTGTTACACTATATTATATTCCCACTGGGGTATGATGATCCATGTCGAGTGGGGTTAGTTGATCCACATTGTGTAACAATATATTTCACCTACTGGGGTAAGATGAGCCATGAATGGGGTTAATTGAGCCGGTTGATCAACTTACCCCATCTTATTTGGTTCAACTTACCCCACAACAGCCATATTGTAAAATGTAAAATTTTGAGACATGATCCAAGTGGAGTGTTACATTGACATAGGCTATCTTTATGTACTCGACTGCCTAACCCTATAGCAAGAATGTACAGAATCCCTATTTCTTCCGTAATATTAATGCAAACATTATAATATCTGAATTCTAACCCTCAACTAACCTGACTCTCCCCATCCCTGTTCTGTGCTGCCTGTACTCTGGTTCCCAGAGCCACACTACGCGGCGTGGCCGAGCTTCATGTAGCCTCTGGTATGCCCCAGTGGTGAATGTTTGTGACTTGTTGCTATTTTTAGATGAGAATAGGGTAATCCCCGAATTCAGACATTTTTGAAAGGTCACTTCCCCGGATGAAGAGTTGTTCACAGTATTGTATTTCCCCTCTGACGCATTTCCTATGACTTGACCCAGAAAATTGACCCGGCCTCAATAGCACAGGCATGATGGTCACGTGACTAATAACCTTGGCCAATACCCAGCCATAAATGAAATTGGCCGGGTTCGCCAGGCAATGTTGCCTGGTGAGCCCGACCAATTTCATTTACATGAAGCTCGGTCACGCCGCGTAGTGTGGCTCTGGGAACCAGAGTATGTTCTGTACGTGGTGCACATGCTTCTTTCTGTGCTCGCCAGGTGTCTTTTGTTTAGCATTCAACCAGCACGTACGTGCTGCCACAGCTGTGACTGAGTCCAGCATGAAACACGATGACAATATGTCTTAGGTTGTCCAAATCGGCTCATCCACAGCAATTAGAAAACCCTGTTGTATTTGCTAATCAACACAAAAGATTTTACCGGAAGTTTCAAGTAAACTGTCAGGACCATTGCCAACTACATTGTAGCATTTGTGAACCGCTCTTTGTGCGTATTCGCCTATAATCTTGTGAATTATTTTTTCAACTCAAAAATATAGAGTCCTCCCACAAAGTGGGGGTGGGGAATTTGATAAATACCAGCTGACACTGACAGTTCTATCACGTTGTCAGCATTGAGACACCACTAGCTACCAAACATGATTCAGTAGGTACAAACAAAATGTGGTCCAGGGACAAACCTGATTTTATTTTTACCTTAAAAAAAATTACTGCTGGCATTTTAAATCAAAACTTGTTAATTTATGTATTAGTTCAAATTTGAGAATAAAATTATTAATGTTGATGTTGATAATTTTTTATTTAAATTAATTTTGTTCACAATTGCCAAATATATATGCATATGCAAGAATTTCACAATAATTTAGAAAACAGTAATAAAGCGTTATTATATCGATATTCAGTCAACCAACTGCAGCCAAGTTTATATCTGACATGTATTAGACATTGTATTAGAAAGTGTTAAAATATTTTAGAACAAGAAATCACCAACTTATGGTGAAAACTGGTAGTTGGGTCAAACCCCAGTCATTGCCATAAAACGAACGATTGTTGTAATTTATGTCAGAGACATGATTTAGAAGATAAGTATCATTTTGTATTAATTTGCACTGTTTATAGAGGCTTATATAGAGCTGAGAAAAACAATTTATTAAAAAATGTTATTTTGAGCGTCATAATAGATTATGGATACATTTATAAAACTGGTTACAACTAATAACAAATGATGCAATTGAAGAAAATTAGCAATTTATTAGCACCATGTTTCGTGTTACGAAAAACTTTAGTATTGGACTCATTTCGCCTCCATGATACATAACAAGCCACATTTTACTTCTGTAGGGGAGGACGAGCAGAGGGGTACTGGGATGTTTGCTAGTAGTAGAGCTTTTTGCCCCCATCCGGGGAGGGTCATTAGGGATCTGTTCCGTCGGTTAATTTTGTTCACAATTGCCAAATATATATGCATATGCAAGAATTTCACAATAATTTAGAAAACAGTAATAAAGCGTTATTATATCGATATTCAGTCAACCAACTGCAGCCAAGTTTATATCTGACATGTATTAGACATTGTATTAGAAAGTGTTAAAATATTTTAAAACAAGAAATCACCAACTTATGGTGAAAACTGGTAGTTGGGTCAAACCCCAGTCATTGCCATAAAACGAACGATTGTTGTAATTTATGTCAGAGACATGATTTAGAAGATAAGTATCATTTTGTATTAATTTGCACTGTTTATAGAGGCTTATATAGAGCTGAGAAAAACAATTTATTAAAAAATGTTATTTTGAGCGTCATAATAGATTATGGATACATTTATAAAACTGGTTACAACTAATAACAAATGATGCAATTGAAGAAAATTAGCAATTTATTAGCACCATGTTTCGTGTTACGAAAAACTTTAGTATTGGACTCATTTCGCCTCCATGATACATAACAAGCCACATTTTACTTCTGTAGGGGAGGACGAGCAGAGGGGTACTGGGATGTTTGCTAGTAGTAGAGCTTTTTACCCCCATCCGGGGAGGGTCATTAGGGATCTGTTCCGTCGGTTGAATGCAGTGAACTGCATTGTACGGAAGCACTAGTCTACAGCAATCATCCAAGGGCAGCTGCAGCCTCCTCGTATCTGGCCATAATCTTTGGGCAGATTGCCAGTGGCGTATCCTGGTTTCTCCACTCAACAACAGAGCCAATGAGGCACCCGCATCAGTGCATGCGCTGGTGTAGGTCGTGGTAGCCTTAAATAACCGGCAATAGCGTGTGTTGACATTAGGTCTCTCACGGAGGAATGAATGGAGTTAGCCTTCCTATTGCTACTCTGGGACAATCCGACCCGAGAATAGCGGAGCTGCACGAAATGCCACGGAGTTTCAGCATTAAATTTCACAGCAAAACCCAAGTTGTCAGCTGTCTGGGCATGTCTGGGGGTAGATCCCCTAGACATGCCCAGAACCCCTTATCAGGCAAGCGAAGGAAAAACGCTCTCAATAACCCACCATGCCCTATCACCCCTACCCTCACATCATCATCTGTACATCATTCAACTCATCAAATGACTACACCTTTTTTATCGTATTACATGTCACTTAAAAGACCATTTGTGCCGAAAAGTGACATAAAGCAATGATTTACTACTACTACTAGAACGAGCAGAACTGGAACAATGGATAACTGGGACACCGCTAATAACTGAAGCTGTTTTCAGCCAATCAGTTTCTAGGAAAATTTTTCCTGTGGCCTCAAATTGCCTTCACCACATATCTCTCCAGAATCATATTGCATGCAACTTTGTTAGTACAGTGACAAAATTAAGATTTTTAGTATAAAGAGTTGTTTTTCTGCCTTTGTGTAAATGTGTAAAGCAATTTAAATATGTACAGTAACTCACATTTACTGTGTTTGGGGTATCCTAATTGCTATCTTCTTCGTGGATATGTCTAATTTAAATGATGTTTACTATTTTGAATATCGAGTAAGTGCAGTTGTTTAGCTATAAATCTGGTAGGCATGGGGAGAACTGGGACTAAACAAAATGACATGTATGGGGAGGACTGGAACATGACGTCCCACTTCTCTCGGTGAGTGTCCAACTTCTCCACATATCTCTATATATTTAATATTAATTGTGTGAATGTGTTCATAAACTGTTTGTACCCATTTACATCTGCTGTGTGTTAGGCTTGGCCTAGTCGGTGCGGAGGGGACGTCGGGTAGTGAGATGTAGGGTAAAGGCAATGGTGTAGATAACGTTGAAATATCCCACAACTGCTGAATAGAATTGCAATATAATTTTCATCTGATCAATCCATAATTATGAATAACTCTGAAAAAGGACCCATGTAATAGTACTATTATATTACATAATTATTGATCTGTTAATAAGTAAGTAGATCTACATCATAAACAAGTATACATCTTTATATACACACATATTATAATTTGAACTGAATCATCTAACATATCAACAATCAGCAAACATAATTACGTTTAAACAAGTATTTACAAGTAATAATATGTACAAAGCTGATGACTTGAATGATAATGCTAGCTGTATGCAAACTATAAGTCTTGTTGTCTATTTATCAGTTAATAATCGAGATGTTGTATACGACAGCGGCCCAAACACTCAATCAGCATGGGGCCAACATTCCTATTTGCAGCGATGTCTACAGAAAAACTACAATTAGACTACAAGGTGTATCTTTCTTCTGGCTGTATTCTGCTCATCGCGTTTTGATAAATACATTTTGGATGAGTAATTCATGTGCTTGAAAAGGTTTAATATAATGCTATATCACTCGTGGAAATTTAAAATCCGAAGAGCTATTAATTTATTACCTTGGGAGGGTGATTAGTAAGCAGAGGGTCTTACAGTGATTTATTTAACGACGGAGAGTGTTCACGTAATCCTACCCTTTTAATGCTATAGCCAGAGATCGACGGGCGGATGCAGGATTTGAAAAAGGAGGGGGCGTGGGGGATTCGGGGTCTCGCCCCCATAATTTTTTTGATATAGCCGAATTCTACAGGCCAATTCAGGGGACTTTTTGAAGAATTTGGGGCAAAGAGGGGTGGGCTTGCGCCCCCTGCCCCCCCATCTGGATCCGCGCCTGGTATATTTAAAAACCTATTCATTCCTCCTTAATGTCATGTAAAGAGTGGGCGCCACACATTAATGACTATTTAAAAATATTAATTACCTCATATATAAATGCAAGGTCTTTAACACACAGATAGTGGCATGTTGTTGGTGTTAGAGAGGTGATTACGCAGGTCGTTTGAAGTGTGATACTGAACCTCAGCCTTCGCCACTCCCGCATGACCGGCGTGTGTGACTCGAGTCAAGCGACAAAGCCTGGGATGGGTGCGTGTCGTGTGCGTTGCAATACACCTTATCTGCACTGTACGTGAAACTGTCCCACTATGAGAGAATTTACCCCACCAGTTGTCACACTTCTCCTTGCGATGTCCCAGCTCACCACGTTTTAAACTTTTTTTCAGTAGGTGTTGAAAAATGCTTCCCATTACATCTCACACAGCCACATTTATTCACCAAGACATTTGGCAATCGAGCTTTTGTGATCGCAGCTGCAAAGCTGTGGAGCTCTCTCCCACATCACTGAGGGATATTCACAACCCCAACATTTTCATGCACTCCTTAAAGACATAATTGTTTGAAGAAGCATATCATAGTCTGATTGTGTAAAGCATATCAGTTACACATCTGTTTTCTTCGTCGACCATGAATCGCATGAGAAATGTGGCGCGTTATAAATGCTTTAATACTCAATACTTAATATTAAAATATTATTGTGTAATAATATCCCCAGACTATATGATATATATATACAAGCTGATAAAAGGCATAACCGTAAAACACATAGTAGGGTCGAATCGCAACAGTTCTCCTTATCCTCCCTATATTTCCTTTAGCTTAATAGACACTTTGTAATGCCTCTAGTCGAATAAACTGTTACCGTGTCGTATATGAGCCGTACATTTGTGACTGATATGGGTGATTCATAAGGATCGTTAACAAACTTAACTACATGAAATTGCCTTTTCAAGTGCAGTAGCAATCTATTTTCCAGAGCATAAACAAATATATTTTATTTGGTTAAATCTGCAAGCATTGTATCAATCCTACATACTGACAGTGAGGAAATGTAAATGTCGGCTATTTAGTCATATAAAGGAATGAAGTTGAAAACACACACATGTTTGAACCACAAAAATGACGGCCTTTATTATCAATAGCCTACACACTTGAACCACTGTCGGCCTTTATTATCAATTAAATAGCCTATCATCGTCATTAATTTCGTGGAAATCGCACATCATTTTAACAATATGGAATCTTGTTTTTACCTCTGCCAAAAAAGGTTATGTGACCCGATCGTCGTGTTGGTTTTTTGTTTTATAAAGTAATGTATGGATTTGCTTGATACTTTTCCTAGAGGGATGGGCCTATCTCGGGTCAATGCACAATCCATTTAGGGAAGATCCGGATTACGACGCTGATCCAGAATTTTGTCTCGGGCCAAGGCACAATCCGTGGAATTTTTTGGATGCTCCGGAATACGATCTACATCTGGATCCCGAATCTATCTGGCCAAGGACAATCCTTTGCAATGGAGGATTCTGCGGCGTCAGTGACCATATGTTGAGCGCTGGAGGCTTGCAGGCTCTCGTTCTGTACATTATTTTTATTAATTACAATTGAAATACACAGATATATACCATCATTGTAGAACAATAACATCATAGATTATGCGATTGTAACACAGTTTTCCGTCATTGGGGGGGGGGGGGGTCAGTAGGTGTTATCTGTACTGTACCCAGCAGCAGCAGTCCTCTGACGACGCCTACCGAAGATTAGGCGTCGTTAGAGGGTTGCTGGTCGGCGGTGACTGGCTGTTATCTGGGAATATAGGGGATTACAGGCGTGCGCATGGTATTTTAATTAACATTTTTGCAAATCCCTTGAACATTTCAAATTTAATTAGTGGACTGCTGGAATAATCAGCTGGCGGGCCACCGGTGACAACTATAGTCAGTGGGCTGCCAGTGGCCCACCAGCTGGCGGGCCACCGGTGACGTCTATAGTCAGTGGGCTGCCAGTGGCTCACCAGCTGGCGGGCCACCGGAGACGTCTATAGTCAGTGGGCTGCCAGTGGCTCACCAGCTGGCGGGCCACCGGGGACGTCTATAGTCAGTGGGCTGCCAGTGGCTCTCCGGACAAACCACCAGCAGCACGCAGCAAACGGCAACTAGCTAACTGCCATTGTGTTGCCACCTGTGTGGTGCTCATCCCGGAGCAAACATTTTTACAATGTTACAGTCTTAAAACTGTAAATAATAAAAACTATTCAATTGATCTACAAAACTGTACAACGTTTGCCTCTGATTCTAAATGGTAGCCAAAGAACACAAAAACAGTTTCTACTTCATACAGGCATTTATTGTACTACCGGTTGCGGCCTTCACCCTTCTTCAGGTACACAGTGGGAGCATATTGGAATACAGCATGTATTTATACACTCTTATCTGCCCACATCGTTTTTTTTTTGTTATGTGGGCGGATAAATAATACAATTACTGGCCAACAGTAATCATAATACATATTTGTGCTACTCATTTAAATTCTAATAGACAAAACACTATGGCGGAAAAACAAAATGCTTACAGTGGGATGAAAGCGAGTGACCTAGTCACCCATTAATTGTGACGCCATACATAGTTTTAAATATGGTGAGTGAATGGACTCAAAAGCGGTTGTCTCCGGACCAAGGGTCTCAGTATGGGCAAATGAAACAATATAAAGTTATATAATGTTATAAAGTTATATAAAGTTAGGCCTACTTAGAAAGTGGAGAATTTGAAGGTGATACAGAGTGGTTTCTGTAGCAAGTTTGATAACAATGTACGTACAGCTGCTGATAGAGGCGAATGCTATATAGTCTTATTAAGGTAAACTATAATCCTGGGGCCGTCCCACCGGGAGAATTCCATCCCAGTCCCCAGCCATTCGTCACCAAGAGGGCTAAGAATGATCCCCATGGACTTAGGAAAACTGTTGTACTGTACTGGTAGGATTAGTAAATATCATAATGTTTTTGATCATGTGCTACGACGCCGCACCATTAGGGTGAGTCTATGCACAGGTAGAATGCTTGTTTTGCTTAGATACCTGAATCAAATGTCCGAGGTGAGTAATCAGCAATTGATGATATGCTGTGGAGTGTTCCCGTCAGAATAATTCTCTGCACAAGTGTTAATGATAGACACGTTTAAGGCCAAACAGTGTGTATATATTCGTAAAATAAAAGTCTCTTGCTAAACTTCTCATCATCGTCATCATCGCTGTGGCGTCTGTTGATTCTCTCCATTTCAGCTCTGTAGCAGTGTTGAAGCTGGCGATTGCTTATTCACATATGGATGGTGTTGAATTTGTGTCTCATAGCCGGGACAAAGATCCTTCTGCTGAATGATTCGATAATGTCGTCTACTGGGGCAGTGCAGTTCTTCATGAGTACGGCCATGCAGGGGTAGTATGACCTAAGCTCCACCTGCATGCCGTTACGGCTGGTGCGGCTAGAGGGACTGCGCTTTGGGTGTTCAGCGGGCCCAAGTAGAGCGGGATCTCAACTTCTCGAGCAGCTACGAGGGTGTCGCAGCTGTCTGACGTGCTGATGCAGTCCCTCTGGTTGGGGATCGATGGAGAGGGCTGAGGCTGGCCTTCACATATCCATCTCATCCTTTGACTCGGGACACATAGCATACATCATATCATACAGGTTTTTCACAATTCTCTTTTTTTCCAAATATAGCCCTGGTATCAGTAAAGATTGTATTCTGACGACCGTATGCTCCATGAAAGGCTTCACAGAAGGAACAAGGAATCCAGTTAAGTATACATCTATATGACGATCTCCAGGCAAAATACTCATTGTACAAATCATCATTTCTGTCAAGACGTAGTAAATATTCTGCCAGTTCTTTAGCAGATGAGAAGTCATTAACGTCAATGTAAGATTTGGGTGGTAGTAAGTTTTGTAAATTGTCAACCCCATTCATTATAATAGGCACAGTGGTCATTTGGGGCTGTAGAATCTTATACACCTTTTCTGTGATGTAATCTACGCAGTTAGTGTTTTCAAATGCTAGGTAGAATTTGTGTGAATTCACTGTATCTCTAGAATCACTACAATTTTGCCTGTTTCCTTTAAGTGGCTTACATTGTTTTCCTCTCGAACCCAGTTCTTTGTCTTTACATTCACCATAAACATGAACTTTAATATGTTTCTTTAGTTTAATCACAAACTCCTTTCTCTTATTCTGCGTATTACAGTGACTGACAAACCAACTCACCAGCCCCTTTTTGCCTCTCGCATAATTACTTTCCAGTGTTTCAGAAGGATTTAACTCGTGACAATATCCATAAGGTGTGCGAACATCAGCTTTGTGGTGATAAGATGAAGATAAATTATATATATAATTCAATTTCTTCAATTCCTCAAAATCACCATACGAAGGCGGTCCTTGAAAGTGGCCAACCCAGTACTGTTTGGGGTTTCTGAATGCTGGGTGAGCAGATACAATAGTAGTTTTTGCATAGGTACTTTTCCGAACAAAGAACAGCAGTGCATCACTGACATCAGCCAAACCCTTGTCATGTGTGTACTGGCATTTAAGTCCACCACAATTTACTATTGACGTTTTGGGCAAAAACCACCACCATACATCACTGCACCATTTGGTCCAAAACAGAATCCTGAGAGTCTGAGAATCAATCACATGTGTTGACTTAACTTCTTCTGCGTGTGAATACGGTATGTAAAGCTTTGAAGACAGATTCACACTTTTTGGATTCTGTCTTATATTTTCCAGTTTGTCATTAGATTTTTGGGTTAGTTTGATTGACATATTCTCCACTTCTTCACTGTATGATAACGTCCTGCATGATATGATAATACCAACAATCAACAAGAAATATTTGAAGTACTTAAAAGTAGACGTGATCACCCGAGGTTGGCATAAACTCCAACAAGCTGGCCCCGCCATTTCCCTGACCTGCACAAAAGAAGGCAACATGTTACTCTTCACATTGATATTCTCTGAAACTAAATAACCTTGACCTTCTGGCGTGCCCAGAATTTGAATCAAGCTGGGTGAACTTCACAAAAATGTACACTGATTCTCCGTATAACTAGTGATGCATATTGGGCTGGGAAAGATGATTTCTGAAGTAATACTGCTGTTCGAGGCTCTATAACATTCATAAAATGACTAGATAACTATCTATTGTTAACCACCTTAGATTTTTTCACAGAATATAATTGATTGATAATGAAACAACATTTTATAGAGCCACCCCATACCAATGTGGGGATGTTAGTTGACTATCTGTGTGCGATACCGAGGGGGCTAGAGCAGATTTCCTGACACGGCGTGTTGTAAAAGGTTGGACACCTTAAATGATATCTAGATATGTCTAGGATCACAACCTAGGTATACAACCTTGCAAAACGACTACTAGAAATCGGCAGAAAGCCAAAAATGGCGGCCATTACCGAAATACCTAAATTTGTCAATATCCCGGTCAATAATTAAGATAATTTGCTTTTAAAGTTGTCTAGACCTATGTTTGCAGAGTCAAGGATCAACATTAAGCCGACCCTAAAGTGATTTTATGTCTTATTACCAATCTAGTACACTCATGTATGCGTCGATGTAGTGGAATTAATGTTTGAAGAAATAAACCTTACAGTGCTATAGCATTTTGTTATAATAATCACTAATGTAGCCTTTTCGGGTTCTTAGATATTATTATTGCCGAGCTGAGCTGGTTTTTAACGTGGGATACTGAGGGTAGAGTGAATTAATGTGGCGCAACTCCCAAGAACGTGAGACTCAACTTCTTCATAGTACCGTACAGTTTATTAATGAAGACATGTCAATGTGCAGAGATAATATTATACAGTGCTTGATGATCAGTGAGATGATGAGGTGGTGATGGTGACAGGTCTGAAAAAAGATGAAACACAGCATTAAATAAATGCATTAGTGTCGTGCAGACACAAAGCGACGATGTTGAATATATGAATTTATGTTAATGCTGATACAAGATTTAGCCAATCTTGTCATGGTCAGTGACCATTGTCACGACCCCAATAATGTAAAACTGCGGCGCGAAAATGGTTACCAACGCTTAAATAGTGGACTACATCTAGAGAAATGAGTCCCTGGCTACGGAAAAGCATTATGCAAATAACCTCGCGATCACTCGTGACGTTCCAACCTCCTTGTGACCAGCTTGAAATGGGTTAAACACGCGCCATCTCTGGCCTCACAATGTAAACAGAGATCTTGAGCAAGGTGAAAGACGGAACTGTCAAAATAATTGTGACAGCTACGAAAAACTGACGCGGAAAGACGTAATAAAATACAGGCATATAGCCACAAGGCTACATATACCCCCTTTCTGAAAAATGGTGTCCTCACCATGAACTGCTTTTTTTATATAAAGTTTATAATCAATAAACATGCTTTCTTATCAAAATTGATTAACAACAGGGTTAGGGTTCAAAACAAAGAAGCAGAATTGTGTCTATTATTATATTAACAAAACATAACATCACTTCAGGACTGGTTTTATGTTGATCTTTGATTCTAAAAATGTATGTCATGACAACTTTAAAAGTAATTTATCTTAAATATTGACCAATATATCGAAAAATTCAGGTTTAATGACCACCATTATTGTCTTCCTGCCAATTTCCGGTAGTCACACAAGGTTGTGCACCTAGGTTGTGATCCTAAATATATGTAGATAGCATTTCGAGTGCCAACCTTTTACAACACGCCGTGTCAGTTTTCCAGAAAATATGATGTTTGCCCCCTATGGGTACGATAGCAATTCTGCAACACACTGCGATGTCATTTGCCCGAGTTTGTGTTGGTCCACCGTCTGCGACGTCTGTCCAACATTAAAACCACATGTTCTGACCATCGTAACGTGTTTTCTCAGTCCAATTTTCAAGGAGTTTTACAAGCATTATTGTCCAGTAATGCCGCCACAACCATGAACATGGTAC